>CM064533.1:39282021-39422772 GCA_032716605.1 Paralithodes platypus
GAACATTGTGCACCGCATGAGTTGTAAGGCCTGGGTGCTCGGCCCAAACAGTGGGGTATGAACCGAGCAGGTGCTGGAGCGCTGCACACTGCTGCTCAAGCAGGTGCTCAAGCGCTTCCACAGCCACCTGACTCGTGTTCCCCGCCCACTGCTCCGCCGAGACATGACAATCCCAACTTTTCACCACCTGTGCCTCACTGCCCCCCTCTCCTTCTCCATCTTGGCCGCTGCAGACCAACACAGGGACAGTAGGCTGCTCAGGTGGTTGCCTCACAAACTCCTTTAACAGGTTCATATGACATGCTTCCCCGTCCTCATCGAGTTCAATAGCCCCGTTCCCACAACTCTCAAGACTAGGATCTTCTCGTTGCACCTGGGAACTACTCTGTCGCGGAGTGCCATCACGCCCTACCATGTCACTAGAGGGGACAGGTTCTGGGGCCACTCTGGAGCTCAATTTTGGTGCAAGTACCGAGTCACCAAGGAGTGTTGCTGGGTCCAAACTCTCAACCCGACCAGCCTCAACTTTCTCCTTCCGACCCTTCCTCCGCTGGTCTGAAACCTGGGTACTAGGCTGTGACACCTGAGCGGACTGAGATCTCTCGAGCCCCTCTTGCCCCTCCCTACTCGTGTCGGCCGCCCTCTCGGCAATGACTAAGGGTGGAGCCTCGGAAGTGAGCACCGCAAAGTCGTTACCGAGAAGGAGGTCAACCCCCTCAACTGGCAATTTCTCCACAACACCCACATCCAACTCCCGTGTCACACCGTCCACCTCAAGCTCCACTCTGACCAGCGGGTAAGACCGCATAGCATTGATGCCTTGAACCACCACAACTCGAGCCGCGTTAATAAGCTTGCCAGTGAAGTTCTTAACATGTGTCTGGGAAGCGCCCGTATCACGCAGCAACTCAAGCCTATGCTCCACACCAGCCCACCTCACAGTGCCGTGATCCCTATGACCACAAAAAACATCACGGACGGGTGACGAGCCCTCCTGCTGCTTCTACACCGACTGTGACTTCGCAACCGACTGTTTACCCCGGTCAAACGCGGAAGACCTCAAAGACACACCGATGTTGCTAACTAGTGACTCCACTGCTGTAGGCGGTGTGCTCGGACATGAGCGCGCAATATGCCCCTTCTCATGACACTTGAAACACTCCACTTCGCTCTTGGACTTCCTCTGAGGTGAGGAAGGGCCCTGGCCTTTCTTTAACGGGAAGGGTTTCGACTTGGGATCATAATTGGCACCAGTACTCTTAAATGGGTAATTAGTTGTGTCCTTAATTCGGGGGGGTGGAGTGGTGTGCCCCTGGTTACCTGCCTCAGCTCTCTGTGCAGACCCGCACCCACGAATCAATGACACCCTGAGGTCAGCCAACTGAGCCGCCTCCTGCAGAGTTTTAGGTTGCCTTTCTTTCAGGTTAAGAGTCAAGTCTCTGCCAGTACATTTAAAACAAAATTGCTCTAACAACACTAATTGCTTCACTGCATCAAAAGTAGTTGCCTTCTCCGACCTTAACCAATTCTCCAATGCATCTGACAGCTCTCTAGCGTGTTCCTGGAAAGTACTCTCCTTTCTCTTGGGAACAGCCCTAAACTTCAGCCTATAGGTCTCTGGCTGCAATTCATACGCCCTCAGGACAGCCTCTTTCAACACCTCGTAGTCAATGCAAGACTCCAGGGGTAAAGCATCGTACGCCTTGAGTGCTTGCCCCGTCAATCGTGACGAAACAAGGGCTGCCCACTTCTCCTCGGACCATTGGTGCTCCCGGCACTTTTTTTCAAACCGGAGAAAGAATTCGGTAACTCCTAACTCATCAAACACTGGAACCAACTTTAGTAGATGCGACAGGGACTGGTCATGGGGTCGATCCCCCTGGATGACCAGGTTCCTCGTCACCTCTACACGCGTTTTCTCTAGGTCAATATCGGCACAATACCTTGCAGACTCAGCCTGACACCTATACTGGAGCTCAGCCTCATGCTTCCGCTGCTCGAGCTCACCCTCATGCTTTCGCTGCTCGAGCTCATGCTTTCGCTGCTCGAGCTCAAGCTCAGCCTGTCGCTCCTGCTGCTTAAGTTTGGCGAGCTCGAGCTGAAACAACATCTCGGAAGACAAACCTTGAGGAGGGGGTGCTACTAACGGGGACCCACCCAGTGAGTCACTTAGAGGCATACCCAACCGCCAACGGGCATCGGCCTGCGGGAACGTACCCGGCTCCGGAGCCCGAGGGGGCGCCATGATAGGAGTCGAGTGGAATGGGGGCTGGGCCGAAGGTGCCCCAGGTCCACCCGAAGCCTCCACCCGAAGCCCCATGCACCCCACCGAGCACACAGGTAACCGGCTCACCTCTCTACAAACCGCTAGTACCGGAAAACCCTAAGACCATGGCTACACACTGCAGTCCGTACCGGTCCAGCCCCGACACCCGGTCCGCCGACACAGGCTCCTCCAAAAAAATCCGAGCATCCTCCTCATTGTTCACCACCCGAACGCCGTTTAACAACTCCACCCTCTCCACCTCCTCGCCTGTCTCTCGCACTGTGCCCTCACTATGCTCAGACCCGTCCAGTGACATGATGAAGTCAACAAATAAATTCTCAAGTCAAGACAAAAGTAGCCAAACTCTCGTGTAGCTTTATTCACAACAAGTATTCGAAGATGTTCTTGAGTGCAATACTAGGTCACCAATAAACTGCAACAAGTTCCATATATCCTCAAAACAATGTCCACTGCCAACAATGCGAGAAATAAATTCAACCCCAAATGGCAATAAGATTTCTCAAAAAAAAAAATGCAATATTCAGTTCACTATATACTGGTCTAAGGTCGCCATTTGTTACGACCGGCACTACGAAATAAACAAGGGCACTTAATAATGGACTAGATGATAGGCTATATCTGCAACAACGGTACGCTAATTCCAAACCCTCGAACTATTACGCCGGTGAACAAAACACTTAAACCCTCCAGAGCTAATCTACTGGATAACGGGGTATCAATTAACTGGGTTTTAGTGCAATTCTACGAAGGCTTTCCGGTGACTACTCACAACAGGAGTACTTTACGTTAATAAAATGCTCTCAAGTAATAACAATGCTTAAATAAACTATAACAAGATCTAATAAAGGAGTATATGCTTACGTTAACTTTAGTGTGAGTCTGTACTCAACACTAAACTCTTCAATGCTCTATGAAAACACTGGAAGTCTAGTCCTACAGCAAACAGATATGGAATCTTCTGAAAACGTCTGATGCTCTAAGATGCTCGTCGAATATAGAACAGAAATAATGCAGGGGCAGGACACCAAAGCGTGTATCTTAAATACACCAACAAGTAGGATACATATATATAAAACAAGGGAGTGCAACAACTCTGTGACAGCACTAATAATAGCCACTCAAAACAGTACTTCCTTAACCAAAGTAACAGCCATACTGGGTTGTGCACCAAGCATCAACCTAGGCTAAAATAATACGTGAATAATTTCTAAAGCATACACAGTTAAAGTTAATAAACACAATGCTGTCTTTATTACTAATAAAGTCTAGCAGCGGCATAAAAGGTACCAGGAGGCTAGGCAGAGCGCAAGCATGCTCGTAGCCTACTGTCTCCCCTTGAACAGATTTCCCTTATGTTACGTTAAGTGACTAGGAGGCTCTCTTGGTAAGTCCAGATCTCAAGTATCTGGTCTTACCCTGGCGCTCCACAAAGGTCAACAAAATGAGGTAGCAAGCATACAAGTAAGAGTAGGCAAAAGCCCTTCGCTTGTATACTGCTACACTCGCAAAGGAAAAATATGCACAAGGGTTACAGGCTACCTAGCTTCGTCGAAGTCGTACAGGCTCTGACTTGCCCTATACTTAACTCAGACAACGACCAAAGATACCCTCCACTGTCTATCATTAAATAGTAACAAAGAGCAACTCAATAATTAGAAGCACCCAATGATAATATGACTCCATGTGACTATGACTAATAATCCCTAAAGCTAGTGCAAAACATATATGTGAGAACTGGTGCTGGTAATACGACTGGCCGACTATGGAAGTCGTATGCAGAACCATAAGGGATAAGTAATTGAATAAAGATGAGAAGTATTGGAAAAGAAGAAGTTCAGAGAGAGAAACAGTAGTACAGGGGGTTAGATTGGGGACAGATTGCAAGGGACGTCTAGGACCAAGCACACCATGCCAAGCTCTAAGGAGACACACGGGTAGGAGCCCCCCAGCACCAACACTGAGACAGCGGCACCCAATCACAGACCACTACGTCATGAAGAGCAGGCGTCATATGACGCGCCAGGCCCGCCGGCCAATCACGAGCATGGGAAACTCCGCCCGAGCAAGGAAGGCACACGTACATACACACGCACATAATACCACCTCGCTGCCTCCTTCGTTCTCTCTCTCCTTGCAATTCACACTACATATCTTATACTCTATCAATGATATAAAATACTTCCAAGTGTCACAGACAAGAATAAAGACCACCACTGATCTGTCTGTGACAACATGAATACTAGGAAAGAAAGAACATCGTTCTACGATTATTATAGCCCATTTAACTGCCCTGGCGAGCGCTAGCGACTACGAGCACATTCTGGCAAGCTGGCCAGCGTAACACCTGGTAGACATAGTATACTGATTAAGGAATTTATTTGTAACACTCACTCCATACGGAGTTAACCATTTGGCATTCTGAATGTCCAAAAGGCAAAAGTCAGCGAGGTCTCTAGGTTGCTAATTGTCTCCAAGTGGAAGTACGAGATCGTGAGCGACACTGGGTTCTCGCACCACATGTTCAACTGGTGGTACCACGCCTTAGCCGGCCATAGAGGCGCGATCATCGAGACTAAGCCCCAGTAACCCCGTAGATTGTGAACTACCTGACACATGAGTGAAGCGTCGGGAGGCGGAAAAAGATAGATGGAATTCCACTTGTACCAGACCTCCAACAATGCGTCTGGACCCCCCCGATGAAGTCATTCCTCAGCACGTTAGGTAGAGAGGAAGCCTGTGGGTCTCCTCGGACACGAATAGAGCCACTTTTGGACGATATGGCTCTGCAATCATCTTGTTGAAGATGTTTTGCTTGATTGCCCATTCTACTTTGGCGCTCTGTCGCCGGGACAGAGCGTCCGCCCAGAAGTTCGTCGCGCCTGGGAGGTATGATGCGTGAAGATGAATGTTCAGCTCTTCGGCCAGAACAAAGATCTCTTCTGACAAGTCTAGCAACTTCCGAGACCTCGTTGACCCTTGCTTTTGAATGCAGGACACCGCATTCAAATTGTCCATTCGAAAAGCTACTGATTTCTCCCGCAAGGAGGAGCCGTGAGTTTGAAGGAAAAACAAAAGGACTAAGAGCTCCTGCTCGTTGATATGAAAATTCTCGGTTTGGGACCAAAGACCCTGACCCTGATGGCCTAGGCTCGACTGATAACCCCAGCCTATTGTCCCTGAAGCATCTGTGTCTACCCATACCGTAGGTGGGGGAGAAGTCCACATCATTATTGAGTGCAATATTTCTCTCCTCGCCCAGACCGACAGTAAGTTGTGAATTAATGGAGGAATTTTCCACAATTCTCCCGCCGGCAATAGCGGGAAATATTTGTTTCCTTCCAAGATTAATCTCTTTACTTTCAACCGGCCCAACTTTACAGTTAGTTGAATCCAGTTGAAAGAGCCGACCAGGTATTCCCAAGTCCTTCTCGTGGTGTTAAGACTGTGGAGGAACACAAACAATTTCTTTCAAAATCTGTTGCGGTTGTCCACACTCTGACTGAGAAGATTGGCTGTGTCCCAGACCAGCCCTATCCACTGAATTACCTGTATGGGATCAAGATGTGACTTTGCCAAGTTGACCTTGAACCCTAGGAATTGTACATGATTTCAAATGTGATTGACATGGATTTTGTATAAAACTCTCTGACTCTGCCACTACCAGTCAGTCTGCTAGGTACCACCACCTTGATTTCCTGATTTAACTTTGACATGAGGGCCCGCCAGACTAATCTTGTGAATATTCTCTGTGCAAGGTTCAACCCGAATGGAATTCTCTGACAGACATAAGTCTCTTGCCTGATCCTCAAGGCGAGGAATTTTTTGGGACCTTTTGTTTACCGGGATATGTCACTAGGTGTCTGTCAGGTCTAACGTGCCTCCAACCTTGCGGCGTAAGCGTTAGCCTGATGTGATTCACGGTGAGCATCCTGAAGGGTGCGTCGTGACCGTGTGTTCAAATAAGATAGGTCTAAGACCGGTCTCATCTGAACACTGTCCCTCTTTGTTACGAGAAAAGTTTCTGGACGTGAAAACTGGGCAAATTGGAATGACCGGGACAATGAACTGCATGAGCAAATTCTGGGCTAGTGACTCCACCTCTAAATAAATCTGGTTGATTTCTAGTGACGTCAAACGAGGTCGCCGGAGCCACCGCCAGGTGATGCTGTTGCGTCCCACTGTCCTTGCCCACGTTCGCCGGGGCCAGGCCCGTTGACACGCCCGAAATAATCCAGTTACCTCACTGGATCTGTCCGGTGGAACTACCCTCGGATCCGCTCGCCTTCGACAGGCCCCGGGAGAGAGAGAGATTGAATGACTATTATTAATGGCAGATGAGTAGGGTTTAGACGGCTGACTGGCTATGAGAGATGTCGACCCTTGACCTGATCTGTGTTGTGACCTGCTCAGTATATACCAATGATGAACTTGTGTTGTAGAGGTGCTGCGAAATGACCAAAGGTGGCGAGAGGTAGCGAGAGAGGGATGGAGTTAGTTGATTCAAACCTTACTCACTTTAACTGTAAATTATTTTACTCTCATATAATTTTAAGTGCTTGCCTTGCGGTGGGTACGCAAGGATTTAGTGGGGGCGTATTACATCTCAAGATTGTAATATGTACTATGCAATCATTATAACCATCTATCATATATTTTTAAGCTACTATTTTTCTATAATTCATCTAATGAAGGCAACTGTACAATCTCGAGACAACTCTTGAACCAGAACGTCTGCTAAAAAATTCAAAAGAATGCAACTACCTCATATAGATGGCCTGAAGCATCGTCCCGAGGATAATATAGCCTCCTAAATAACTTGTAAAAGCAAATCTAAAGCGCAGAAACAACAATATGAACACATGAGGCACAGGCCCGAAGCGGACCGATATGGCGCCTATAATATAGTACCCTAATATAACACTTCCCTGCGGGCATACCAAAGGGGCTGCCAGTTCTAGCTAATGTAAACCTATCCTAGAACAACTCGGAAATATACAAATGAGCAAAGGACTCACTAGAATTGAGCGAACGAAGAATAAAGCGGAGTATTGGTGAGGCACGTCCACACAGTATGCGCGCAGGGGAAGGAAGGGAGAATGGCGCCGCTTGGTTCAGTGTCTCGGGTCGAATTCACAAAAGACATCCACGAGTTGGAAAGCCTTAATATAACACATTTTAAGTTATTTTTTATTTTTTATTTTTTACGAAGTTTTTTCGTAGTGAGTACCCAATCATAGAGACGATTCCATAAGAGAATTAACGTTACACTTATGATGTAGGACTCTTTCCCCTGCGGCGGGTGTTTCAAACAAGCTGACAGGGGGTGCTTGAAAGGGGACTATTATACTAATAGGCATATCGTCAATGATGGAGGGGCCACTAATAAATATCATCCATACAATCACCAAGCTAAAATGGAGGCCAGAAATTGAGTCACCAAAAAGGGTAAATAACACTTCCTTCCCGACTTCACCATCTCTCACACACACACACACACACACACACACACACACCTAACCGTATATCTCTCTCCTATCGCCTCGTCCTATATCCCGCCAATCCCGCTGGATGGGACGGTTACCATAATCACACTTTTTACCCGCTAATCCCACAACATAAAGCTCTCCTATTAGTGGCTGATGCAGTGTGGAAGTTAGGAAGTGAGGCGGTACGGACAGTCACTCTCAAAAGTCGTGGGCTATCTTTTACACACTTTTTATTTTACATTGTCGACACGTGACACAAATACCCTTCAACTAAAATGTAGATAACGAGAGAGAAAAAGAAATGTGTTCATATGTCTGTGTATATGTTCTTACTATAGAGATTATACAATGCAAAATTAATAAAGATTGTGTCTGTACCTGTAGTCATTTACCGATGGAAATTTCGCACTCGTGTGGCATTACAAAGAACATATTGTAGATCTTTCAGTGGTGTAAATTCGGTCTAAGGATTAGTCCATAACGGTAGTAGATTCCTGGAATATGCATGATGCCTTCGCAATTTAATTTTTAAATTGTAATATCGTTCCGAAAAGAATTATGCCACCATAACTCGTGAGAATTAGGCTCAGAAAAATTATTGATTTTGTATTTTTGTTTTGTGCTACATATTACTTCTCAAACCTTCATGTTTAAAATGTATCAAACGTAAATGTTTTAAAGTCAAGTATCAAACATTATTTTTTTTAATACTAGAATATTGCTACTTTGACTCATTATGAGAAAGTATATAGAATCGGAGGGTAGGTGTGGTGGAGTGGGTATGCTACTGAATTATTAGGATGGCTTTTGTGATAATTATACAGGTACTTAGTTTTAGCATATTATCGAAAAGCCCACTGACACGTCATTCAAATCGCTAGTGCTGTTTCCAATATGTATTGTTAGCACTATGAATATTCGTATATTAAGAATATGGAGTGGGATTCAGTTCCTAATGAGTGAAATGCTCAATAGGTGATGTAAATTGTGAGTTTACTGTAATTCCAAGGGGATGATGTGGTACAGTGGCGGTGTGATTTCTGGAATCCCAATCCACACCTGGCTTGGAGGAGACAACCAGGCACCATTGGTCTGGGTTAACCAAGATCAAGTCAATCAGTTGCAATACCAAAACAATGTGGCTCGTCATCTGGACTTATCGCCTGGAGTAAGACCATCAGACTCCATCGTACTGAAAGATTGACTCTACTTGCTATGGAAAGCCTATGCCTGGTGAGAAACTTTGAACAAAAATAATAATAAATAGTTAAATAAACGGCACAAACACACACACTCTAATTGAAAGGAGGATTTTATACATGCTGAACTACTTAGCTTCTTTTTCGCTCTCAATACTAAAGGATATGTACAGTACAGTTATGTTATACGTGTGACAATGACGTACAGAGAACACACGTGGTTGTTACGAGCGTCCTTCCTCTTTGAGACAAAGAAAAGGCCAACGAAAACCAAAATTGTTGTCCACAAGGGTTCTGAAGGAATTTAATTTACAAAGAATATACATAATATTACAAAGCTAACTGAGCACGTAAAAGTATAAACATACAGTATATAATTAATTCTTGACCCATTCTGTACCGGTGATCTCTCGTTTTTTTGCTCTCAGCTACATTTATGCGAGTTTATGAAGCTTAGTATGGATAATGGAAGCAAACAAAAATATATATATAGATATGTAATATATATATATATATATATATATATATATATATATATATATATATATATATATATATATATATATATATATATATGTTAGTAAAGCCAGGTAATACATTTTCTTTAATACATACGAGGTTGAAAGAAATGGCAATTTCTGCGTTGGAAATTTTATTATTCAAAGTTTCCAGGTCTCTGATGAGTTTTCGCTGGGTGGCAGGAAGTAGATGAAGGAGATGAGCAAAATTCATGGTGGTACAGGGTTACATAAATGTACATGATGATACAGGATATACGACGCGTTTCACTGGACAACCAGCATTATCAAGTAAGGAAGGAATGATATAAAAGGTAAACAGGAAGGGTATATATAGAGGGTGGAGGATCAGAGGAGGCGGAAAACAGGGGGCAAAAGTCTGCTATTGGTGGAAGCGTAAACTAGGAGAGAGAAGGGGTTAACCGCTTCACGCATGCGCACTGGATGCGGGATGGTGGTCAGTAGGTGGGGTCGAAGCTGATTGGCTGCGTGTCGAGGGGCGTGGCCTAAGTTGTGTGGCGCCTGCAGAAGACGAAGCTGAAGGAGGTAGCGCGGGGGGCTGCGTCAAGGGCACCAGGGGGCGAGGAGGGGTGTTAGGTCCTGTAGGGTAGTGCCTTTTGGCAGAAGGAAGGATCTGAAGGTCCAGAGTTTGGTTGTTGATGTTGGGATGTAAGGCTTGGATATATAAAGCTTCGAGTATAGGTAATCTCCTTGGGTCACTTTCTTTATCGAGTATGGTGGTGTGTTTCTCTAACTCGTTGCGTGTGATGTGAGGGTGGTTAGGGGTGAGATAGTGGTCTTTGATGGCTCCAGCCTGAAGGTGAAGAGTTAACCGACGTGAAAGACGAGTCTGCGTCATACCAATATAGGAATGAGGTCCACAGTCCTCATAATTACAGGTATGTTGGTAAATGACGTGATCGTCGGTCATCGGGCTCTTTATCTTGGTGGAGGCTGGTTTGTTGCGGAGAACGAGGTTGGAGGTCTTGAGGGATTTGTAATAAATTATTAATTTGATTTTGTTTTCCGGGTTGGTTGGGTGGACATGCTTGGAGATTATTTCTTTTAAGACGGCCTCGTCATTTTTGTGTTCAGAGGACATGTAATTGCGGTAGAAGATCTTAATTTCATTGGGGGGGTCAATGTTGGGAGGGCTTTGGGTGTACCATTTTTCAAGATGGTGGTTGATGGTGCTGGAGATGTCGGAGTTGGAGTATCCGTTATTTACTAAAACTTGGGATAGTCTTTCTAGTTCCTGGTGGGTGTCGGCCCAGGTAGAGCAGTGCGTGAGGGCTCTCCTAACATAGGCGGAGATGGAGGATAGAAGATAACGGCGGGGGCATTCACTATCGCCGTTGAGGCATTGTCCTGTGTTAGTAGGTTTAATGTAGACGGTGGTTTTGAACCCATGGTCGTTCAGAGCTACGAGGATGTCGAGGAAGGGGAGTTGTCCATTGTTAGATTTTTCAAAGGTGAAGTTAAGTCCGGAGGAGGTCATGAAGCGACGCTGGAGTTCCTGTAGTTCGTGGAGGTCCTTGATTTGCACGAAGATGTCATCCACGTATCTACAGTAGACGGCTGGTCGTTGGGCAGCTAGGAGCTCTTCCTCGATGGTACCCATGAAGACCTCCTCAACAAAGGCCTCAACTGCCACTACAGCTCCAAACCTGGCCCCCACCGGAAACGCCTAGAAACGGAAATCCTCCTGGACGACATCCTACGACTCAAGAAGGATGGCAAGGTCACCACTACTCCCGCCCTACAACCTACTCTCCTCGCTGAAGCCGCCAAAACCAGAGGAACTCACCATAGCAAAATACTCAACAAACAACACTTCCAAGCTGCCAAACTATTAAGAGACAACCCCAACATCATCATCCGTCGTGCGGATAAAGCTTCCTGCCTCGTGATCCATGACAAGGAGGAATATCTTAGAAAAATGAACGTCATATTAAGTGACAACACTAAATTTAAAAAGATCACCCGCAACCCAACCGACGAAATCAAACGTATTGCCAACACCACCATCACCGCCATCAACGCCAAACAAGGAGGGATCCACCTTAAAAAACTCGTCGGAGAATACACCCCTGGTTATGCGTACGGAACCATCAAAACACACAAACCTGGGAACCCCCTCCGCCCCATCATCTCCCAGATCCCCACTGCCACCTACCAGATCGCCAAGGCCCTGAACAACCTCCTCACCCCCTACGTGCCCAGCCAATTCAACCTTAACTCAGCCCACGATTTCTTGGAAATTTTACGAGACGCCCCCCGTAACAACAACCACACTATCGCCTCTCTCGACGTAGAAAGCCTGTTCACCAACGTGCCAGTGGATAGGACCATTGACATGATTCTACGTCGAATTTATCATTGCCCTGATACACCTACACTGGACATCCCGGAGAAGGCCCTGAAAACACTACTGGAGCTATGTACCAAGGAGGCCCCCTTCCTTTGCCCCCGGGGCAACATGTACAAGCAGATAGACGGTGTGGCGATGGGCAGCCCCCTAGGAGTTCTTTTTGCGAACTTTTTCATCGGTACCATCGAGGAAGAGCTCCTAGCTGCCCAACGACCAGCCGTCTACTGTAGATACGTGGATGACATCTTCGTGCAAATCAAGGACCTCCACGAACTACAGGAACTCCAGCGTCGCTTCATGACCTCCTCCGGACTTAACTTCACCTTTGAAAATCTAACAATGGACAACTCCCCTTCCTCGACATCCTCGTAGCTCTGAACGACCATGGGTTCAAAACCACCGTCTACATTAAACCTACTAACACAGGACAATGCCTCAACGGCGATAGTGAATGCCCCCGCCGTTATCTTCTATCCTCCATCTCCGCCTATGTTAGGAGAGCCCTCACGCACTGCTCTACCTGGGCCGACACCCACCAGGAACTAGAAAGACTATCCCAAGTTTTAGTAAATAACGGATACTCCAACTCCGACATCTCCAGCACCATCAACCACCATCTTGAAAAATGGTACACCCAAAGCCCTCCCAACATTGACCCCCCCAATGAAATTAAGATCTTCTACCGCAATTACATGTCCTCTGAACACAAAAATGACGAGGCCGTCTTAAAAGAAATAATCTCCAAGCATGTCCACCCAACCAACCCGGAAAACAAAATCAAATTAATAATTTATTACAAATCCCTCAAGACCTCCAACCTCGTTCTCCGCATCAAACCAGCCTCCACCAAGATAAAGAGCCCGATGACCGACGATCACGTCATTTACCAACATACCTGTAATTATGAGGACTGTGGACCTCATTCCTATATTGGTATGATGCAGACTCGTCTTTCACGTCGGTTAACTCTTCACCTTCAGGCTGGAGCCATCAAAGACCACTATCTCACCCCTAACCACCCTCACCTCACACGCAACGAGTTAGAGAAACACACCACCATACTCGATAAAGAAAGTGACCCAAGGAGATTACCTATACTCGAAGCTTTATATATCCAAGCCTTACATCCCAACATCAACAACCAAACTCTGGACCTTCAGATCCTTCCTTCTGCCAAAAGGCACTACCCTACAGGACCTAACACCCCTCCTCGCCCCCCGGTGCCCTTGACGCAGCCCCCCGCGCTACCTCCTTCAGCTTCGTCTTCTGCAGGCGCCACACAACTTAGGCCACGCCCCTCGACACGCAGCCAATCAGCTTCGACCCCACCTACTGACCACCATCCCGCATCCAGTGCGCATGCGTGAAGCGGTTAACCCCTTCTCTCTCCTAGTTTACGCTTCCACCAATAGCAGACTTTTGCCCCCTGTTTTCCGCCTCCTCTGATCCTCCACCCTCTATATATACCCTTTCTGTTTACCTTTTATATCATTCCTTCCTTACTTGATAATGCTGGTTGTCCAGTGAAACGCGTCGTATATCCTGTATCATCATGTACATTTATGTAACCCTGTACCACCATGAATTTTGCTCATCTCCTTCATCTACTTCCTGCCACCCAGCGAAAACTCATCAGAGACCTGGAAACTTTGAATAATAAAATTTCCAACGCAGAAATTGCCATTTCTTTCAACCTCGTATGTATTAAAGAAAATATATATATATATATATATATCGTATATATATATATATATATATATATATATATATATACTGTATATATATACAGGGTGTCCCAGAAGGAAAGGGCATAACTTTGGGAAATGATAAAATAAAATATTCTAAGCCTAAAATTTGTTATACAAAATATTCCAAATCTCAACCAGTAAAGAGATATTGCATGTTGAAAATGGCATTTTCTTAAGTATTTCCCCCATAAGGGTGGCCTAGCTGTCCTAGTACCTACCGCACCTCCATCTAACTGCAATTATTTTACCATGTTATTGTAAAGATATTATAATTCTGTAAGTTGCAAAATGAGTATAGATATAATAGCTCACTTTGGAGCAGTTGGAAACTTTGAACAAAAATAATAATAAATAGTTAAATAAACGGCACAAACACACACACTCTAATTGAAAGGAGGATTTTATACATGCTGAACCACTTAGCTTCTTTTTCGCTCTCAATACTAAAGGATATGTACAGTACAGTTATGTTATACGTGTGACAATAATCCCATGTGACAATTGTCACATTTCATACATCTGACATGGAAGAGTCCATTACAATGAGGCGGGGGAGGACACTACTTAAAATCTTCAATATCTTTTTAACGGTTGAGATTTGGACTTTTTGTTATGGAACATTTTAGGCTTAGAATACCTTGATTTATCATATCCCAAAGTTATGCCCTTTCCTCCTGGGACACCCTGTATATATATATATATATATATATATATATATATATATATATATATATATATATACCAGTATATATAAATATATATGCAAAGCAAGAGTGTGAGAGCCTGATTACCCCATCATTCTTTGTCGACACATTGTGGGAATAAACTACGGTTATCACTGCCCATCTTTTGTGAATTGTAGCTCAGAAAAGAGGTTTTACTAAGTTTAGAATGATAATGTTAACAAATCTATAGTGCAGCACATGATCATTTCGCCAACAATACCGGAGACACAACATGTTACTTTTCCTATAACAAGTTACAGTTAAAATCAACGTATTAGTACAAACACAACTCAAATATTTTAACAGTATGCATGCAAGCATTGACTACAGCTAATACCCATTCCATATCGCTCTGGCTTTACAGGTGTTCTGTTAAGACTTTCAGTGGAGACGCTGTGACGCTTCTGCATAGTAGCCACGTGCGGGCATGCGCGCGCGTCGGCTGCCCAGCCGTTTAGAAACCGGCTGGTGGCAGCCGACCGGCAGGCTTTTCCTTAGTATGTATCCTACGACAACGTAACTAATGTCTGGGATATTCTTATGTTGTTACACAGCTTGTAGCTGCCCTTATTCTTAACCAACGCATCTTAGTATATTTTAAGTCTCGATAGTTGATTGTTTCATTATAATATATAAGATGTAAGTCTAGTGAGGGCGGGAGGAGACGAGCGGGAGAGAGAGACCGGCTTGGGACGTTGCTTCGCTTGCCAGCTTGGGACGAGCCTGAAAGCGTTGCCATATGCATTTGATTGCAATGTTAGGCTTAGTTTCGACTGACGCACGGGGTAGAGGATTTTGACCCGGCAACTGTGTTGAGTGTTGCCAAGCATTTGTTGCATGCCTAGGGCGGGGTCCAGACAGATTCAAGACTCAGAGCTCACCTCACTGTCATACCCTTCGGACCCCCTTGATATCTATCCCTCTCAACCCCACTTAGAAACGTTCTCTCTTACTTTGTATACCTTCTTTCCACTACTTCACCAATCTATTTAATTATCCCATCCCCTTGATAGACCTTATATCTATTATTGTATTAACGACGAGCTCTCAGATAATTAGATAGGATTTTGGGCCTTATGCGGAGATGTAATTGTTAATGAGACCTAGGAAGCTTTTTTGTTGTCTCATATTTGGTGGTTTCATGCTTGCTAGTGTGTTGTTGTGTCAGGTTAGCAGGGGCTAGACCGGAGGGGAGGCTTTTTGCGATCCTTTAAGTAAAGTCTGCTGGTGCGAGTCCTGTGGACCCGCACGACTTTACTAGGATACCCGTGGGAGTCTGGGGGCATTTTCTTGTCAGTGTCCCTGCGTGTCTAGTGTTGTGTTGTGTAAGGGCCCTTGCCTAGTCCACTCAGCACTGCGCTAGCACGTCTTGCTTATGTTTTAGGGTCGCCAGGAGAGAGTCAGATACTTGCGATCTGAGTCTCTCAAGAGAGCACCCTTTCAATTAGAGTAATTTGGCGCACAGACTTGGGAACGTCCCTAGGCTAGAGCAGGTGGCTCAGCCCGGTTATCCAAAGCCTATATCCTTCCGGCTAGACCTCTGCCACCTGGCAGATTAACAGCTAGGGGTTTATTATCTCTGTATGCTTGTTATTGTGCCACAGTTTACCGTTTTTGTGAGCATTGTGAGTCAGGGTGTGGCTTAGAGACTCTGTCCGAGCAGGCATGCCTGACTAAGAGTGAGAAGCACACCTGTATGTGGTTATGTTGCGAGTTGCTGCCTTTATTTAATTATACCTATGCCACTATACACTGTATGGCCTATCACTAGTATTTATTCCTGCTTATGAGTTAAGAGTTCTTTAAATCCGTAACGTACTTTCTTTGCTAAGCATCAGTAGCTACAGTAGCCGCATGCAGTTTAGAAACCCACATCTTGTACGATGTTTTGAGGACTGTTTGCTTTCACCTTCTTTCACGCAGGGGTGATTAGTTGTATTAATTAACGTAACGTTAAATGTACTTTCTTCTAGTTTGTTATTAAATTGTTTCTGCAATTTAATTCCGTTATCTGTCTTTTCCTTGAAGCTTTAAGTCAACTTAATTGTGTGATCTTTTATATAGCCTGCTTGACTATCAGCAGTCTATAGTGCGTGCACCCTGTAACCGAGTCATAGGATACCTTGTTGTCCAGGCAGGACTCTTGACGGTTTAGGGTGGTTTGTTGCCTGGGTTTATAGATAAGGGTTGGATCTAGCGTTTTCCGTTGTTGCTTGTTGCCGCATACCTAGTCCAATAGAAAGAGCTCAGTGTTTATATATCCCAGGACGTAACAAATGGCGACCTTGCATAGGATTTATGAACAGAGGAATATAGTGGTCATTTGTTTTGAGATTCCTTATGATTAGAGGAATACAGTGGACATAGAGTTTTTTTTTTTGGAGCAACCAATATAACACATTAAAGACTTTAAATAACATTAGTATATACATACTTGCATAGGAGATAAGGCACATTCTATAACCGTGATAATTACTGCAGTACACAAGCATGTCTAATACATCAGAACACAGTGATGGGTCAGGTCACGATACGGGCTCGGAGGGAGAAAGACCTATGGAGTGGCTAGTCGATAGCGAGGAGGGTGCTAGAAGATTTTTAGAGGTGCCCCTTACCGCTGACAGGGTGTTGAAGCTGAATAAGTATGGCTTAAAGTGTGTGGCAGGTCTTCAGGGTCACCAGGGTTTAAGTGGCATGAGGAAAGATCAGCTGAGGACTTTGATATTGGGTTTAGAAGGGAGAGACCTGGGTGGAGAGGCGACTGGGGGCCCCGGTCCCCAGCCCCCCCTCCACTCTACCCCCGTATCAAACGTCAGGGTGCCTGAATTTAGTACATACCCCCAAGTTGATGGTCAATGGCAGCGTGGAATTCAATCACAGGGACCCTCTCCATTAAATGCACCTTCCCCTCCTCAAGGGTTGACTCCAGATTTGTTGTTTCGGCTTGAGATGGCCAAGGTTGAGGTTGCTAGAGCTCAGGTTGAGGCTGCTAGAGCTCAGGTTGAGGCTGCCGAGAGACAGGCTAGTGTGCAGGCTGAGGTTGCTAGAGCTCAGGCTGAGGCCGCAGAGAGAACAGCTATACGAGAGGCTGAACTGCAGGCAGAGTCTACTAGGTATTGGGCTGACAGGGAGCTGGAGAGATCTCGAGTGGAGGTAACAGGGCGAAATATTGGGGGAGGTAACAGACATCGGGACCAATCATTGTCGCACCTGCTTAAACTAGTTCCTGTGTTCGATGAATTAGGTGTGGCTGAGTTTTTTATGCGATTTGAGAAGAAGTGTCAGGAACACCAGTGGCCTCAGGAAAGTGGGCAGCATTAGTTTCATCAAGACTCCTAGGAAAGGGGCTAAAAGCGTATGATGCACTACCTTTAGAGTCCTGTGTAGTTTATGATGAGCTAAAGAAGGCTGTGCTACGGGCCTATGAGTTACAACCAGAAACTTACCGCTTGAAGTTTCGGGGTGTTACTAAGGGCAAGGCTAGTACCTTCCTAGAACACGCCCTGGACTTGTCTGATGCACTACGACATTGGCTGCGTTCTGAGAGGGCAGCTACTTTTGAGGAGTTGAGTGAGCTGGTTCTCTTGGAGCAGTTCTTTAAGTGCACAGGCGGGGACTTAACATTTAATATAAAGGAAAAAAATCCTAGAACTCTCCAGGAGGCAGCAGAAATGGCTGACCTCCGACTGTCATTAATTCGAGGGCCCGGAGCAGAAGCTAGGAGTGAGTCGGGTGCAAAGGATCGTACCCCTCCCCCTCCCAAGAATTTTGATACACATAAATACACAAAACCATCTAGCACTGACAATAAAACTGAACATAAACCAAATACCGTCCCGTATAAGAAGTCTAATGGTACCTTCCACTCCCAAGGGAAACCAAAGAGTAAAGAGTGCTTTGCATGTCACAAGGAGGGTCACTTTGCAAATGCTTGTCCGAACAAGCCACCAAACAAGGTTGTGTCATTGGCCCGCAGCATAGGGGTGTCGCCTATATCTTCTGAGTTTGCCAAGGGTAGTTCGTCAGAGGGTGGGACACAGCCTGTGTTCAAGAGTCCGGAAGGCTCGAACCCTGTCCGCGACGTCTTTGGGGGTCATAGAGGGCATGGTTTTGTGAGGTGGGCTGGCGAAAGGCGAGGAGTTAAGCTATTGCGTGATACGGGGGCTTCTCAGACCTGGTTAAAGAACTTTACTGGTAGGCCGATTAACGCTGCTCGGGTGGTGGTAGTTCAGGGGATCAATGCTAAGAAGTCCTACCCGCTGGTGCGGATGGAGCTGGAGGTGGGTGGTGTGGCGAAGGAGCTGGATGTAGGAATTGTAGAGAACTTGCCTGTTGGGGGCGTCGACCTCCTTCTCGGCAACGACTTTGCGGTGCCTGCTTCTAAGGTTTCACCCTTGGTCGTTCCCGAGAAGGCGGCCGACGTTAGTAGGGAGGAACAGGAGTGGGTTGAGAAGTGTAGCGTACAAACCATGGCGTGTGTTGTGACGCGTTCTCAGACATCCGGAGCCTTGCAGCCACCACCTCAGTCTATCAAACCGCGGAGGAAAGGTCACAAGAAAACGGGAAGTGTTGGTCAATTGGAGAGTTTTGAGCCGGCAGTGTTTCTTGGTGACTCATTATTGGCACCTATGTTAGAGTCTGGAGAGGCCCCGGGGCCTGTCACCGCTAGTGCAGGTGCAGGGCAGGAAGAGACTCTGCGACAGCATCGTTATGCGCAGCGTGAGGAAAGGATGGCTCAGCGGGACATTGGAGGTGGAAATAAATTATTTAAGATGAACTTGGATAAACTCGCACCTGCTGATATATGTTCCTTGCAGCTGGAAGATCCTGAAGTCAGGGCGTGTGGTAATGGTGCTGTCGAACTGGAGAGCGATGGGGATGCGCAGCCTGATGATTTTTTCTTGTCCGAGGGGATCTTGTATCGGAGACATCAGGATCCCAAGAAAAAGTGGGATGGCGGGTCAGGATTAGTGGACCAGTTAGTAGTACCGAGGGTGTGCCGTGAGAGCTTATTGAGATTAGCTCATGATGTGCCTTTGGCAAGGCACCTGGGGGCACGTAAGACGGAGGCAGCTCTGAGCAAGCTTTTCTGGTGGCCTGGGTTAAAGGCGAGTGTCGTGTTATGGGTGTCACAGTGTCACACTTGTCAAGTTGTTGGGAAACCCAATCAGGTCATCCCGAGAGCCCCGTTACAACCCATCCCTGTCATTGGTCCGCCCTTCAGCAAGGTAGTTATCGATATGGTTGGCCCATTGCCCCCCACTAGTGCCGGCAATAAATTTTTACTAACTGTAATGGATGTAGCAACACGGTATCCAGATGCTTACCCCATGTGCAACGGGATGGCTAAGACTGTTGTCAAAAACCTACTTGTCTATTTCTCTCGTTATGGCTACCTTCAGGAGATCCAGTCTGATCAGGGATCCAATTTTACTTCTGCTCTGTTTAAGCAGACCATGCAGCAACATGGGATAGTGTCTGTGGTGTCATCTGCCTACCATCCCGAGAGTCAGGGAGTTTTGGAAAGGTGGCACTCGACTCTCAAGAGTATGTTGCAGTGTTATTGCATGGAAAATGGGAAGGACTGGGATCTAGGTCTCCCATACGTTTTATTTGCTGCGAGAGAAGTACCTGGGGAGAGCTTGGGATTTAGCCCGAACGAGTTGGTTTTTGGACACAGGGTCAGGGGGCCCCTCCACATAGTCAAGGAGATCTGGGAGGGATTCACAAAGCCATGCTCGCTTCTAAAGTATGTAGTTGAAAGCCGTGAGAGAATGCTAAAGAGCTTGGAGGTAGCAGGTCGGAACCTTAAGAGTTCACAAGCTCAGATGAAGGACAGATACGACCAGAAGGTGAAGCTGAGGGAGTTTGAAGTAGATCAGGAGGTACTGATACTACTGCCTCTGGTGGGACACCCCTTGTCTGCCAAGTATTCTGGTCCGTATCGGGTTGTAAGGAAGGTTTCTGATCTCGACTATTTAGTAGCTACTCCTGATCGTAAGAAAAAGAACCAACTTTGCCATGTAAATCTGATGAAAGAGTATGTGAGGCGCCCCTCATAGCCTCTCACTGTCCCGGTGTTGATCTGCAGCGATCGTGGTGGAGAAGGAGGAAGGGACAGTCAAGCTACGGGGAAGGATAATTGGGATTGTCATGTTTCCGCGGATCAGTGGGCGGGGAATTCTAGACAAGTGGCTCACGAGTTGATATTGCACCTGCCTGAGCAACAGCGTGTAGCTGTGCAGCACTTGTTTGATTCAAACCCAGCTGTTTTCGCGGAGCATCCTGGCCTCACTACTCAAGCGGTGCACGATGTCGATGTTGGGGACCACCCACCCTTTAAATCAGTGCCATACCGTGTTCCTCCTATTAAATTACCAGCACTTAGGGAAGAGCTGGATTATATGCTGAAACGTGGGCTGATTTCTGAGGGTGCAGTAAGGTGGACTTCCTCAGTCACACTGCAGCCCAAACCAGATGGCAAGGTGCGGTTTTGTATAGATTTCCGCAGGTTGAATGGTTTAACCCCCACAAATGCCTACCCTCTCCCTCGCGTGGACGACTGTGTGGATAAGATAGGAAAAGCCAAGTTCCTCACTAAGATAGACCTTGTTAAGGGTTATTGGCAAGTGCCCTTGTCTGAGCGAGCACGAGAGGTGTGTGGGTTTGTGGTGGACGGTGCCACATATCGTTGCCATGTTATGCCATACGGGCTGAAAAATGCCCCTGCAACGTTTCAGAAATTAATGAACGACATTGTAGCCGACATTCCCAACTGTACGGTGTACCTAAATGATGTCATTATATACGACGATGATTTTAACAGTCACTGTGCTCACATCGGACAGCTTTTTAATAAACTGAATGTAGCAGGTTTGGTGGTAAACCTGGGTAAGTGCGATTTTGTCAAAGCCACAGTTTTGTACCTGGGGTTCGAGGTGGGGATGGGTCAGGTGTGCCCTCCACAGACAAAGATCAAAGCCATCGATCAGTTTCCCCAGCCTATGACTAAGAAACAAATCATGCGGTTTCTAGGTATGATAGGCTATTATCGTCGCTTCATCAAAGGCTATTCGACTTTACTTGCACCTTTAACTGACTTATTATCTAAGGACAAGAAGTTCCGGTGGTCTCCTGAGTGTGCAGAGGCGTTTTCCTTGGTGAAACACCTGTTATGTACCCACCCCATACTCAGGGCCCCGGACTTCAGCAGACCTTTTCAGCTGGCGACTGATGCCAGTGGCGTAGGGGCTGGGGCTGTCTTGCTACAGACAGATGATGAAGGTATCGAACATCCAGTGAGTTTTTACAGTAAAAAAATCAATAGTGCACAAAGGAATTACTCTGTAATTGAAAAAGAACTCCTGGCAATAGTGCTGGCGCTCAGGCACTTCGATGTATATGTTCCTGCTTTCGGACCAGTCGTAGTGGTTTATACCGATCATCACCCTCTGAAATTCTTGAATCAGTTTCATAACTGGAATATGAGGCTGACCAGGTGGTCACTCATGCTTCAGGAGTATAATCTGGACATACGCCATATTGCCGGTTCTGATAACGTGATAGCGGATTGTTTATCAAGGGTGGATGATGTTGGTTAGACTGCCACAGGATTGAGGGTTGAGTGTGGAGGAAAATAGGCTGTCACTGTAGTTCAGCCGAAAAAAAACAAATTAAAAAAGCAAAAACCTTATAAAAACTCTTTATTTTTTTATAACGTGTAGAATTTTGTATAAGATGTTGTAGCAGTATCTAAGTTGAATGTTTTCGCTTATTGTCGCTAAGTTAGTTGAACTTGCTCGGTGGAGCGCAAGTCTTTATTTTGTTTATATATAGTGCCTTGTGTCGCAACAGTGTGTGGTACTATGAGAAGCTTTCTGTTAGATATGAAGAACTTAGTCAAGGATCTTATATCTTGGGGGAGGTGTGACGCTTCTGCATAGTAGCCACGTGCGGGCATGCGCGCGCGTCGGCTGCCCAGCCGTTTAGAAACCGGCTGGTGGCAGCCGACCGGCAGGCTTTTCCTTAGTATGTATCCTACGACAACGTAACTAATGTCTGGGATATTCTTATGATGTTTCACAGCTTGTAGCTGCCATTATTCTTAACAAACGCATCTTAGTATATTTTAAGTGTCGATAGTTGATTGTTTCATTATAATATATAAGATGTAAGTCTAGTGAGGGCGGGAGGAGACGAGCGGGAGAGAGAGACCGGCTTGGGACGTTGCTTCGCTTGCCAGCTTGGGACGAGCCTGAAGCGTTGCCATATGCATTTGATTGCAACGTTAGGCTTAGTTTCGACTGACGCACGGGGTAGAGGATTTTGACCCGGCAACTGTGTTGAGTGTTGCCAAGCATGGGATGTATTCTGCATGCCTAGGGCGGGGTCCAGACAGATTCAAGACTCAGAGCTCACCTCACTGTCGTACCCTTCGGACCCCCTTGATATCTATCCCTCTCAACCCCACTTAGAAACGTTCTCTCTTACTTTGTATACCTTCTTTCCACTACTTCACCAATCTATTTAATTATCCCATCCCCTTGATAGACCTTATATCTATTATTGTATTAACGACGAGCTCTCAGATAATTAGATAGGATTTTGGGCCTTATGCGGAGATGTAATTGTTAATGAGACCTAGGAAGCTTTTTTGTTGTCTCATATTTGGTGGTTTCATGCTTGCTAGTGTGTTCTTGTGTCAGGTTAGCAGGGGCTAGACCGGAGGGGAGGCTTTTTGCGATCCTTTAAGTAAAGTCTGCTGGTGCGAGTCCTGTGGACCCGCATGACTTTACTAGGATACCCGTGGGAGTCTGGGGGCATTTTCTTGTCTGTGTCCCTGTGTGTCTAGTGTTGTGTTGTGTGAGGGCCCTTGCCTAGTCCACTCAGCACTGCGCTAGCACGTCTTGCTTTTGTTTTAGGGTCGCCAGGAGAGAGTCAGAAACTTGCGATCTGAGTCTCTCAAGAGAGCACCCTTTCAATTAGAGTAATTTGGCGCACAGACTTGGGAACGTCCCTAGGCTAGAGCAGGTGGCTCAGCCCGGGTATCCGAAGCCTATATCCTTCCGGCTAGACCTCTGCCACCTGGCAGATTAACAGCTAGGGGTTTATTATCTCTGTATGCTTGTTATTGTGCCACAGTTTACCGTTTTTGTGAGCATTGTGAGTCAGGGTGTGGCTTAGAGACTCTGTCCGAGCAGGCTGGCCTGACTAAGAGTGAGAAGCACACCTGTATGTGGTTATGTTGCGAGTTGCTGCCTTTATTTAATTATACCTATGCCATTATACACTGTATGGCCTATCACTAGTATTTATTCCTGCTTATGAGTTGAGAGTTCTTTAAATCCGTAACGTACTTTCTTTGCTAAGCATCAGATCCTACAGTAGCCGCATGCAGTTTAGAAACCCGCATCTTGTCTACCTGTACGATGTTTTGAGGACTGTTTGCTTTCACCTTCTTTCACGCAGGGGTGATTAGTTGTATTAATTAACGTAACGTTAAATGTACTTTCTTCTAGTTTGTTATTAAATTGTTTCTGCAATTTAATTCCGTTATCTATCTTTTCCTTGAACCTATAAGTCAAATTAATTGTGTGATCTTTTATATAGCCTGCTTGACTATCAGCAGTCTATAGTGAGTGCACCCTGTAACCGAGTCATAGGATACCTTGTTGTCCAGGCAGGACTCTTGACGGTTTAGGGTGGTTTGTTGCCTGGGTTTATAGATAAGGGTTGGATCTAGCGTTTTCCGTTGTTGCTTGTTGCCGCATACCTAGTCCAATAGAAAGAGCCCAGTGTTTATATATCCCAGGACGTAACAACGCATAATTTACGTTTACGTTGTGTGACCTGCAGAGAGCCGCTTTGGTCGGTATAATGTGCGGGGTTTATGTATAAGGGCTAGGCGGCCAGTGTTGTTGTCGATGGGGTGGAGGTTTGGGTGTTGGGGAGGTATGACTGGCGTTGGGGGGGGGGGGGAGGGGGGGGGGGGGAGTGAACACCTGGTGTGGGCGGCATGTAGGTCAGAAACGGGCTCATTGGCTGATAATCCTGGGCCCACGGATGAAATCTAGGTGCCGGATAATATCCGTTGGCCACTGCAGGGAGCCACATTCGTTGCGGTTGTGAGGGTTGTTGACATTGCTGCGGTCACCTGTGGAGAAGTCATGGGTGGGGCCGGAGAGAACATTTCTGCTGGATGCACAGCGGGTGCCTGTTGTGGTACAGATAAAGGTTGTACCACTGCTGCAACCACCTCTTGTCGATCCTTCCTGACCAGCCCAAAGACCGACACCATCGAATTGTGCATAACCTCGTCATCAATCGATGGAGCTGGGTCTCGAGCGTGCCGAGAAATTTCTCGATCTCGGCATCCAGCCCCTTTTACCTCTTTGCAGATGTCTCCAGGAGCTTCTTTGCAATCTCAGTTAACTTCCTGTTTTCCGCCAGAAGCTGTGTGAAAAGGAGAAAAATTAGAATTTCAACCACATACAGTATAATGTATATAAAAACAAGTAAGCACAATGACCTGAGAAATGTAATGGATGAATTTACAAATGGATGTACTAAAAATTAACATGGTGATTAGGTACTTCCTTGCAATATGTGAAACACGACAAATACTTCAAATGTATGCCAATCACCACTAATCTACAATATTATCAAAAAATTTATTAAATTTCGAAATTCGAATACATAAAATATGAAAGATAATAATTTAATTAGCCTAATGACCAGCTACCCAAAGCGGGCCATGTTTACTCAAAAATTTGCAGTTACCTGCCTTCTGCTGCTTGTTCTGTTCCTCCTTCTGCTCTTCGGTGGGTCCCTCACCCTCCACATCAATGACGTACGGCTTCTCTTGTGAGGCGACCAACAAAGCTAGCTGTAATTAACCAATAAGATATTGTTACATTTGGTTATGTGTGATATATAGAATGGTGTAGAATGGTATATATATATATATATATATATATATATATATATATATCAACTATTAGCTTTAGTGGAATTTCTAGATATATAGAATATAGAAAAATACCTTTTTGCTGCTCTGTCGCGTCGGCTGCCTCGCCAGGTAGGGCTTCAGGAAGGTGAAGTTCTCTAGAATCAATTTTTCGCGGACCATGGACCGTTTGGTCCCTAATCCGCTTTTGTTTTTATTGGAAAAGTTTCTCTACCTCGTCCGCATGTTTGTTATGAACTTTGTCAAGGTGGCAACTGAAAGTAAAAAGGTAAATATACAAATGGTTAAGTTTGTCAAAGAACATACAAATCACTTTCACAAATATGGAACATGAAAATGATCACAACTATATTGTAGGCATTATTAGTATGTATGTTACGAAAACACAACGTCAACTGAATATACATTTTTTTAAAGAATGTGACGAAAAACTTACCAGGAATTTATAATACCTCTGCCTTCATCTCCCGAAGGTGATCTTTCAGGTACCTGTTGTGGTGGTCTGGGTGCTTTTCATCATACAGGCAAAACTGCCTCTGGAACCACTCCCCTATCTCCACCTCCATCTCTGTCGACAGGTGTCCAACGAGTCAGGCTGGGTGGAGGTGCCAAGAAGCGGTTCCTCAGAGGCAGCTCTGGGGACATCCATGTCCATGTTCTCCTTGGCAAACAGGTCTATTGAGGCCTGGGAGGAATACCGTCCTTCGGTCTGGGAATTGATGGAAGCGGTGTTGTCCTGGCCATTTCTCAGGGGCCTTCTGCGTTAGCTTCATCTTGAGAGTCTTGCGGGGGCATGGTGGAAAAGAGAGTAGGGATTTGTTGCATTGGCGGAGGCAAGAGGTCGAGTGATGAGTTACTTGACCTGACCCCGTTCATGGGCCACACCAGCGTGCTAATCTGACAGCCATACGGTACTTAAAAACAAATAAATAAATATAAACTAAAGAGGAAAACGCAGGAAATCCAACATTCAGACATGGTTGGCGACCACGTCTTGTGTTCTCGCAGACAATAATTGGGTGTCAGTGACTGTTTAATTGCTGTCGCCCACACTGTCTGGTTGAGTATATTCACAGTCGGCCAAGGTCGGACAGTTGGTCGAGGTGCTATACCATATCAGTTGGGTCATGTCGTTGACTGGTTATCCAACAAGTTGTGTGGGTTTGAAGTGCATCGCCGACAGGTTGGGCTAGTTTGTGCTTGGTCGCAACTGTTTTCCTAGCCTTAAACCATCCGAATGTCCTCGACCAGTACGAGAGTTATCGCTGAGTGGTCGCAGACAAATGATTGACAATACTCGACTGTCGACCAGGTAGCCGAAAAATATTTGGCATTTCAAAAAATACTCGCGAGTTGCCGACAACGTTCCCAACTCAATCAGAAATCCAGAGCCCAGTCGGGGATCACAGATGATAATGGTCAAATTTTCGAAGACAAGACGAGACAAGGCCCGAAAACAGCATGGTGGCTCCTGTCTCAGCCTCCTACTGCTCATTACTCCTCCAACCAGTACCAATGTCTCTACCATTTCCACTGACTCTACCAGTACCTCATTCTCTGACTCTACTACTATGTTTACCTTTTAAGGGGAGACTGTCCATTTGTTTGGTCTATTAATTAATTTATTCATATATTATTTTAGTTTCCTCCCTAGACCTCCATCAAGCTTAGAAAAACACCCCTTAGACCCCACTTCAAGATAAATTTGTACATTTTTCGGTAGAAAAATTTCCCGGCCGAAGGCCGGTTCCTCTTAAAATTACAGGCTAACTATCGCTCGCCAGGAAAAATCGACACATAATGGCTCGAAAGGTATTAAAATTGACAACGAAATGTGGCGAAAGGTGTTAAAATCGCCAAACTAATGTCTTATAATCTCAAAACTAGTGGGGCTAAACATGAGGGAGAAGGGGGTCCAGAAAAACGGTCTGCCTCCCCTTAACCTCCTGATGCTACTGCTTCTACTTTTTACTCTGCTTCTGCCTCAGTGAGAGATAAGTCCTCTTATTGCCATGTTACTACTGCTCCTCTTCCCCCTGCTGAGATAAATGGCAAGACTTGTAAAGAAGAAATTAACAAATTATCTTAAACCCCCTTCAGTTGTCCGTTGTATAAGCACATCA
Organism: Paralithodes platypus; assembly: GCA_032716605.1. Classification (NCBI taxonomy): domain Eukaryota; kingdom Metazoa; phylum Arthropoda; class Malacostraca; order Decapoda; family Lithodidae; genus Paralithodes; species Paralithodes platypus. The sequence continues at coordinate 39,309,445 of CM064533.1, forward strand.
TCTCATCTCTATCGAGGGAGTCCTCCCGACCTCACTTGGGAAGTTGGGGGGATTCAAGGAGAGGATGAAGGATGCTGGTTACACCCCGGCAAAGTATTTTGGGATTTATTTGCACTGGTATCAGCGTGAACAGGAGGTCGATTATATTAGGCGGCTTATTCTGATAGAGCGTAAATTTTGAAAAATTGACGGAAAAGGAGCCCATGTGATCCTGATTTAAGGATGAAATGCTGCCAAATATGAACGGGGAGGTATTGGCCAAGATGTGCCAATAGGATAGTCGGATCTTCGTGAAATATATACCATAAAATATAGAGTTATTTTATTCTATTAGATACTTCAGTATTTTTTAGAGGAACAATAATACACGAAAATATTCATTTCAAGGTATTAGTAGTTTCGGGAATTCAGCTACTTACAATACCCTCGTATTTTTGAAGGGTGGCATCTATTATTATGGGTGGATGGGACTCGTTAGCCTTGGTCGGCAACTCATCTAGGGGAGACAACCTTATACAAATCCGGGTGGATGAGACTCGTCAGCCTTGGTTGGCAACCTGTCTAGGGGAGTAAACCTGATACAAATCCGTACTGCTTACCTAAGGGTAAGGCAGGATAGTGGATGGATTAGCCGAACACCACTGTAGAAAAATAGTGCTAACAAGATACACAGAGGGCCTCGGAGTCAGACGAATCCTAAATTGAGTGGTCAATCCTGTAAGTCCTTCACTAAACTGGCTCGGGTTGTCCCTCTCACAGGGAATAGGTCCGCTTGGGGGAATTCTGTGTATGGCCACCCTCGTAAGGGGAGTAAGGCGTCCGGCAATAGATAGATAGATAGATCTATTGTCTATGATTTCAGCTGCTTAATGGGCGGCATCTAATTTTATGAGATCATCAATTACTGAGATAGAGTCTAGCATTGGATTTTTTTTTTCTCTATATTCCAACTACCCCCTCTCGGGCATAAGTTGAGAGTCTGTACATTCCACCGCTGAACACGGTGTGGCCCGTGAGGTCTTGTTCCAGTCTAGGGAGTGAGACATGCGAAGCACTCATTCACGGCTCGAAGCAACCCCATCTCTTAAGCCGCTTCGCCTCTGCGCTTCACCGTCTCATCCCCCAGACTCGGACCCTCACTCTCAGAACGCCATCTATTGAGCAATTAGCTCACTAGGCATTGCCCCCCTGTAGCATATTTTGAATATGGGAATAGTCATACAATGCTATTTAATCAGGGAACAATGAGGGTATTTCGGTGTGCTGTGGTAATGCACTGAAACTAGGCACAGTACAAATTCCATCCCAATAATATCTTCCCAATGACACATTGGAATTCGAACCCGGGTCCATTGGATTATCAGTCCAGTGGCAAGACCACTCCGCCACACTTCCCCTAAGACAAGACGGAATGTATTTTCGTTGTTATAGTATCGTCACCAAGAAGTATCTTCAAGTGTACCCCTCTCCTCAATGCGATGCAGTGCGAAGTTATTGAGCGATAAGCCTTATGTAACGGCACCTCGCATACCTTCTTTTCGACTGAGTAAGAGTGTTGAGAGGAGACTAGGGGTGTTGGAGAGAGAGAGAGAGGAAGCTGTTAGAGTGAATTTATTGTGTTTTACTAGTCTGTACACTTCGTCCAGGTTTCTCCCGACTGGCTGCGAGCATGTGAAAAACGCTTCATCTCCCCTTCCAACCCGTCGCTTACTTCAGTCCGGTTACCAACAGATCCGGCGCCATAAGACCCCGGAGCGTGATGTTTATTCGAACTGATGGCTTACCGAACCTGCACACCAAGTACAGTCGGCCACATAAGTTCTGTTCCTCTCCGTGATCTTATACATGGAAATATAATGCCCATGATTGAATTACGAACGTAGTTTCTTAGGCAGTGGTTAACTCATCTGATTAGTTAACTGACAAGTAAAAGAAACCACACTCGCAATTCATTCATACTATTATAGTTTCATACATAAAATCACAATGAGGAACATAACTAGAGTGGCCAACTGTACAATACACACTACACCGCCCAACCCCCACCTCACTCTTCCAGGTTTATGACATTTCGTAACCTTGCCCATCGACTAGAATGTTCAATAATGTAATATTCATGCATTATAATTATATTGATATCAAACGTCACAAGCTAATGCACAATAATATAATCATTCTTTTAACATTCAAAAACCGAATATATGGCAATCTTAATGATGCATAATATATACATTGCATAAATCCACACTCCACACGAGGTGCGGTTTCAGGTTCATGTCCACATCGCAGCGTTCCAGGTAGCCCTGTTCTGGCTGCTTCAATTTATGGGATTTTAAATGGGCTTAGTAGGAAAGAATGGTAGCGATTGGGAGTTGAATCAGTTGCTGTTCGCTGATGACACAGCGTTGGTGGCGGATTCTGAGGAGAAATTGCAGCGGGTAGTTGAAGAGTTTGGAGTGGTTTGTGGGAGGAGGAAACTGAAGGTGAACGTCAATAAAAGTAAAGTAATGGTGTGTAATAGGGGTGATCGTAGGGTGAATCTAGATGTGAAGCTGGATGGGGAAATATTGGAACAAGTAGAGTGTTTTAAATATCTAGGAGGTTCGATAAGCAGGAGTGGAGGTATGGAAATGGAGGTAAAACAGAGAGTGTGTGAAGGAAGGAAGTTTTTCGGAGCAATGGGAAGTATGTGGAAGACGAGAAATCTCGTAATGAAAGTAAAAAGTGCAATGTATCAAAGAATTGTTGTGCCAACAGTGATGTATGGGTCTGAGACATGGGCTCTGAAGAAAAAGAAGAGAAGAAAGCTGGATGTGATGGAGATGAGCTGCTTGAGGAGTATGTGTGGAGTTACCCGTAGAGACCGATTGAGGAATAAAGAGATACGTAGGAGAGTGGGGTAGCAGGAACATTTGTCAGCCAGAGTGGACAGAAGAGTGCTGAGCTGGTATGGTCATGTTGAACGAATGGGATATGAAAGGCTTACAAAGAGAATATATGAGTCAGATACAAGAGGAGATAGAAGGGCAGGAAGACCCCCATTGAAATGGAGAGACTGTTTAAGACAAGCTTTGGATGATAGAGGAATGATTATAGATCAGGCAAAGGAAGTGGAAATAAACAGGAATGAATGGAGAATGCTTGTGAATAGTTGAGTGTACACTTGGTCATTAGGGAGAAGGGGTCGGGCGCAAGTTGGACTAGATAATAGTCCATCAGGCACCTGGCCCGGGGAGACGGTTAATATGAAGGGTGCGCCTGGAAGTGTGGTGGGCGGGCTTGTGGCTTTGGCTACGCTGCATGTCTGCCTGCCGAGATCAGAGCCTCTCCGGGTGGTCGGGGGACTGCTGGAGCGACCTTGGTGACCCTGGTCTCTGGGTATTCTCCTGGGTGACCTAGATGTGTGTGTATTTTGTGTTTTTTTTTTCTCTATGTGATTGAGGGAGGCAAAAGGCAGAACTGCCTATAGCGAGTGCCTCCCCCATAGTTGAAAGAGTGACAGGGCCAAAATCAAGGGACGTTCGAGCCAAAATGCCTGGACACACTGAGTTTGAAGCAATTTAAGTCATAGGAAGAGGGAAAGACTGATTCTGGGAGAGAGTTCCAGAGCTCAGCTGTTGAGTAGAAGAAAGTTTGAGAGTAACGTTTCACTCTTGGGTTGGAGAGTTGCACAGAGTAGGGGTGGGATTGAGTTGCAAGACGAGTACCACGTGCCCTATGTAAAGGAGGTGGTATACACTGGGAAAGCTCTGAGGAACACTGATTATTATAGTAGCGATAGAATAGCGAGAGAGATGCAACATTGCGAGAGATTGTAGAGAGTTGGTGAGTGGACGGGACTTAATGATACGAAAGGCCTTCCTTTCAACTTTGTCCAGGAGAGCGGTGTGAGAGGAACCTCCCCACACATGTGAACAATACTCAATACAAGGACGCACTATGCCCCTGTACAGAGCAAGAAGCTGTGCAGGGGAAAAGAACCCCCTAAGGCGGTTGAGCACACCCAGCTTCTGGGAGGCTGCCTTAGCAAGACTGGTAATATGGTCCTTCCAACTGAGAGCAGAAGAAAAGGAGACACCAAGAATATTGAGAGAAGATGAAGGATTGATTTTTGTATTGTTGAAGAATAAGGGATAGTCCGCTGGGAGTTCCTTACGGGTAGATAGATGGAGAAATTGGGTTTTGGAAGCATTAAAGGTAACAAGGTTTTCTCTGCCCCAATTGAAGATAGTATTTAGATCATAATTTAAGAGTTCTATGGCTTCATTACGTTTGTCGTTGAGGGATTGCTGGCTGGGGCGTTCTGAAAAACTAATGGAGTAGTGTAAGGTTGAGTCGTCTGCGTATGAATGGATGGGAATTGAGGTATAGTTGAGGAGATCATTATTTTATAAAAATTAGAAGAAGAATAGGAGATAGGACAGAGCCCTGAGGAACACCAGAGTTTATAGGGTGAGGAAGTGAACAATGGCCGTCCACAACCGCGGCTATGGAACGGCCGGAAAAGAAATTAGAGACAAAGGCACAGATGGAGGGATAAAAACTGAAGGAGGGTAGTTTAGAAATTAAAGATTTGTGCCAGACTCTAACGATGGCTTTTGATATGTCTAATGCAATAGAAAAAGTCTCACCGAAGTCCCGAAAGGAGGATGACCAAGAGTTAGTAAGATATGAAAGAAGATCACCAGTAGAGCGACCCTTAAGGAAGCCATACTGGCGATCTGAGAGCAGATTATGAGAAGAGAAATGCTTAAGAAATTTGGAAGCAAGAATAGTTTCAAAAACTTTAGAAAGACAAGAGATGAGAGCAATTGGACGATAATTGGAGGGTTGAGAGAGGTCACCCTTCTTTGGGACAGGTTGAATGTGAGCAAACTTCCAGCATGAAGGGAAGACGATAGAGGATAGACAGAGACGAAAGAGTTTGCCTAGGCAGGGAGTCAGCACGGAAGCACAGTTTTTGAGAACAACAGGAGGAACACCGTCCGGACCGTAGGCCTTATTAGTATTAAGCCCAGAGAGGGTAGAAAGTACATCTTTAGAAGAGATAAGGATATTAGGCATAAGTAAGAGAGAGGAGGGTGGAGAGGGAGAAATAGCACTGTCTGTGTTTGTTTGCTGTTTTGTCTTGTTTTTTGTGTTTTCCTGTTCTTGCTGTGTCTTGAGTCGGCCACCCCCAAGAAAGTAAAACAAAAAAATAATAATAATAAACTAGAGGAAAATAAAAAAAAAAATAGGAAAAGTGGGGATTGGGCCTGAGCATATAGATAGATAAATTACAGGTCAGATCATACGTTAATATCCAGCATCTTTCTAGCTCTACCTCTGCGTGCCGTGCCGCTTCCTCCTTCTTCACAGACCAGAATATTCTCACCCAATTTTGATCCACCCTCTCCATACCCAAGCCATCCAAGCCTGCTTACTCATCTATTCCCTGATACTCTTGATACCTAGCCGCCTCTGCATTTGATAGTTTATCGTTCAGTTTGGCCCAAAACATACATTACATCATTATCATTGATTTACGTTCCGTTCTGTTGACAACCACTTTAACTAGCCACGTTTCTCAAATATTGGTTTATAGTGAAATCCCATATTATACAACGTAAATATCAGAATAGGAAATGGATAACTTGTAACTCCCGTTTTGTAAAAACGGGACATATAGCTAATATACGCAATATTCCATCGTAGCTATGTGAGCAGGAAATGTTTAAAGAACTTCCCATTTCAATACTAATCGTTTCCCCACAACCTGAACTATTAGGCTACACCAAAGTGGTCCACATCGAGACCAAGTCTAGGGTGTGAGACAGTGAAGCACAGAGGCAAAGCAGCTTCAGAGATGGGGCTGCTTCGAGTCGTGGGTGGGTGCTTCACACATCTCACTCCCTAGACTGGAGTTAGACCTCACAGGATTCACCGTGTTGAGCGGTAGAATGCACACGGGATTCAGCGTGTTGAGCGGTAGAATGCTCTGCCTGAAAGGGAATAGTTGGAATATAAAAAAAAAAAAAAAAAAACATAACTGAACATAAACAGTTTTATAGTTTTTTTGATTACTTAAAATAGATCCACATGGCTCTTTCTTGTATACAGACACTCACAACTGTGCAATGGAGTACAGATATATAATTAGATTGTGACTCTGGAAAAAATGTGTACCCAATGGTAAGCGATAGTAATGCTTCTTTATTGTTTGTGTTATGTACGTTACACTAGCGAGTATCTATGTAGGAATAGCACAAGTTACGTATAAGTAGTGTTAAAATGTATTGACTTGACTAGTTTGAACACAAACCAAAAATCAGGCATAGACAATGGATATTATAATGTACCTATCACTGAGATACCATATGATTCAGAACATAATTATTTTATCGCCACACCCACACACAAAAAAAAAAACAAAATAAATATATAAAAAAAAAAAAATAACAAATATAAATAATATATATATATATATATATATATATATTGTATATATATATATATATATATATATATATATATATATATAATATATATATATATATATATATATATATATACCGGTATATATATAATTATATATATATATTAGTGTAGCCAGGGAGGATATTTTCTTTCAGGAAGAGAGAGATTGCATAGAGTCAGTGAGTGGATTGGAGTTAATGATACGAAAGGCCTTCCTTTCCACTTTATCTAGGAGTGCGGTGTGAGAGGATCCTCCCCACACATGCGAACAATACTCGATGCATGGACGTACTGTGCCCTTGTACAGAGCAAGCATCTGTGCAGGGGTAAAGAACCCCCGGAGGCGGTTGAGCATACCCAGCTTCTGGGAAGCTGTTTTAGCAAGGGTGGTAATATGGTCTATCCAAGTGAGATCAGGAGAGAAATAAATTCCTAGAATACTGAGAGAAGATAAAGGATTGATTTTTGTATTGTTGAAATATAAGAGATAGTCCTGTGGGAATTCTTTACAGGTATATAATTAGAGAAATTGGGTTTTGGAAGCATTAAAGGCAACAAGGTTTTCTCTGCCCCACATGGAAATGGTCAATAGGTCAGAATGTAAATGTTTTATGGCATCTTCATGTGATTTTTTTAGTGCTTGCTTGTTGGGGGTTCTGGAATACTAGTTGAATAGTATAAGGTAGAGTCATCAGCATTTGAATGGATAGGATGGAAGGTACAGTTGAGAAGATCATTAATGAATATTAGAAAGAGAATTGGAGATAGGACAGAAACCTGAGGAATGCCGGAGTGGTTAAGTTGAGGAAGTGAACGATGGCCATCCACAACCCCAGCTATGGAACGGCCAGAAAGGAAATTCGAGATAAAGGTACAGATAGAGGGATAGAAACCAAAGGAGGGGACTTTAAAAATTAGAGATTTGTGCCAGACTCTATCGAAGGCCTTCGATATGTCTAGCACAATAGAAAAGGTCTCACCGAAGTCCCGGAAGGAGGATGACCAAGAGTTAGTAAGATATGAAAGGAGATCACCAGTAGAGCGACCCTTAAGGAATCCATACTGGCGATCTGAGAGTAGATTATGAGAAGATAAATGCCTAAGAAATTTGGAAGTAAGAATAGTTTCAAAAACTTTGGATATGCAAGAAATGAGGGCAATTGGACGATAGTTGGAGGTTTGAGAGCGGTCACCCCTCTTTGGGACAGGTTGAATGAGAGCAAACTTCCAGCAAGAATGGAAGACGTTAGAGGAGAGACAGAGACGAAAGACTTTGCCTAGGCAGGTAGTCAGCACGGAAGCACAGTTTTTTAGTACAACAGGAAGAACACCGTCCAAACCGTACGCCTTCTTAGTATTAAGCCCAGAGAGGGTAGAAAGTACATCTTTAGAAGAGATTGGGATATTAGGCATGAGTAAGTGAGAGGGGGGTGGAGAGGGAGGAATAGCACCGGAATCATCCAAGGTAGAGATTCTAGCAAAAGTTTGAGCAAAGAGTTCAGCTTTGTCAGAGGAAGAAGTGACGGTGGTGCCATCAGAGTGGAAAAGGGGAGGGGAAGACGAGGAAGAAAAATTGTTGGAGACATTTTTGGATAGATCCAGAAAGCTTGGGAAGAGCTAGATTTGGATAGTTCAATATATTTATTATTGATGAAAGAGTGCTTGGCGAGTCGAAGAACAGATTAGGCTTGATTCCGGGCAGAAACATAGGAAGTATGAGATTCTTGAGTTTGAAGGCGACGGTATCGTTTGAAAGCTTCCTCCATGTTTTGGACAGCAGTAGAACAAGCGTGAGTAAACCAAGATTTTTTAGCATTAGACTGAGAGAAAGAAAATGGAATGTATTCCTCCATGCCTGAGAGGATTACCTCGGTAATGTGTTCAGCACTCTCCGAGGGTTCCCGGCCACGGAAGCATAAGTCTTTCCATGGGAAATCAAAGAAGTAATGCCGGAGAACCTCCCAGTCAGCAGCGCCATAGTGCATCAAGCGCCGCCGGCTGGGAGGATCGGGTGGCCGTACTGGAGAGATAGGACAGTCGACAGAGATAAGTTTAAGGTCGGAGGAGCCCAAAGGAGAGAAAAGATTTATAGTATAAGCAGAAGGGTTAGAAGTTAAAAATAAGTTATTAATGTTGGGCCGATCTCTGAAGCGATCCGGGATACGGGTGGGTTGCTGGACTAACTGCTCTAGGTCATCTAGGATAGAAAAGATGTAGGCTTTTTCACCAGGTTGGTCAGTGGAAAAAGAGGAAAGCCGTTAGCGGTGGTGAACGTTGAAATCTCCTAGGATGGAGTTTCTGCAAAGGGAGAGATGGATAGTAGAATGTGTTCCACTTTAGAAGTTAGGTAGTCAAAGAATTTTGGATAGTCAGTAGAATTAGGGAAGACATAAATAGCGCAGAAATATTTAGTTTGAGAGTGACAAGAAAGCTTTAGCCAGAGAGTTGAGAATTCAGAAGAGACAAAGTTTGCAACACGAGAGAAAGCGAGATTGTTGCACACATGTATGCAACATCCACTTTTGGCTTGAAACTGAGGATAGAGATAGTAGGAGGATACAGAGAAGGGTTTGCTGTCATTAGTCCTAGACGCCTGAATTTCGGTGAAAAAGAGAAGATCAGGGTTGGCAGAAGAGAGGTGGTGTTCCACAGAGTGGAAGTTAGAGGAAAGGCCACGAATGTTGCAGATATTGATAGTAAGAATAGAAGGTAGTGGTCCACAGCATTTTGGGGAGTCATTGCCTGGTGACAAATCAATATATATATATATATATATATATATATATATATATATATATATATATATATATATATATATATATATATATACACAAATAAATTAATACATAACAATAAATAACTAAATATATAAAATGATAAATGGAAACAAGTATTAATGGAACTTTTTCACATGAATATAGGAGAGGTGTGAAATCAATAACTTGGATCAATTGATGTATCGATGCAAGGAAAGGGACAGCAAAAATTAGTATGGGTGAGGAAGGGAGCTGGAGGAGGAGATGAAGGCGTCGGGGCTCACCACAGCATGCGGAAGTTGTATCTTGTTGAGAGTATCTTTGCAGAGGAGGACGGGCATGAGCACTTTTCTTGTATTTAAACAGACAGAAGTGCTCAATATTTGACTAGCATTTAGAAAAATGTACAATATGTTCACTGAATAAAAATATCATGATCATTACATTAGATTTATTTAGCCCAATGAAAGTTAGTCATCAATGTGGAATGCGTATCTTAAAACGAATATTCGTGGGCTGTAGAACGATGTTATAGTTCAAACTACTTGATGTTATAGTTATGTGTAATACTGATTGTTGTTGCTGAACTACTTGATGTTATAGTTATGTGTAATACTGATTGTTCTCGCTGAACTTCTTGATGTTATAGTTATGTATAATACTGATTGTGTTGCTGAACTACTTGATGTATAGTTATGTGTAATACTGATTGTTCTGAACTACTTGATGTTATAGTTATGTGTAATACTGATTGTTGTTGCTGAACTACTTGATGTTATAGTTATGTGTAATACTGATTGTTGTTGCTGAACTACTTGATGTTATAGTTATGTGTAATACTGATTGTTGTTGCTGAACTACTTGATGTTATAGTTATGTGTAATACTGATTGTTGTTGCTGAACTACTTGATGTTATAGTTATGTGTAATACTGATTGTTGTTGCTGAAACTACTTGATGTTATAGTTATGTGTAATACTGATTGTTGTTGCTGAACTACTTGATGTTATAGTTATGTGTAATACTGATTGTTGTTGCTGAACTACTTGATGTTATAGTTATGTGTAATACTGATTGTTGTTGCTGAACTACTTGATGTTATAGTTATGTGTAATACTGATTGTTGTTGCTGAACTACTTGATGTTATAGTTATGTGTAATACTGATTGTTGTTGCTGAACTACTTGATGTTATAGTTATGTGTAATACTGATTGTTGTTGCTGAACTACTTGATGTTATAGTTATGTGTAATACTGATTGTTGTTGCTGAACTACTTGATGTTATAGTTATGTGTAATACTGATTGTTGTTGCTGAACTACTTGATGTTATAGTTATGTGTAATACTGATTGTTGTTGCTGAACTACTTGATGTTATAGTTATGTGTAATACTGATTGTTGTTGCTGAACTACTTGATGTTATAATTATGTGTAATACTGATTGTTGTTGCTGAACTACTTGATGTTATAGTTATGTGTAGGATTGTTGTTGCTGAACTACTGATGTTATAGTTATGTGTATACTGATTGTTGTTGCTGAACTACTTGATGTTATAGTTATGTGTAATACTGATTGTTGTTGCTGAACTACTTGATGTTATAGTTATGTGTATACTGATTGTTGTTGCTGAACTACTTGATGTTATAGTTATGTGTAATACTGATTGTTGTTGCTGAACTACTTGATGTTATAGTTATGTGTAATACTGATTGTTGTTGCTGAACTACTTGATGTTATAGTTATGTGTAATACTGATTGTTGTTGCTGAACTACTTGATGTTATAGTTATGTGTAATACTGATTGTTGTTGCTGAACTACTTGATGTTATAGTTATGTGTAATACTGATTGTTGTTGCTGAACTACTTGATGTTATAGTTATGTGTAATACTGATTGTTGTTGCTGAACTACTTGATGTTATAGTTATGTGTAATACTGATTGTTGTTGCTGAACTACTTGATGTTATAGTTATGTGTAATACTGATTGTTGTTGCTGAACTACTTGATGTTAGAGTTATGTGTAATACTGATTGATGTTAGAGTTATGTGTAATACTGATTGTTGTTGCTGAACTACTTGATGTTAGAGTTATGTGTAATACTGATTGTTGTTGCTGAACTACTTGATGTTAGAGTTATGTGTAATACTGATTGTTGTTGCTGAACTACTTGATGTTAGTTATGTGTAATACTGATTGTTGTTGCTGAACTACTTGATGTTATAGTTATGTGTAATACTGATTGTTGTTGCTGAACTACTTGATGTTATAGTTATGTGTAATACTGATTGTTGTTGCTGAACTACTTGATGTTATAGTTATGTGTAATACTGATTGTTGTTGCTGAACTACTTGATGTTATAGTTATGTGTAATACTGATTGTTGTTGCTGAACTACTTGATGTTATAGTTATGTGTAATACTGATTGTTGTTGCTGAACTACTTGATGTTATAGTTATGTTAATACTGATTGTTGTTGCTGAACTACTTGATGTTATAGTTATGTGTAATACTGATTGTTGTTGCTGAACTACTTGATGTTATAGTTATGTGTAATACTGATTGTTGTTGCTGAACTACTTGATGTTATAGTTATGTGTAATACTGATTGTTGTTGCTGAACTACTTGATGTTATAGTTATGTGTAATACTGATTGTTGTTGCTGAACTACTTGATGTTATAGTTATGTGTAATACTGATTGTTGTTGCTGAACTACTTGATGTTATAGTTATGTGTAATACTGATTGTTGTTGCTGAACTACTTGATGTTATAGTTATGTGTAATACTGATTGTTGTTGCTGAACTACTTGATGTTATAGTTATGTGTAATACTGATTGTTGTTGCTGAACTACTTGATGTTATAGTTATGTGTAATACTGATTGTTGTTGCTGAACTACTTGATGTTATAGTTATGTGTAATACTGATTGTTGTTGCTGAACTACTTGATGTTATAGTTATGTGTAATACTGATTGTTGTTGCTGAACTACTTGATGTTATAGTTATGTGTAATACTGATTGTTGTTGCTGAACTACTTGATGTTATAGTTATGTGTAATACTGATTGTTGTTGCTGAACTACTTGATGTTATAGTTATGTGTAATACTGATTGTTGTTGCTGAACTACTTGATGTTATAATTATGTGTAATACTGATTGGTACACTACATCAAACTTGGTGGAATATCTTGTTGAACGATTGTTAAAGTATGAGATTAGATACTGTCATATTGGTTTGCGAGTTTTTGAATACACTGTGAGGTATTAATTAACACCATACAGGTTGGTAATCTTATATACATGATTTACCAGTAAGTGGAGTAACAGTGCTTGAAGTTAGGAATGCTGTAACCCCTTCTGTACCTTTAGATGATTGTGTACAGTTCAAGAAGGATCTTGGGTAATAAGATGGTGAAGTGAGATAGTTCGAAGTCTGTTAATTGCTAGGGCCCTTTTTAAACCGAACATTATGATCTAATTGTAGCCACACTAAAATTATAAATACATAAACAGGCTTTGTAAGAGAGAGGGGAGAGGCCTTCTCCCTTATATTTAGCCCCATTAGTTGTAAGATTTTAAAATATTCGCCCCATTAGTTTGGCGGATTTAAACCATTCATGGCATTTAGGTGTCAATTTTGTCTTGGCAAGAGATAGCAAGCCTGCGATTCAGGAGGAAACGGCCTTCGGCTGAGGCATTTTTTCCGAAAATGCAAACAAATTATCTCGAAGAGAGGTTATGAAGGTATTTTTTAGAGCCCGAGGGAGGTCTAACGAGGAAACTTAGAACACTTACATAATATATATAGAAAGAAAATAAGAAAGACAGAAATTAAGTGGATTTTCAACAACAGACCATATGCAAGTTGTAAACCAAAACATTGGAAAAGAAGATGAGTTTTCAAAGGCTCTGTTTACGGCGCTCATCATTTATGTAAAGGCATTTAACTTTGTTGACATTTCAGCGGTTTTGAGAACAATTCGAAACGATGAACACCGAGTACGAACACTCCGTATGAGTCTACATGTTTGTGGTACGTTTTTGTGTACATGAATCGTGCTGGCACATTGTGAAGTACTGCATAATTATGATGTATACGAAACTATACAACGATGATGAGTAGCAGACCAATGCCATCTATCATTACTTCCCTGATTTTCCTCCCTACCAAGCATCGAATGCACTAGTATGTTAGCCCTGGAAAAGTTATCTGAAGATGATAAATATTATCAAAGTTGAAACTGTATCAGCATGATGCAGCATAGTGGGAAGTGGTTACATCAACATACAACCAAGGGAGTTTGAACTGAGCTTTATGGAGGAAGGACCGAGCCCTATCATAATCATATACTTAACACCTTACGAGCGGCCTATGCGGTTTATTTATATGTACCGCACAGCGGGGTGTTTTTAGCCAAAATAGGGCTGTGTACGTGATCATTTTCATGCCTAAATAAGACCCAGAACGTAAAACAAGTACCTATCCCTGAAAGGGCATAAACAGAGCTTTCGAATGACACCATAACGATCCTTGTATGATGGATAGTTTTCTTGCAATAACCGTGCAACGCGAGTGCAAAAAGCAGGTAATTCGGTAGTTTCGGTACATAATTGAGTATGTAGCGAGTGAGAGAGGGAGGAGGGAGCTGAGATTTGTGTCAGTATGTTCGCCGCGGTGGTCTGGAGCAGTCATACGCTCGCTAGTCTCCTGCCACCACTTGTCTCTCTCTCTCAGCCACATTACGTGCTGAAATTGCCACTCGACCTATGTCGAGCGCCGCCACATAGTCCAGCTTTATTTAACTCGACTTATGTTGCTCGCCGCTAATTAAGGGTTAAGGCGAGACTGACCGTTTGTTTGGTCTATTCATTCATTTATTAATATTTTTTTTTAGTTTCCTCCCTAGACCTCCATCAAGTTTAGAAAAACACTCCCTAGACCCCTCTTCAAGATAAATTTGTACATTTTTCGGTAGAAGAATTTCCCGGCCATAGGCCGGTTCCCCTTAAAATTGCAGGCTCGCTTTCGCTCGCCAGGAAATAATCGACACCTAAATGGCACGAAATATCTTATAATTGACAACGAAATGGGGCGAAAGGTGTTAAAATTGGCAAACTAATGGGCCGAACGTCTTATAATCTCAAAACTAGTGGGGCTAAACATGAGGGAGAAGGGTGTCCAGAAAAACGGTCTGCCTCCCCTTATGAGGATCTAAACCCATTGGATTCATAGAGGTTGTTCCAAAGTTAAGCATAGTATTCTAATAATTGGCATATTCGTAACCCTTTCAAGCTCCAACACGCGTTTCTTTTATGTTTTCTGGCTAATATTAGACGATTTTATTCAGATTAGTAACGGTATATTTAAGTCAGATTGGGATAGTCTTCACCCTTTTCATTCCCACATATCCTTCCTAAGCTCTATAAAATCGTCTACTGATAGCCACATAGTCTTAACGCGTCATGATCCTGAAAGGGTTAATATAACGCCGACGTAATTGAAATGGTTTACCCATTATGTACAAGGATTGAAATGGTTTACCCATTATGTACAAGGATTGAAATGGTTTACCCATTATGTACAAGGATTTTATATGCATTATATGCTGAGTAATCATACACGATTTTGTTAAGCTTAGAAAGGACCTTTGAGAGCAATGCCTCTTTCCCACTGGTGAGAGACAAGTCACGATTTTCGTCGCCGATGGCTTAGTTTTGTCAAATTCGCAAGAATACGTGCGTGCGACGTTCACGATTTTGACCGTTTCAAACAGATGACCAATTATACTCGGCGAAGATGTCGCCGATGTCGGCGACGCAATCGCCGACCTTCTGCGACGTTATGGGCGAAGTGAGCGATGTTTCGCCGATGACCTCTGCGAGGCATGTCACATTTTCAAAAATATCTTGCGAAATCATGCGAGGATGAAAGAAAACTCGCCGTATGTTCTGCGACGTCTTTGGCGATTCAAGCGATGGTTCGGCGTATTGAAACCTGGATGGGGTAAACGTCTTAAAACAGTAGGCTGAACGGGGCGAACGGATTATAGGCAAAGAGAGAGGGAGAGAAATAGAAAAAAAAAAAAAAACGAGGAGAGAGGGAGAGAAAGACAAAACAAAAAAAACAGCGAGTGGCTCAATGTTTGCGTTACGGCTTAAAAATTTAGCCCACCTCCCCTTTTTTTTTTCTCTTTCTCTCCTACACCCTCCTTCAAGATCAATTTGTACATTTGTCGATAGCAAAAATATCCTGGCCAAAGGCCGGTTCCTCAATAAGTACAGGCTCGCTATCGCTAGCCAGGAAAAACTCGATGCCTAAATGACACGAAAAGTCTTAATATTGACAACGAAATGGGGTGAAATGTCTTAAAATCGCCAAACTAATGGGCCGAACGTCATGAAATATGAAAACTAATGGGATTAATCATGAGGAAGAAAGGGGACCAGAAAAACGACCCATCCTCCCTTAATTCGGAGATTGGCAAAGAGAGAGGGAGAGAAAAAAAAAAAAAAAAAAACGAGGAGAGAGGGAGAGAAAGAGAAAAGTAAAACAGCGAGGTGGGCTCAATTAGGCTAAGCCGTAACGTAAACATTGAGCCTACCTCGCTGTTTTCTCTTTCTTTCCCTCCTCGTTTTGTTTTCTCTTTCTCTCCCTCTCTCTTTGCCTATAATCCGTTCGGCCCCGTTCAGCCTACTGTTTAAAGACGTTTACCCCCATCCAGATTTCAATATTTTCCTGGTGAGCTGTAGCGAGCCAACATATATATATTTTAGTTTTGAGAGCAAGCTAAATTTGTATATTTTTCGATAGAAAAATTTCTCCGGCGAAGCCGGATTTCTCCATATAATGCTGGTTCGCTATCGTTTGCCAGGAAGATATCAATACTTGGATGGGGATAACCGTCTGAAAACAGTTGGGTGAATGAGGCTGAATGGATACAAACTAGAGAAAGAGAGAAAAGGAGAGAAAGAGAAAAAAAAAACAGGTGAACCCCCCACGAGAGGTGCATAGAAAAAAGGGTTCATCAGGTTCACTATAGGCCTAATACTTTTTTTTTACCCTTCGCCGAAGGTGCTCTTTGGCATCGTCGATGTTCTCGGAACATCTGAGAGCATCGGCGAGCAGAGCATCTGAGAACATCGGTGGGCATTCATGCAGCGTTGCAAAGTTTTTTGTGCGAAACCCTCCGCGATGTCTCGCCGATGTCGCAGATGATCGCAGAAGCCCTCGCAGATCCCTCGGCGATGCTCGACGATGCTTGCGAGGGCAACCAATCCTCGTGAGTCCTCGTCCCAAATTTTGAACGGTCCGAACATTTGCGACGACCCGCGAGGGCCCTTGAGAGGCCTTGAGAGTCAAACGATTTTCATGAGAGGTGTTGAGACATGTCACGAATGTGCCAATTTATTGGTGTCGGCGACGAAAATCGTGACTTGTCTCACCAGTGGGAAAGGGGCTTTAGAGGGTTAGTTGAGATGCAGTCTACCATTCACTTACGAGATCCTCACTAATATGAGTAAAAACGTTAAGTGCGATTTTTCTTGGCAACGTTCTTTTCACCAATAACCCCCAAATGAAATTGATGAAAGCATGTGATTCTCCCAGGAGGATTAGAACCTAGGATATGTCATACAGAACTTACACGCTCTAACCTTTACACCATCAAGACCGTTTTATAAGACAGAATATAAGGAAGAAAAATGACATCGAATACCGAAAGGGTTAAGACTACCGGTTACCAAGGTTCAAGGATGAGGATGTAGGTGTGGTTGAATAATGGCTAACTTACTTAATCCTTTCTGTACCTGCGACGTATTTTATTATTTGATTTCAGCTACATTTAAGCGATTTGATTAGCCTTACGAAGGATATAGTGACTGAAAGGTATAGTCTGTAGCCTTTTTATTGCTAGACGTCCTGTCTAAGCTGAATAATATCGTCTAATAGTTGCCAGAATATAAGGACAATGATGTCATCGGTACTGGATGGGTTAACACTATCTGGTGCAACATCTTGAAGGTCATTATGGTATTTTGTTTAATTATTATAGAGGGTTTTAATTGTTTTGACCATTTCCGAACAATGTGTTTTTAGTTTACCCCGAGACTTGGAAAAAGGCCTCTCCAAATCCACTTCAAACTACAAGAATGTCCCCCAGACCCCCTTCAAGCTAAATGTGTACATTTTTCGGTAGAAAAATGTCCCAGCCAAAGGCCGGTTTCTTCCAATTTGCAGGCTCGCCCAGGAAAAATTTACACCTTATTGGGTTGAAGCATTATATAATCGCCAAACTAATAAGATGAAACGTCTTAAAATCCCCAACCTAATGAAGTAAAACTGGGAGGCTCTAAATTGGCCCGCCCTGCACCTAATAGGGTTAAAGGAGACCAATGTATTCGGAGAGTTGTAACTTAAGGTATTGTTTTGGTGGTGGTGTTTTGTTTGATATCCGTGATTCCTTTGTTTTAAGCCTACTTTTGATTATTATGTACAGAGAACCCAGTATTTTACCTTAGCTTGCTAAATTAGTTCATTTCTTTCTCTAAATACGTGTTCAGTGGTATTAATGGTAGCCCTTTTTTTATTTAGTTTTTTCCCTTTGCATCTGACTATAATGATGCATGCAGTTGACGTTCTATGAATGTCTTTTAGCTTGGCACTATTTCTTATCAGCTGATGTCGCCTTTATTAGTAATTGTTGTTATCTGATGTTGAACCTCTGACGTATATCTGTATTGTAGTGCTTTGTTCTATCACCCTCCAGTATTATGAGATTCTTAGCCATTAACATTTTGGTTTAGTAAGGCCAAATTGTCCTAACGGGTTGGTGGCCTTTTATGTATTAATAAACCCCTTGAGTACCGGTGCAGTTCTTTTAACTTTATTCTTGCTACTGTTACACAAAGTCTCTCACGTAAGCCTTTTTGCAACCACAGATCCTTCTTAAACTGCACACAATCGTCTAAATATAGCCAGATTAAAAAGAGGTCGGTGGTACAGAAGGGCTTAAGCTAATCATAGTATAGCTATAGTCGTCTACGCTGCGTAAATGTATTGTTATATAATATTCCGAGTTGAGTTCTGGAGGCGGCCGAAGTAGAGCAGCGAACCATAAGTCTGTAAGCTTGCACAAAGGACCTGGATCAACAAGAGCATTATTCATTGGACTTTGCTGAAGACACTTTGGTAAACAGGAACTAGACAACTCCCGACATTTGTGCTTGGCTCATTTCATTGCTAAGCTTCCGATAGCAGTTCAGATAAATGTACAGCTTTACTCAACAGTTAATCGTCAGATATTGATATGAACACTCTAATTTAAAAGCTATATGGGCATGTCAAAGAACAATTAATTGCAAGAAGTTGCGTAGGAGAGTTAATCATGAAGTAAAAGAGAAAACTTAAGTCGAATTTCTGATGGGCTATTTATTATTATATATATACTGTATATACCGTAAATATATATGTTGTCTATGAAAATGAGGGAGACAAAAGACTTACACATTATTGAACGTGAATCGGTGTCAATATCATTATCTAGATATTTGTTGTGGCCAGTTTTGTTAATATGAAACTATTGAGAGATGACAAACCAATGTATGGAATATTTTACTGTGAGCTTGAGCCCACCCATGGCTTTATGATAATAAGCTGTCCGGCTTGTGTGTGTTAAAGGGAAGTATTTGTATTTTTCTGAACCCCCATTAGTTTTCAAATTATAAGAGTTCCGCCCATTTCATTGTCAAAATTAAGACCTTTCCAGCCATTTAGGTGTCGATTTTGTCCTGGTGAGCCATAGCTAGCCTGTAATATATGAGGAACTGGTCTTTTCTCCAGGATATTTTTCTACAGAAAATGTACACATTCATTTCGAAGGGGGGTCATTGAAATGTTCTTAAAGTGTGATCGAGGTCTAGGAAGCAAACTAAAACAAATGTATGTGCCGGTAAAAATAGAAAACAAATATGTATCAATAAAACAACTTGCTTTTTGGCTTATATATTCATTAATAAATATATTTTTCTTATTTTCTTCGCTAGACCTCCATCAAACTTAGAAATACACCCCCTAGAACCCCGTTCAAGATAAATGTGTAAATTTTTCGGTAGAAAAAATTTCCGGCCGAAGGCCGGTTTCTCTTGGAATTACAGGCTCGCTATCGCTCGCCAGGAAATAATCGACACCTAAATGGCACGAAAGGTCTTAATATTGACAAATAAATGGGGCGAAAAGTCTTAAAATCGACCAACTAAGGTACGTCTTAAAGTATTAAAACAAATATGCTAATCACGATGGAAAAGGAGGTCCAGAAAAAGCGAGTAGTACCCCCTTAATAGTGGCTGGTGGGTGAGGGCGGTAGTGGGGTGCTCGATACATGGATTTACCTTAACATGCCACCGTACCGGGGCGATAATTTCAACTCCCCTTACATTATGCTCTCTCTTGCTACTTCCGGTAACGACTGGAGAGAGTATTCGGGCGAGTGATTGATCCGGTAGTCTTAACCCTTTTGGTATTCGATGGTATTTTTCTTCTTTCTATTCTATCATTAACCCTTTGAGCACCAGCGACTTGTGTTGTGGTTTATTCTAGCTATATTCAGACGATGTTATACAGCTTGAGAAGGATGGGTGGTAATAGTTTGAAGCCTTATTATTTGCCAGAGATCCTTCTTAAGCTGATTAAGGTCGTCTAATAGTTGTCAGGATATGATAAAAAGGATGCCTTTTTTGGCCATCAGAAATAATTCACATGAGAATGACCATCTTTTCTCAGAGAATTATTTTGAAATAATTGGTAAATTCAATAATGAACAAGCTACTTTTTAAGGGGAAAAGATATTAATTCAACAACTCAAGCCGAAACTAAATACTATGACTTGATTCAATTGTTTAGTCAGTTTTCAAATAGTATACTTTTAATTGTTTCCTGTTTGTTTGGTTTAATTTCAAATTCACTAGGAGTATTTCACATTGTACGCCCAGTCAGAATATATCATATTCAGATGTTCTTTTGTTTTGTGTCTTTGGGGTTGTCGGTGTCAGTGTTAAATGATCAAATAATGGTCTTCAGTTGTACTCGAGGTGGGCTTGGGGTTGGATCTACTGTAGGTGGGTAGGGATTGGTCTTTATTATTTAGTCATATCGCATTAGTTTTCCTTTTATTCATGCGGTACTGGTGTTTGTTAACGAATTAATTTCATCTAGGTATTTATACCGTTATTTACTTTGTATTTAAACTATTTTACGGATCCTTCTATATTTACGGAATTTTATGTATGGTATTTTAATTTTATAGGATCGTGTACTGACCTGGTGATGGACGCAGAGTCCGAAATATTGCAATAAATATGAAGATGAGGATCTTCCTTGTTTTGGCTACACTTTTCCTTTTGAAAAAATAAATAAAACAAAACAAATATATATACCGTATATATATACCGGTATATATATATATATATATATATATATTGTATTAAATGCAAGTGTCCTCCTTAGACCTCCATCAAGCGTAACTAAATACCATCAAGACCCCCCCTCCCCCTCCCCTTCTTCGAGATCAATTATTTATGTGTATTTTTCCGTAGAAAACATGCCTCAGCCGAAGGCTGTTTCCTCCGAGATTGCATGCTCGGTATCCCTTCCCAAGGAGATTGCATGGTCGGTATCCCTTCCCAAGGAGATTGCATGCTCGGCATCCCTTCCCAAGGAGATTGCATGATCGGTATCACTTCCCAAGGAGATTGCATGCTCGGTATCCCTTCTCAAGGAGATTGCATGCTCGGTATCCCTTCCCAAGGAGATTGCATGCTCGGTATCCCTTCCCAAGGAGATTGCATGCTCGGTATCCCTTCCCAAGGAGATTGCATGCTCGGTATCACTTCCCAAGGAGATTGCATGCTCGGTATCCCTTCCCAAGGAGATTGCATGCTCGGTATCCCTTCCCAAGGAGATTGCATGCTCGGTATCCCTTCCCAAGGAGATTGCATGCTCGGAATCCCTTCCCAAGGAGATTGCATGCTCGGTATCACTTCCCAAGGAGATTGCATGCTCGGTATCCCTTCCCAAGGAGATTGCATGCTCGTTATCCCTTCCCAAGGAGATTGCATGCTCGGTATCACTTCCCAAGGAGATTGCATGCTCGGCATCCCTTCCCAAGGAAAAGTCGACATCTAAATGGCATGTAAGAACTGATTATCACCAAACTAAAATCTTACAACTAATGGGGCTGAATATGAGGGACAAAAGGGTCAAGAAACTGAAACTCTCTCTCTCTCTCTCTCTCTCTTATGAAGCCTGCTAATTTACTTGACCGATGTTTATCTATTGTGCTACTTATCCGTTCCGTATAATATATATAATACAGAGAGCAAGGTAAGTAGTCTGTCCTACTTATTAATATATTTTTCTGTATTAATGTATTTTTTCCAAGTATCACCTTCTGCGTGAATAAGAATAATGGTGCTATATTTTCCTGCAGCTCTGGTTTGATGATTTTTCATTTTGTTGTTATATGAGTGAGGGAGGCAAAATACAGAACTGCCTGCATCGAGTGACCCCCCCCCCCCCCTAGAGTTAAAAGAGTGACAGGACCTAAATCAAGGGACGTCCGAGCCAAAATGCCTGGACACACGGAGTTTGAAGCAATTTAAGTCATGGGAAGAGGGAAAGACTGATTCTCGGAGAGAGTTCAATAGCTCAGCAGTTGCATAGAAGAAAGTCTGAGAATACCGTTTCACTCTTAGGTTGGAGAGTTGCCCAGAGTAGGGGTGGGATTGTGTGGCAAGACGGGTACTACGTACCCTACGTAGAGGAGGTGCATACACTGGGAAAGCTCTGAGGAAAATGTATTATTATAGTAGCGATAGAATAGCGAGAGAGATGCAACATTGCGGCGAAGAGAGAAAGATTGCAGAGAGTTGGTGAGTGGACGGGAGTTAATGATACGAAAAGCTTTCCTTTCTACTTTGTCTAGGAGTGCGGTGTGAGAGGATCCACCCCACATATGTGAACACTATTTAATACAAGGACGCACTATGCCCCTGTACAGAGCAAGAAGCTGTGCAGGGGTAAAGAACTCCTTGAGGCGGTTGAGCACACCCAGCTTCTGGGAGGTGATTGTCTTCACCTCTGTGTTTCTTAAGGGGAGATGGGCCGTTTTTCTGGCCCCCCTTCTCCCTCATGTTTATTCCCATTAATATTCAGATTTTAAGAAGTTCGACCAATTAGTTTGGTGATTTTAAGACTTTTCAACCCATTTATATGTCATTGCTAGGACATTTAGTGGTCGATTTTTCCTGGCGAGCTATAGTGAGCCTATAATTGTTGGAGGAACGGGCCTTTGGGTAGGAAATTTGTCTTCCAAAAAATGTACACAATTATTGCGAAGGGGGGTGTAAGCTTGATGGAGTTATGGGGAGTAAACTAAACAAATATATTAAGTCAATATAAGTAAATTATCATATAAATAGCCCATCCCCCCTTAAAGCTTTCCTAATTTCAAGCACTGATGCTCAACTTATTGGTACATCATATATTATACTGTATATGATTGTTATCCTGTATGGTGTTATTAATACCTCACTGTGTATTCATAAACTCGCAAACCAATCAGACTGTATATAAGCTAACATTTTAACTATTTTTTAGCTCGTTCAGTACCGGTGACGTCTCTTTCACTTGATTTTAGCTACATTTAGACGATTATATGAAGCTTAAGAAAGATGCATAGTAGCTTAAATGATTCATTGAGATAGTCTGTAACCTTATATTGTAGATGTCCTTCCTAAGCAGAATAAAATTGTCAAATAGCTACCCAAATATAATAGAAATGCCGTCACCGCCGGTATTGATCGGGTCAACAAGATATTCCACCAAGTTTGATGTAGTGTACCAATCGGTATTACAACAACAACAACAACAACAACATCAACAACAACAAATATAACATCAAGTAATTCAGTAACGTCAATCGTTCAACTGTTTGAATATTTGCTTTAAGGGGAGATTTCCACTTGAGGGACTTTTTTCTTTACCCCTTTCTCCCTCATGTCTAGCCCCATTGTTTTTGAGATTTTAAGACGTTTGCCCCATTAATTTGGTGATTTTTAAGAATTTCCGTCCCATTCTGTCAATTTTAAGACCTTTCGTGCCATTTAGGTGTCGATTTTATCCTGGCGAGCGATAGCGAGCCTGTAATTTAAGAGAAGCCGGCCTTCGGCCGGGAAATTTTTCTACCGAAAAATGTACAAATTTATCTTGAAAGGGGGTCAAGGGGGTGAAATTTTAAGATTGCTGGAGGAGTAGGAAACAAACTAAAAACCTCCCCTTAAGATACTCGTTCCACATGATGACTAACTTTCATTGGGCTAAATATAACTATTAAAATGGTCATGATATTCATATTTAGTCAGCATAATGGTCATGATATTCATATTAAGTCAGCATAATGGTCATGATATTCATATTTAGTCAGCATAATGTACATTTTTCCAAAAGCTAGTCTGACATTGGGCACCTCTGTCTACTTAACCCTTTCTGTACCGGCAACGTCTATTTAGTTATATTCTAACCATATTTAGACGATGTTGTTCAGTTTAAACAGGGCCTGAAGCAAGTGACAGGCTTGGAACTATCTCATGTAACCCTTCTTACTACCACAGATCCCTCTTAAACTGCACAACATCGTCTAAGTATGGTTTATGGTTTATGGTTTATGGTTTATGCTGTGATTATGGGTGCTTGTTTTTGTTGGTCTATGTATTTATTTATTAATTATTTGTTTAGTGTCATCGTTAGACCACCATCAAACTTAAAATAGCACCTCCCTAGACTCCCTTGCAAGATAAATTTGTACATTTTTCGGTAGAAAAATGTCCCGGCCGAAGGCTGATTCCTTCTAAAAATATAGGCTCGCTATCGCTCCCCATGAAACAATTGACACCTAAATTGCATGAAAGGTCTATATATTGACAAAGAAATGGGGAGAAAGGCCTTAAAATCGGCAAACTAATGGAATGAACGTCTTACAATCTCAAAACTAATATGCTAAACATGAGGGAGAAGGGGTTCCAGAAAAAAACGACTATCTCCCCCATTAAAAGCCCCAACGCCTTCATCTCCTCCTCCAGTTCCCTTCCTCACCCCTACTATGTCCGCTGCCGCCCCTTTCCTTGCTTCGATGCATCAAGTAATCCAAGTTATTGCTTTCGCACCTATTATTTTGTGTGGAGTGATAAAATAATTTGGTGATGGGGGGGGGGGGGGGGGGGCATTTTCTGGGCCCCCTTCTCCCTCATGTTTAGCCATATTGCTGTTTAGATTTGAAGATGTTAATTCAGCCTGTTAGTTTGGCGATTTTAAGACTTTACAACTCATTTTTGTTGTCAATTATTATGTTTTTTACACCAACCAACTTCACATCTAAACTCAATTAATGAAATCAACAAATATATGTGGCACTCCGAGGTCTCGAACCCAGGAGACTCACATCAAATTTCCGAGCACTATGCATTACGCTATCAAGACAGTTAAAGAAATATGGACAAGCCTACGATTTATTATGCAGTTTCGAATCCTGCATATTAATCTGAACATGTACAGTCGGTCACCTTTCCGACTGGGCCACCTAATGGTAACTTCGCTGGGAGTCTTTCGCTCTGATATTAGTAAGATAGCTCACTCCCCCCACCCTGAATCTGTTGCATATTATGTCCCATAGATATGGGCGCAGTTAGATTTGCTGGGAAGGAGAGGGAGGGGTTATAGGGGGGGGGGGGGGGGGCGTATTATTGTGTAGGAAAGGTTGGAAGTGTGTTGGGTGGGGATGTTAAGTGAATTATTGCACCAGGTCTATGGTTACCGTTTTATCTCATGATATTAATTACAATTATTGAACAGCTATTTTTAGTGAAACGTACCTTTAAGAAATATAATAATATGTATTATTAATTTTTGCAATCATTGCTATAGTTCCGTTCTCCGCTTAAGCTGTTGCTTAACCCACTGCTCTAAACACGTGTTAGATAATATATATGGAGAGCTTAAGTCTAATGTTAATAACGTTATTATTAGCACACCCATATGTATAATTTATCTGTATATATCAATATTATGTTTCATGACTGTCAACATGGTTTCCATGGAAACGAGAGCTTGTTGGTAATTTGGGAATATAATCACAGTAAAGTTCACACTACCATTACACCAAAAGTCGAACACAATGTTCTCAACAATGTTATACAAAACAAACAAACAAACAAACAAAAATAGTTGATTAGCCTTTTGTACAATTTGATCATGGACGATTTACATATTAATCTTATTTGATATACAGTATTTTACTATCATTTAACTTTGTACAAAGCAGTTTACAAACATTTACTAGCCATGAACTTTTTTTTATTTGGCCTATGCCTATAATCGTATTCCGAAAGTAAATTAGTTGATGAACTATATATAATAATGCAAATTATTATTTGTATTCTATGCCATCCAGGAAAATTGGTATGTCAAAAATTAAAGTGAAGCTGGCACCCGTATTTTATGATTGATTGTATTAACGATCTATTGCACAGCTAGATAAGGACTGAAATACTCTGCATAATCAAACTTCAATTACCTCACTGTAGACGTTTAGGCTATTTTGACCTCTATTGTCTCATGACAGAAAGATGAAAATGGTATGGGTCAATTCCTCGCCAACCTAACACCTCTGAAAATGCCACACTTACAGCTGCTCAGCCATGCCAACATGTGTCACGACATCAATATATATCCTCTATCTTTACTGTCCTTAACAATATAATGGTTTTGACCTACTTGCGTTATATTTCAATGCTAAAAAATAACAGGTGCTTGATGTGCTTCCTGTGAAGTAGTTTTGATTAGAATAATGTGGAGAATATAACTGTTGGTATGCCTGGAGATAATATATTTTCGTGACTTGCATTGGAAACCATTATTATAGTTATACTAATTAAAATACAAAGGATTACTGTGGTAATTTGATTTGACAATTAATATAAGAAAAAGATCACTGCAGAGAACAATGTGTTTGTAGACGTTTACTTTTGGTGTAATGGTAGTTTGACCTTTACTGTGATTATATTCCCAAACTACCAACAAGCTCTCGTGTCCATGGAAACCATGTTGACAGTCATCTATATATGAAACAAAATATTGATATATAAAGGTAAATTATACATAAGGGTGTGCTAACATTAACGTTATTAACATTAGACTTAAGCTCTCCATATATATTATCTTACACGTGTTTAGAATGGTGGTTATGTGGATAACGGAACAGCAGCAATGATAATATAGGAGTTTTGGTTTGCATTAGTAATGTCTATGATTCATTACAATGAATATATTGTTATTTATAATTGTCCAATGCATGGGTGAATACATGAGAAATCATTTGGATCATATTAGTCCCTTCCGGTGAGTGCCAGGCACCCGCCTTGCAACACAGTCCCACTCCTATTCTGTCCAGCTCTGAAAGCCAAGAATTGGCATTCTGTCTTTCTTCTACTCAGCAGGTGAACTCTGGAACTTCTCCCTTAACAAATTTTTCATTTATCCTATGACTTAGGATAAACTTCGTGTGTCCTGGCATTTCTTTTACCACAACTTCCCTTGAATTTGCCTCTGTCACTCTTTTGGGGAGACACTCGTTACAGGCAACCTGCCTTTTGTCTCCCTCATACACATAGACACGAAATGTAACCCATACGACATTTGTTAAATGCCCTGTTGCTTAATATTCTGTATATACAGTGTAATGAATAATTGTTAAATATAGAACTTGAATAATTACTATAATCAAAGAAATATACCTTAACCCTCTCTGAGATATGACGCGATTTTGAGCCTATTAGGGATACTTTAAAGCCTTTGTTACCATCAAGGGTATTTAGAAACCTTTAGTTTAGTTACTTCAACCTCTGCAGTTGTCTTTGAGTTAGCTGTGGGCAGAAAACAAATTTTGGAGAGGTAATTATAAGAGTGAGATAACTCTATTTCTTATTGCTAATCTGGCAACCTCTGCGTCATATGTGCGTGAAAGGGTTAAAGACATTATATTTCTGGTCTTACAACATATACTTATATTTATATATTTCTGAACTATAATTACTACACTATAACACGCCACAAGCATATGCAAACAAACAGGCATGCACACACACACGCATACGCAAACGCACATAATGGCTATTATTATTTCCACCCACTATTACATGAGGTGTTACGAAATATATGATTATGATATCTATATCAATTGTGTAACATACATATAGTCTATCTATCTATCTATTGCCTGACGCCGTGATCCCCGAAGGGGTGGCCACGAACGAACTGCCCCCATGCACCTCTGTCCCCTGTCAATCGACGCCCCTCCTCCCAACCAGCACCGCCTTCGTTCATATACTTCCTCACTCCATCCTTCCACCTCTCCCTCGGTGCACCTCTCCCTCTCTGTCCTTCCACCTCGCTCTCGTAGACCCTCTTAGTCAATCTCTGGCTTTCCATACGTTCCATATGGCCGAACCATCTCAAGTTGTTCCTTTTCACACTTTCCAGCACATCTACCTCCACACCACACCTCCTTCTTAATTTCTCATTCGTCTGTCTATCCCTCCATGTAACTCCGAACGCACTTCTCAAGTAACTCATTTCCACCACTCTCACTCTTGGTCTGAGTCTCTTCCCGAACGTCCATGCTTCGCTTCCGTAAGTCAGTGTCGGGATTACCACACTGTCATGCAATGACTTCTTCACTTCCATACTGACCACTCTATTTTTGTTACTGCTTTCAACATTCCTACAACCCTCTTCCCCTGTTGCACCCTCTCCCGCACTTCTTCATCCATAGTCCCATCTTTACTCAACACACTGCCCAGATACTTAAAAGAGCTAACAATCTCCATAGCCTGACCGTTCAACTTCATACATATAGCTTACATACAGTATAGTACTGTTAAATAATGACTTTGATAAATGTTCAATGTTGCAACCGAAAATAATTCTCTATAAAAAGCATATTCACTCCGATAATGCTTATTGAGGCACACACTATTCTGAGTGTGTGTGTGTGTGTGTGATTACCGATTATGCCAAGAGTAATGCTTAGTTGACGTAGTTTGTGTTTCCGAGGTTAGAGAGTGATGGTCGACCAATGACAATCACTGTTGTCAATTGCGTGAGAATATGTTATTAATTGCCTGAGATTGCACTGCATATAAAAGAACAGACAATACTGTTTTAGTTTAAAAAGAAATAGTACATATAAAAAAATAACAAATGTAAGGTAGCTTTTTGAAGTCATAAGAGTAGGTGAGAATCTATACTATATAATTAATTTTAGCATATTTATCCCCACGACTTATGTGACACCAAATGATAATATGGATTTTAAACAGGTAGTATAGGCTCGGGGGGGGGGTCGTGTACATGTCTCTTTTACAGCCAAACCTTGCATTTTCTTGCTCCATATGATGAGAGCCTTCAAAAAAGTTTGGGTAACACTTCCACACCAGGTACGTTTTCTTGGTACAGCACAATATGTGATAATAGTTTGGTGCCATTTGGCCAAAATGGCAAAAATTAGGTTTTATGGTTAACTCCACAAATAATTGAGATAGGAAGTTGATTTTGGTGTCCTTATATAGGTTTTTGATACCGAGGAATTCATTGGCACCATTTTTGGCCGCATTGGAGTTGTCTTAAGTTCCATAATTTCAAAATGGCCGCCAAACAGTTCCGGCAGCGTCATTGGATATTTTTTGGAGGATCTCATCATATGGAATAAGAAAATGCCAGGCTCGGTGTAAAAGAGATATATACATGAACACTCCTCCCCTCAGAGCCAGAACTATTAGTGCATAATTATCTTATATGCTTATATATATGTTTATATGCTGCTATGTTTATATGTCTTTACTTATCAAACTTATTTTGTATTTACAGGTGCTGAATTGGTCATCACCAGAGATTCATCAGTGAAGTACAAAGCCTTGGTCAATAGCCTCTGATTGCATCTTCTCCAGAGACCTATTCAAAACAATGGATTCTGTGAAACTCTCAGTACCACGGGAAGATATTTCGTGTGATGCAGCTAAATGCATAATTTGCCAGAAAAACACAGGTGATCAAACAGTGAGCACCATCAATGGGTGCAAACAGTTACGTGAGGCAAGTGAGATCCACGGTGACCGTGTTTTCAAGAGACTGAAGCTGGTTGAAGGGGATGAGTTTCTGTATCACATGGCGAACGAATGTTATAAAATGTACACTATGAAATCTGTTCTAGATAGAGTAAAGAGAAAGAGTTTCATTCAGTGCCAAGAACCTTCAGTTTCCGATCAGAATGTGACAGAAGACAGAAGTCCCCGCTACCAGACACTCCGCAATCCACCAAATCAAGAGATGACAGCGACAGCCTTACGCGATGTTAACTGTATCATCTGTGACAGTAAATCGCACAAAAAATAGTACAACAAGTATCGTATGTGTGAATCTAACCGTGCGGCATCTTTTCTTTCTGCCACAACTTTCTTTGAAGATGCCGTGTTCAACAGGACTTGTGACCTTCAAGATCCGTTAGCTGTGTTTGGTGCCGATCTTTACTATCACAAGGACTCCATGACTAAATACTTGTACAAGTATGACTCTCGTGACAAAGCCTCTCAACCGAAAGTGTCTGAGAAAAGGCTTGCATGGAATCAGGTAGTTAAGGAGTTAGAGCAAGGTCTGAAAAATGGCAAGGGTTATGAACTGAGTATTATTAGAGACCATTTGAACAGTATTGATGAAAATTGTAAGTTTCGCAATAGAGATGTGAAAATTTTCTTGATGAACAAGTTTCGTGGTGAGATAGAATTCGCATATCCCAGTGCTGTAAACAAATCAATTATGGTATTCGCTGTTCCAAATACTTCGTTAGTTGACCATATTCGTTATGTTGATCCGGTGCAGGTATGTGCTGGTGTGATTAGGAATGCTCTAAATGATTATGATTTTGGGCTTGAAGATAGCTTTTGCGATGCGCAAGATCTAAATCATGCTTTGAGTAACATGAATATCCCTGAACCTGTACTCCGTTTTTTCGGTCACTTATATAATTTCAAGCCTGTAACCTACACTAAAGCAGCAAAAGCAATCATGAAAGAGGAGAATCTTACCAATGAACTAGCTGATGATAATGAAGATGCAGATGATCATGCTGATGATGCTGTCCAAGATAGGCAGCCATTAAATTGTGAACTCTCAGTCCAGCGATGTAGAAAGGTACAGTCACTTTTTCAAATAATGTACTATGTACACCACAGTGGAAGAAGGAAAACACCTATGCAAATTATGAATGCAGAATCTGTTCATGCCCTTGGACGCGGAGGCAAAATTGTGACACAGACCTTGAACCATGAAGGACTTGCCATCAGCTACCCAGAACTTCGTAGATATCAACATGACCTTGCATCATTCACTGCACAACATAACGAAGATCATGTCGCACTACCTTGCCACTTTGATCCAGGACAGTTCACTTCAGGTGCCATTGACAACTGGGATCATGAGGGCGCAAATGTCTCAGAACATGATACAGTGACTGTACTATTCCAGGATAAGCCACCATCATCAACTCATAAACCCAAGATCTCGGACACCCAAGTCACACATGGTCCACAAGCTTTCAAAAAAAACTTCGATGTCAGATACTCTCCGATTTCCACAAGCCTGCCCGCCGTTCTGACATCCCAGCAACCTATGAAGTGTATACTTCCTCAAAAGCTGATTCATCAAATTTGAAGGATGTGTCCTGGTCAATTGCATGTCTTAGTCTAGATGTCGCACTGGATCAAGTCTCCATCTACCCTCAGTAACAGACAATGCCTTCATGAAGCGCAAGCAACTCTGTTTGGACTGACGAGACTATTCCAGAAAAGATTCTGAAAAAAATTAGGCTAAAAATGGTGCCAATGAATTCCTCGGTATCAAAAACCTATATAAAGACACCAAAATCAACTTCCCATCTCAATTATTTTAGGAGTTAGAGATATTTGTGTAAATTAGGTTAAAGTGGCATTTTGGTGATTTTTGTTTACATTGACCCGCAATGTCACCATTACAGTGCACTGATGAATGAATATGAAGTGTGTTTCGATAAAAAGACTCAATACGGAAAATTGTTACCAATTCTGGATACTTTATCTGCAATAATAGATATATAGGAGGCTTCTAAACTTTGAGTGAGTTTCAAACTGAAACCGATTTTTTGGAAAAATTTAGCAAAATAATGGATTCTTTTTTCTTAAAAACACAGCTTATGACATTGAACCATGCTATAAATGAATTAGTTATATGTAAACGTGATAAATAAATGTAACTTTTGAGTCTAAGACTGTCTGCTAGTGTGTTTTTCCATAAAACCTAATTTTTGCCATTTTGGCCAAATGGCACCACACTATTATCACATATTGTGCTGTACCAAAAAACGTACCTGGTGTGGAAGTGTTACCCAAACTTTTTTGAAGGCTCTCATCTTATGGAACAAGAAAATGCCAGGTTTGGCTGTAAAAGAGACATGTACACGAACACCCCCCCAGAGCCAAGACTATATAGGCCAATAGTAGATGCAAGTTATCAAATATGACAAGATTCGATGGCGGGTTACGCAAATATAATGTGTCTAACACAGACAACAAACAATGCCTTATATGGTGATAATGACGTTATATGTGGACTTATTTTACTCCATATCATTATATGTGTATATGCCCTTTTGCAATCATGTTTACAAGCAGCTTAAGGATCAGTAGATATGTTGTTGCTTGCTTTTCTTTTTATTTATTTGTTAAATGTGACATGTTGGGTAGACTTATACAAGTTGTGTCACAATCGTATGATAATAATCAGATTATTTCCTTGCTCTACCCTGGGTCACACCTATCGATTACTTTACATAATCCGTGCCCGATCTGTTTATGAAAATGGACTGAAACTTGTATTGTGGCTAATTATTTTGCATTATGCATATAATCCTGTTAATAATATATTTGTGTCGTGCATAACTTCACATTTTAGCATGATTCGTTGACATTCCTAATCTCTCGCACAAATCGAAATTGCCAGGCTCCACATTGGTGAAATAAGGTTGGCTAATGTATGATGGCTACCGTCTGCATAACATGTAATGCTAAATATTTAAATATTCTTCTTAAGTTATATACTTTTAACTATTTTGTATTGGCATATACAATAGATTTAATGATTATGGTAACGATTTATAATATAATTTAATTGTATTAAAGGCTGTACTACAAACTTTTATTACATCTACCAAACTCAAACTGACCACTTACATCCCTCTTTACAGAACGAAGACCCATTCATTCACACAGACTTACTCTAATATTCTCTAACGTTTCGGATGTATTACCCATCTTCAGAGAGACAACGTCTCTCTGAAGATGGGTAATACATAGCCCGAACAGTTAGAGAATAAAGAATCATAGCTCTTTCCTGTGTTTTCCCCCACCCAATCCACACACACTTGTGGTTCGATAAACACTAATGGTTCACTATATGCACGCACATATCAGTGTAGATTATGGCTATTGCCATCTCTCTCTCTCTCTCTCTCTCTCTCTCTCTCTCTCTCTCTCTCTCTCTCTATCTGCGTAGTGGCTTGGCCACAGGGACCGCACTTTCTACTTATTAACCCTTTCACGACCATATGACGCAGAGGTTGCCAGATTAGCAATAATAAATAGAGTTCTCTCACTCTTATAATTACCTCTCCAAAACTAGTTTTCTGCCCACAGCTAACTCGAAGACAACTTCAGAGGTTGAAGCAACTAAATTAAAGGTTTCTAAATACCACTGATGGTAACAAAGGCTTTAAAGTATCCCTAATAGGCTCAAAACTGCGTCAAGAACGTGAGAGGGTTAAATGCCGATATAACTAGGTTAATGTTTAATATTACATGATTAAATCTATGCAAGGGTAATTATATATGTGCAGTAAAGTGTGTAAGTTTGATAAGAGACTGTTCTCTTATAAATTATTTATAACTATAAGCGTATTCAAAAACCAAGTGCACTGTGAGTGATGGCAGATAATATCTGGAGGACCATTAGTTTGTCAAACTCTGTTGGGTATTGTTAAGTTGTCCATTAAGTGGGCTACTAGATCACTATACTCTGTTTCGGCGACGCTGAGGTAGGAACGGCTCACCTAGATGTCAATAATTCTAGCAGATTGGCTCATGCGACCGTGTTCAATGTCTCGTCTTTTAGTAATTATATATTGTTAAAGGTTTAACTAATCACGGTCGCACAAGTCAATCAGCTGGAACTATTGACATCTACGTGGGCCATTATCACCCCAGAGTCGCTGAAACGATATAGATATTAGTATATAACAGACAGCACTACTGGTTATCTAATGCTCCCACAGAAAGTGTAATAGGCAGTCAGACAATCAGTAGCCAACCCTTCCATCCCGTTAAATTGGTAGGGAGGATTAGCAAGGGACATTAGAAAGGGAACAATGTTGACAGGGAGAGAATGAATATAATATATGCCTGCAAACACTCTAACATTCAGAACAACATTCACCAGGCCTCAATATCAATGGCTTCACCTCAGATGATATACACTTCCACAACAAAGTCTTCTCACAACATCGAGAATGATGACCTTCCAGGTGTGTCAATTAAAAGGTTACAAATACCTTCATATGTTCTTCCTAACAAACTTCTTCCATTCATTCCTGAAACAACAATCGCATATAATATCCGTGTTGATAGTTCATGAACCTCCCGACCGAGATTCCCCTTTATTATTTTGGCTACAACCATACATTTTATTGAGGCTAGTGCTTGATAATTTCATTCAGCCACGGCGGTCGAATGG
Organism: Paralithodes platypus; assembly: GCA_032716605.1. NCBI lineage: Eukaryota > Metazoa > Arthropoda > Malacostraca > Decapoda > Lithodidae > Paralithodes > Paralithodes platypus. Next base: position 39,343,582 of record CM064533.1, read on the forward strand.
CAAGCACGCTCATGTGTATACCTGCTTGACCTGGGTTCGATCCCAGCCAAGGCGGACATATTTAATGGGTGTGTAACTCAGGTGTCTGAAGCAACTGCCAGCAGCCCCATCTCTGTATATTCCTACTTTCTCTATCCTAGTTTCAAAGCCAAAGGCGGATGTTGTGCATACGTGCACAACAAACTCACTTGCTCTCGTATATCCGATTTTGGCTCCTCTGAATTCTCCACTTTATGGCTCAAACTTTCCTGTAATTCTCATATTATATATTTATGTGATATCTGTCTTTCCCCTAACTCAACCGACTTTCCCAAATTGATTGATTATCTAAACTCTAAAGTGGAACACATTCTAGCCATTTCTCTTTTCTCTGAATCTCCATTTTAGAAAATGTCAACGTTCATCACCACCAATGGCAATGGTTTGCTCAATCGTCTGTTACCCCCTTATACCCGAACAACCTCTTTCTCCGTACAGGGACACTGTTGTAAGCGTATCAGGTATTGTTCGCATATGAAAAAATGCCTCTGAAAGGGTGCAGTCAAAGGCATGCAATCTCTACTCTTCTCCACCATATTGTCTACAATCTCTCCACATTGTGAAAATTGCATGTATATTACTGTTATGCCATTTTTATAATCAGTGTTCTTCACAGCTGTCCCAGCGTATACCTCTCACTCTGCAGAGACAGAGGGCCACCCGCTTTGTAACTCATTCCCACCACTTTCCTGCCCACCATTCAAAGCCAACAGTTAACTTAAATTTCCCCGTAATTTTTCAGCTCAACAAGTAAAGTATGGAATTAACTCCATAAATGTGTCTATCCCTCACCCTATGACTTTGTTTCAAGCTTTGTGTGTCCCGCAGTTACATTCCAGTACACCTTGAATATGGTTCTGTACTAAGCATTCTGATCTGACCAGGGGAAGGGGGACAATAGGAGGTCAACATGTGTATAAGTAGTTTTGCCTCTTCCATACACAGAGAAACAATTTATTAGGTAAAGGGAAGTGGAGAACATCAAACCTTTAATTGTCATATGGAGGAATTGGGTTGCTTGTAATGGGAATTTGCATTACATAGGTGTAGTGGCTCTGCGGGTAATTTTTGTCATATGTTTATATGAATATATAGAGTAAACATTACCAGTACTTATTTGATTAATAAATACTCTATCCACTGATATTCGATGTATTCGTCCATTTAGTTCGTCTCTCCCTTTCCCTCTCGCTCTCTCTCTGAACGGTTTAATTATATTTGCATTGCTATCCAAATGTACTGTATATGCTAATAACAAACACCTTTATCATACATATCAACATTGGGAAATGTAAACCACTAAAACTTCCCTGGGGCTACTTTGAAAGTATATAGCGTTTTCCAATGACATTGTAGTAGGACCTATTTTTCTTATAAGTTATAACGACTTTGATGTTTGTAGCACTTATTTCTGAGCAAATCATTTATTTGTTTCTATTTAAGTGGGTTACCAATTCTATAGTCTGATATTAAATGTATACTGTATTTTCGTCATATACCGTATATATTTTTTCTTCTTCAAACCCCCTTCTCAAACACAAAATACACATCTGGAGAATATCATAATTATATCAATATACATTACACTGTTTTTATTGCTGAATTACCTCATCATTTTTCTCAACAGTGTAGGATTCTTTGGAGTAAGCAACCAGTTATGAAAACTGTTATTTTTTTTTTATTTATTTTTTTTTTTTTTTCTATGTGATTGAGGGAGGCAAAAGGCATAACTGCCTATAGCGAGTGCCTCCCCCATAGTTGAAAGAGTGACAGGGCCAAAATCAAGGGACGTTCGAGCCAAAATGCCTGGACACACGGAGTTTGAAGCAATTTAAGTCATAGGAAGAGGGAAAGACTGATTCTGGGAGAGAGTTCCAGAGCTCAGCTGTTGAGTAGAAGAAAGTTTGAGAGTAACGTTTCACTCTTGGGTTGGAGAGTTGCACAGAGTAGGGGTGGGATTGAGTTGCAAGACGGGTACCACGTGCCCTACGTAAAGGAGGTGGTATGCACTGGGATAGCTCTGAGGAACACTGATTATTATAGTAGCGATAGAATAGCGAGAGAGATGCAACATTGCGGCGGAGAGAGAGAGATTGCAGAGAGTTGGTGAGTGGACGGGAGTTAATGATACGAAAGGCCTTCCTTTCAACTTTGTCTAGGAGAGCGGTGTGAGAGGAACCTCCCCACACATGTGAACAATACTCAATACAAGGGCGCACTATGCCCCTGTACAGAGCAAGAAGCTGTGCAGGGGAAAAGAACCCCCTAAGGCGGTTGAGCACACCCAGCTTCTGGGAGGCTGCCTTAGCAAGACTGGTAATATGGTCCTTCCAAATGAGAGCAGAAGAAAAAGAGACACCAAGAATATTGAGAGAAGATGAAGGGTTGATTTTTGTATTGTTGAAGAATAAGGGATAGTCCGCTGGGAGATCCTGACGGGTAGATAGATGGAGAAATTGGGTTTTGGAAGCATTAAAGTTAACAAGGTTTTCTCTGCCCCAATTGGAAATAGTATTTAGATAAGAATTTAAGAGTTCTATGGCTTCATTACGTTTGTCGTTGAGGGATTGCTGGCTGGGGCGTTCTGAAAAACTAATGGAGTAGTGTAAGGTTGAGTCGTCTGCGTATGAATGGATGGGAATTAAGGTACAGTTAAGGAGATCATTTATAAAAATTAGAAAGAGAATAGGAGATAGGACAGAGCCCTGAGGAACACCGGAGTTTATAGGGTGAGGAAGTGAACAATGGCCGTCCACAACCGCGGCTATGGAACGGCCGGAAAGGAAATTAGAGACAAAGGCACAGATGGAGGGATAGAAACCGAAGGAGGGTAGTTTAGAAATTAAAGATTTATGCCAGACTCTATCGAAGGCTTTCGATATGTCTAGTGCAATAGAAAAAGTCTCACCGAAGTCCCGGAAGGAGGATGACCAAGAGTTAGTAAGATATGAAAGAAGATCACCAGTAGAGCGACCCTTAAGGAAGCCATACTGGCGATCTGAGAGCAGATTATGAGAAGAGAAATGCTTAAGAAATTTGGAAGCAAGAATAGTTTCATAGGTATGGGCATTTCACTAATGACGACTAGATGGATATGGATATGCAATATATAGAAACATGATTTTATTTTAAGTAACTACACAATGCTACACATAATGCTGTATTTGAATAAAAATAGGCATGAGGCAGAGAGGTATGAGGAGCCCCAAAACAAATGCCGCAAATCGACAATACGGGCCAGCCCTGGACCTCAACCAAAATTAAGAGACCAACATTAACCAAAAGAAGAGCAAATGAACATCAGCTAAGGAAAAGACTAATCTATAATGTGGATAGATATAGATATATAGATAGATAGATAAATAGCTAGTGTGAGTGAATGAGTGAGAAAGAGCTGGCTTACTAAATAGATAGTGACTCTAGCAATCCCTACAAATTTGTTTGCAAACAATAATTACACATAAACAAATATTTCTTAAAGGCAGATTTAACTTAATTAATATCAAGAGATAAAACGGTAGCCATAAACCTGGTGAAATAATTAATGTAACCCCCCTCCCCCACCCTATACACTTCCAAGCTTCCCTACACAATAACCCCACCCAACCCCTTCTCCGTGTAGCCCATCCCTCTCCTTCCCAGCAAATCTAACGACGCCATCTATGGGATATGCAACATATTAAGGGGGGGGGGGGAGTGAGCGATCTTAGTAATATCAGAGCGAAAGACCCAGCGAAATTACCATTAGGTGGCCCAGTCGGAAAGGTGACCGACTTTACATATATTCCAACAGCGCTATGGTAGCCTAATGTATAATATTATACGAATGGAAGGAATAATAAATGGGGCACTTAACCTTTAGGAAGGCGTCGCTATAAATTGCTCCTGAACCAGAATGAATTGTTATGTTTTTTACACCAACCAACTTCACAACTAAACTCAATTAATGAAATCAACAAATACATGTGGCACTCCGAGGACTCGAACCCAGGATGCTCGCATCGAAATTCCGCGCACTATGGAGTACGCTATCAAGACAGTTAAAGAAATATGGACAAGCCTACGATTTATTATATTAAGACCTTTCGTGCCATTTAGGTGTCGATTCTTTCCTGGCGAACAAAAGTGAACCTTTTTCTACCAACATTTTTTACACATTTATCTTGATGGGGGCTCTAGCGGGTGTTTATCTAAGCTAGATGGAAGTCAAGCGAGGAAACTAAAAAATAAATTAATAAATAAATTAATAGACAGGAAAACAAAAACAGCCACTAGTCCCTTAAGTTCTGAATCATGAAATATCTCAGTGATAGGTTTGCGGCACATAACATATCCAAATGCCTCATATTTGGTTTGCCTGTTCAAACTACTATAGGGAATATATTTATTCAATACTTACATATAACTTGTGCTATTCCTAAATACATGGTCGCTAGTGTAACTTGCTTAAAACTAACAATACAGAACTATTACTATCGATTACCATAGGGTGCAAACTAACAATAAAGAACTATTACTATCGATTACCATAGGGTGCAAACAAACAATAAAAAACTATTACTATCGATTACCATAGGGTGCAAACAAACAATAAAGAACTATTACTATCGATTACCATAGGGTGCAAACAAACAATACAAATCTATTACTATCGATTACCATAGGGTGCAAACTAACCATAAAGAACTATTACTATCGATTACCATAGGGTGCGAACTAACAATAAAGAACTATTACTATCGATTACCATAGGGTGCAAACTAACAATAAAGAACTATTACTATCGATTACCATAGGGTGCAAACTAACCATAAAGAACTACTACTATCGATTACCATAGGGTGCAAACTAACAATAAAGAACTATTACTATCGATTACCATAGGGTGCAAACTAACCATAAAGAACTATTACTATCGATCACCATAGGGTGCAAACTAACAATAAAGAACTATTACTATCGATTACCATTGGGTGCAAACTAACAATAAAGAACTATTACTATCGATTACCATAGGGTGCAAACTAACAATAAAGAACTATTACTATCGATTACCATAGGGTGCAAACTAACAATAAAGAACTATTACTATCGATTACCATAGGGTGCAAACTAACCATAAAGAACTATTACTATCGATTACCATAGGGTGCAAACTAACAATAAAGAACTATTACTATCGAATACCATAGGGTGCAAACTAACCATAAAAATCTATTACTATCGATTACCATAGGGTGCAAGCTAACAATAAAGAACTATTACTATCGATTACCATAGGGTGCAAACTAACAATAAAGAACTATTACTATCGATTACCATAGGGTGCAAACTAACAATAAAGAACTATTACTATCGATTACCATAGGGTGCAAACTAACAATAAAGAACTATTACTATCGATTACCATAGGGTGCAAACTAACCATAAAGAACTATTACTATCGATTACCATAGGGTGCAAGCTAACCATAAAGAACTATTACTATCGATTACCATAGGGTGCAAACTAACAATAAAGAACTACTACTATCGATTACCATAGGGTGCAAACTTTGTGCAACTTTGCCTCACAATCTAACTGTATATCCATATTTCATTACACAGGTATAAGTGTTAGCATAGAGAGAATGAGCAATGTGAATTGATTTTAAGTAACCAAAGAGACTATCAAACTGTGTATATTCAGTTATGTTATGTGGGGTCTCCAAGTGAACCATATTGAGGTAGCTTAGGGGGGTCACCGTTTTTGTTTTTATCTTTCTCTCCTTTTTTCTCTTTCCATGGCTTGTATCAATTCGGCCCCATTCAGTCAACTGTTTTAAGACGTTTATTCCCATCCAGGTGTCGATTTCTTCCTGGCGAACGATAGCGAGCCAGCATTGTATGGAGAAATCCGGCTTCGACGGTGAAATTCTTCTATCGAAAAATGTACAATTTAGCTTGCTGTTAAAACAAACAAAAATATATGCTGGCTCGCTACCGCTCGCCACGAAAATACTGACACCTGGATGGGGGTAAACATCTTAAAAGAGTAGGCTGCATGGGGCCGAATGGATACAAGCCAAGAGAGAGGGAGAGAAAGAGATAAACGCGAGGTGGGCTCACTTAATATTTCAAGGTTGTGGGGAAACGATTAGTAGTGAAATGGGAAGTTCTAAACAATGTCCAGTTCACATAGCTACGATAGAATACTGCCTATATTGTGTTAGCTGTGTCTTATCCGAACTTATAATGTCCAGTACACATAGCTACGATAGAATACTGCCTATATTGTGTTAGCTGTGTCTTATCCGAACTTATAATGTCCAGTTCACATAGCTACCATAGAATACTGCCTATATTGTGTTAGCTGTGTCTTATCCGAACGTATAATGCCCAGTTCACATAGCTACCATACAATACTGCCTATATTGTGTTAGCTGTGTCTTATCCGAACTTATAATGTCCAGTTCACATAGCTACGATAGAATACTGCCTATATTGTGTTAGCTGTGTCTTATCCGAACTAATAATGTCCAGCTCACATAGCTACGATAGAATACTGCCTATATTGTGTTAGCTGTGTCTTATCCGAACTTATAATGTCCAGTTCACATAGCTACCATAGAATACTGCCTATATTGTGTTAGCTGTGTCTTATCCGAACTAATAATGTCCAGTTCACATAGCTACGATAGAATACTGCCTATATTGCGTTAGCTGTGTCTTATCCAAACTTATAATGTCCAGTTTACATAGCTACCATAGAATACTGCCTATATTGTGTTAGCTGTGTCTTATGCGAACTTATAATGTCCAGTTCACATAGCTACGATAGAATACTGCCTATATTGTGTTAGCTGTGTCTTATCCGAACTTATAATGTCCAGTTTACATAGCTACCATAGAATACTGCCTATATTGTGTTAGCTGTGTCTTAGCCTATATTGTGTTAGCTGTGTCTTATCCGAACTTATAATGTCCAGTTCACATAGCTACCATAGAATACTGCCTATATTGTGTTAGCTGTGTCTTATCCGAACTAATAATGTCCAGTTCACATAGCTACGATAGAATACTGCCTATATTGTGTTAGCTGTGTCTTATCCGAACTTATAATGTCCAGTTCACATAGCTACAATAGAATACTGCCTATATTGTGTTAGCTGTGTCTTATCCGAACTTATAATGTCCAGTTCACATAGCTACGATAGAATACTGCCTATATTGTGTTAGCTGTGTCTTATCCGAACTTATAATGTCCAGTTCACATAGCTACCATAGAATACTGCCTATATTGTGTTAGCTGTGTCTTATCCGAACTTATAATGTCCAGTTCACATAGCTACCATAGAATACTGCCTATATTGTGTTAGCTGTGTCTTATCCGAACTTATAATGTCCAGTTCACATAGCTACGATAGAATACTGCCTATATTGTGTTAGCTGTGTCTTATCCGAACTTATAATGTCCAGTTCACATAGCTACGATAGAATACTGCCTATATTGTGTTAGCTGTGTCTTATCCGAACTTATAATGTCCAGTTCACATAGCTACGATAGAATACTGCCTATATTGTGTTAGCTGTGTCTTATCCGAACTTATAATGTCCAGTTCACATAGCTACCATAGAATACTGCCTATATTGTTAGCTGTGTCTTATGCGAACTTATAATGTCCAGTTCACATAGCTACGATAGAATACTGCCTATATTGTGTTAGCTGTGTCTTATCCGAACTTATAATGTCCAGTTCACATAGCTACCATAGAATACTGCCTATATTGTGTTAGCTATGTCTTATCCGAACTTATAATGTCCAGTTCACATAGCTACGATAGAATACTGCCTATATTGTGTTAGCTGTGTCTTATCCGAACTTATAATGTCCAGTTCACATAGCTACCATAGAATACTGCCTATATTGTGTTAGCTGTGTCTTATCCGAACTTATAATGTCCAGTTCACATAGCTACCATAGAATACTGCCTATATTGTGTTAGCTGTGTCTTATCCGAACTTATAATGTCCAGTTCACATAGCTACGATAGAATACTGCCTATATTGTGTTAGCTGTGTCTTATCCGAACTTATAATGTCCAGTTCACATAGCTACGATAGAATACTGCCTATATTGTGTTAGCTGTGTCTTATCCGAACTTATAATGGGTCCAGTTCACATAGCTACGATAGAATACTGCCTATATTGTGTTAGCTGTGTTAGCTGTGTCTTATCCGAACTTATAATGTCCAGTTCACATAGCTACGATAGAATACTGCCAGTTCACATAGCTACGATAGAATACTGCCTATATTGTGTTAGCTGTGTCTTATCCGAACTTATAATGTCCAGTTCACATAGCTACCATAGAATACTGCCTATATTGTGTTAGCTGTGTCTTATCCGAACTTATAATGTCCAGTTCACATAGCTACCATAGAATACTGCCTATATTGTGTTAGCTGTGTCTTATCCGAACTTATAATGTCCAGTTCACATAGCTACCGTAGAATACTGCCTATATTGTGTTAGCTGTGTCTTATCCGAACTTATAATGTCCAGTTCACATAGCTACGATAGAATACTGCCTATATTGTGTTAGCTGTGTCTTATCCGAACTTATAATGTCCAGTTCACATAGCTACCATAGAATACTGCCTATATTGTGTTAGCTATGTCTTATCTGAACTTATAATGTCCAGTTCACATAGCTACGATAGAATACTGCCTATATTGTGTTAGCTGTGTCTTATCTGAACTTATAATGTCCAGTTCACATAGCTACCATAGAATACTGCCTATATTGTGTTAGCTGTGTCTTATCCGAACTTATAATGTCCAGTTCACATAGCTACGATAGAATACTGCCTATATTGTGTTAGCTGTGTCTTATCCGAACTTATAATGTCCAGTTCACATAGCTACCATAGAATACTGCCTATATTGTGTTAGCTGTGTCTTATCCGAACTTATAATGTCCAGTTCACATAGCTACGATAGAATACTGCCTATATTGTGTTAGCTGTGTCTTATCCGAACTTATAATGTCCAGTTCACATAGCTACCATAGAATACTGCCTATATTGTGTTAGCTGTGTCTTATCCGAACTAATAATGTCCAGTTCACATAGCTACGATAGAATACTGCCTATATTGCGTTAGCTGTGTCTTATCCGAACTTATAATGTCCAGTTCACATAGCTACGATAGAATACTGCCTATATTGTGTTAGCTGTGTCTTATCCGAACTAATAATGTCCAGTTCACATAGCTACGATAGAATACTGCCTATATTGTTAGCTGTGTCTTATCCGAACTTATAATGTCCAGTTCACATAGCTACGATAGAATACTGCCTATATTGTGTTAGCTGTGTCTTATCCGAACTTATAATGTCCAGTTCATATAGCTACCATAGAATACTGCCTATATTGTGTTAGCTGTGTCTTATCCGAACTTATAATGTCCAGTTCACATAGCTACGATAGAATACTGCCTATATTGTGTTAGCTGTGTCTTATCCGAACTTATAATGTCCAGTTCACATAGCTACCATAGAATACTGCCTATATTGTGTTAGCTGTGTCTTATCCGAACTAATAATGTCCAGTTCACAAAGGTACGATAGAATACTGCCTATATTGTGTTAGCTGTGTCTTATCCGAACTTATAATGTCCAGTTCACATAGCTACGATAGAATACTGCCTATATTGTGTTAGCTGTGTCTTATCCGAACTAATAATGTCCAGTTCACATAGCTACGATAGAATACTGCCTATATTGTGTTAGCTGTGTCTTATCCGAACAAATAATGTCCAGTTCACATAGCTACCATACAATACTGCCTATATTGTGTTAGATGTGTCTTATCCGAACTTATAATGTCCAGTTCACATAGCTACGATAGAATACTGCCTATATTGTGTTAGCTGTGTCTTATCGAAACTAATAATGTCCAGTTCACATAGCTATGATAGAATACTGCCTATATTGTGTTAGCTGTGTCTTATCCGAACTTATAATGTCCAGTTCACATAGCTACCATAGAATACTGCCTATATTGTGTTAGCTGTGTCTTATCCGAACTAATAATGTCCAGTTCACATAGCTATGATAGAATACTGCCTATATTGTGTTAGCTGTGTCTTATCCAACTTATAATGTCCAGTTCACATAGCTACCATAGAATACTGCCTATATTGTGTTAGCTGTGTCTTATCCGAACTTATAATGTCCAGTTCACATAGCTACCATAGAATACTGCCTATATTGTGTTAGCTGTGTCTTATCCGAACTTATAATGTCCAGTTCACATAGCTACCATACAATACTGCCTATATTGTGTTAGCTGTGTCTTATCCGAACTTATAATGTCCAATTCACATAGCTACCATAGAATACTGCCTATATTGTGTTAGCTGTGTTTCATATAAACTAATAATGTCCAGTTCACATAGCTACGATAGAATACTGCCTATATTGTGTTAGCTGTGTCATATTCGAACTTATAATGTCCAGTTCACATAGCTACGATAGAATACTGCCTATATTGTGTTAGCTGTGTCTTATTCGAACTTATAATGTCCAGTTCACTTAGCTACCATAGAATACTGCGTATATTGTGTTAGCTGTGTCTTATCCAAACTTATAATGTCCAGTTCACATAGCTACGATAGAACACTGCCTATATTGTGTTAGCTGTGACTTATCCGAACTTATAATGTCCAGTTCACATAGCTACAATAGAATACTGCCTATATTGTGTTAGCTGTGTCTTATCCGAACTTATAATGTCCAGTTCACATAGCTACGATAGAATACTGCCTATATTGTGTTAGCTGTGTCTTATCCGAACTTATAATGTCCAGTTCACATAGCTACGATAGAATACTGCCTATATTGTGTTAGCTGTGTCTTATCCGAACTTATAATGTCCAGTTCACATAGCTACGATAGAATTCTGCCTATATTGTGTTAGATGTGTCTTATCGGAACTTATAATGTCCAGTTCACATAGCTCCGATAGAATACTGCCTATATTGTGTTAGCTGTGTCTTATCCGAACTTATAATGTCCAGTTCACATAGCTACGATAGAATACTGCCTATATTGTGTTAGCTGTGTCTTATCCGAACTTATAATGTCCAGTTCACATAGCTACGATAGAATACTGCCTATATTGTGTTAGCTGTGTCTTATGCGAACTTATAATGTCCAGTTCACATAGCTACCATAGAATACTGCCTATATTGTGTTAGCTGTGTCTTATCCGAACTTATAATGTCCAGTTCACATAGCTACCATAGAATGCTGCCTATATTGTGTTAGCTGTGTCTTATCCGAACTAATAATGTCCAGTTCACATAGCTACCATAGAATACTGCCTATATTGTGTTAGCTGTGTCTTATCCGAACTTATAATGTTCAGTTCACATAGCTACCATAGAATACTGCCTATATTGTGTTAGCTGTGTCTTATCCGAACTTATAATGTCCAGTTCACATAGCTACGATAGAATACTGCCTATATTGTGTTAGCTGTGTCTTATCCGAACTTATAATGTCCAGTTTACATAGCTACCATAGAATACTGCCTATATTGTGTTAGCTGTGTCTAATCCGAACTTATAATGTCCAGTTCACATAGCTACGATAGAATACTGCCTATATTGTGTTAGCTGTGTCTTATCCGAACTTATAATGTCCAGTTCACATAGCTACCATAGAATACTGGCTATATTGTGTTAGCTGTGTCTTATCCGAACTAATAATGTCCAGTTCACATAGCTACGATAGAATACTGCCTATATTGTGTTAGCTGTGTCTTATCCGAACTTATAATGTCCAGTTCACATAGCTACAATAGAATACTGCCTATATTGTGTTAGCTGTGTCTTATCCGAACTAATAATGTCCAGTTCACATAGCTACGATAGACTAGTGCCTATATTGTGTTAGATGTGTCTTATCCGAACTTATAATGTCCAGTTCATATAGCTACCATAGAATACTGCCTATATTGTGTTAGCTATGTCTTATCCGAACTTATAATGTCCAGTTCACATAGCTACGATAGAATACTGCCTATACTGTATTGTGTTAGCTGTGTCTTATCCGAACTTATAATGTCCAGTTCACATAGCTACGATAGAATACTGCGTATATTGTGTTAGCTGTGTCTTATCCGAACTTATAATGTCCAGTTCACATAGCTACGATAGAATACTGCCTATATTGTGTTAGCTGTGACTTATCCGAACTTATAATGTCCAGTTCACATAGCTACGATAGAATACTGCCTAAATTGTGTTAGCTGTGTCTTATCCGAACTTATAATGCCCATTTCACATAGCTACGATAGAATACTACCTATATTGTGTTAGCTGTGTCTTATCCGAACTTATAATGTCCAGTTCACATAGCTACGATAGAATACTGCCTATATTGTGTTAGCTGTGTCTTATCGGAACTTATAATGTCCAGTTCACATAGCTACGATAGCATACTGCCTATATTGTGTTAGCTGTGTCTTATCCGAACTTATAATGTCCAGTTCACATAGCTACGATAGAATACTGCCTATATTGTGTTAGCTGTGTCTTATCCGAACTTATAATGTCCAGTTCACATAGCTACGATAGAATACTGCCTATATTGTGTTAGCTGTGTCTTATGCGTACTTATAATGTCCAGTTCACATAGCTACGATAGAATACTGCCTATATTGTGTTAGCTGTCTTATCCGAACTTATAATGTCCAGTTCACATAGCTACGATAGAATACTGCCTATATTGTGTTAGCTGTGTCTTATGCGTACTTATAATGTCCAGTTCACATAGCTACCATAGAATACTGCCTATATTTTGTTAGCTGTGTCTTATCCGAACTTATAATGTCCAGTTCACATAGCTACCATAGAATGCTGCCTATATTGTGTTAGCTGTGTCTTATGCGTACTTATAATGTCCAGTTCACATAGCTACGATAGAATACTGCCTATATTGTGTTAGCTGTCTTATCCGAACTTATAATGTCCAATTCACTTAGCTACGATAGAATACTGCCTATATTGTGTTAGCTGTGTCTTATGCGTACTTATAATGTCCAGTTCACATAGCTACCATAGAATACTGCCTATATTTTGTTAGCTGTGTCTTATCCGAACTTATAATGTCCAGTTCACATAGCTACCATAGAATGCTGCCTATATTGTGTTAGCTGTGTCTTATCCGAACTAATAATGTCCAGTTCACATAGCTACCAAAGAATACTGCCTATATTGTGTTAGCTGTGTCTTATCCGAACTTATAAGCTTTTCATAAACGCGAGAGTTAGAAGTTATTAATTTCCTATTTTGATAATTACGTTGTAGCCTATGTGTTTTCATTATAGACTAATATTTCAAAAGCGTGGCCAGTTAAGGGGAGATGGGCCGTTTTTCTGGTTCCCCTTCTCCCTCAAGTTTAGCCATATTAATTTTCATATTTTAAGATGTTTGCCCCATTAATTTGTCAATTTTATAACCTTTCATACCATTTCTTTGTCAATATAAATTCTTTTTTGTGCTATTTAGGTGTCGATTTTTTCCCTGGCGAACGATAGTGAGCTTGTCATTTGGGAAGGACCGACATTCGGCCAAGACATTTTTCTACCGAAAAAATATACACATTTCTAGAAGGGGGATCTAATGGATATATATATATATTTTTTTTTTTCTTTTTTCTTTTTTTTCTTTTTTTAAGTTTGATGAAGGTCTAGGGATGAAACTAGAAAAAATAATAAATACATGGAAATATTGACACAAAAGTGAACCATCCTCCCTATAGTGGTTGATGTCAACACAACGGGCCCGTGAAGAAGTGCTAATGGTGAAATATATGTGCTTGGTCAAACTGCAAGATAAGTTATCATATGCAGAGGCGGCTAGGTATCAAGAGTATCGGGAAGAGATGAGCAGGGTTACTAAATCAAGTCCGCTAGATAGTAAATAAATGCCGATAATAGCTAGAATAACGGCACAATCTCTGCAATGTCTGTCTAAAATGCCGATAATAGCTAGAATAACGGCACAATCTCTACAATGTCTGTCTAAAATGCCGATAATAGCTAGAATAGCGGCACAATCTCTGCATTGTCTGTCTAAAATGCCGATAATGGCTAGAATAACGGCACTATCTCTACAATATCTCTCTAAAATGCCGATAATGGCTAGAATAACGGCACTATCTCTACAATGTCTGTCTAAAATGCCGACAATAGCTAGAATAACGGCACAATCTCTGCAATGTCTGTCTAAAATGCCGATAATAGCTAGAATAACGGCACAATCTCTGCAATGTCTGTCTAAAATGCCGATAATAGCTACAATAACGGCACAATCTCTGCAATGTCTGTCTAAAATGCCGATAATAGCTAGAATAACGGCACAATCTCTGTAATGTCTGTCTAAAATGGCTCAAACTACAGAATATCGCTAAAGTTATGTCGCTAGATGTAAAAAGTTGCCTCTAGATCGAAGTAAATGTGTTACGACCTGGCACTCGGGTACACAAGGGCTCTCAATCAGGACTCTAATACGGCTCGCTGCCACAACGGAAACACACGATCCCAACCCCTGAGTACTGCCAGCCGAACAAAAAACACCAATACCCTCCAGAGTTCAATCTGCTATAACGGGGTATACAAGAACTCGGTACTAGTGTTCAACAACAGACTAATAAAGAGACAGGAATTCTCTAGTCTGGTCAACAATCAAACAAAGAAGTAAGAAACAACAACACCAAAGAATAGTGTTGGCCGAAGCCGAAGTAATCCACCCTTGACTAAGAACTTAAGAAGTCCTCCACCCTCTACTTCGGATCGGCACTATTACGTTACGTTAATTAATAGTCCTTAAGCATCGAGCAAGGAATCTTCTGAAAAAAGTTAGATGCTTCTCGGATGCTCGTAAGAAGTACGTATCGGATTTTGAACAGTAATTCAATAAGAAAAGCACAGGCAATTAAATACTATTACAGGTTTAAATTGGCATAAGAATAATTAAAAGAATATGCAATAGTAAATGGCAAACATTAAAAAGAAGTACTCCGCAAATGCAACGGCAATAGCCTACTCGGATTGTGCTCGTGGGCCACTAATCACTAAAGTAGCCAAGCTTGCAACACATGAAATCAATAGTGCATAAACAATATCATACATAAGGAAAGCTTCAATACTATTCTGTATCTACTAATCGAGTAAAGTCTAGCTGGGGTACTGTGGGCAAAAGGTAGCAGTGACTGAGCAAAAACGGCTCGTAGCCTAGCGAAGTCCTCACAACTGTTTAAAGTATTACGTTAACACTAACAAGTGCACTTTGAGAAATCCAGATCCCTTGTATCTGGTTTTCTCCCGGCTCCTTGACAAAGTAAAAACAAGCTGTTAATAAAATACAGGGTGGTTAGGCTCTTGCCCTCACGCACTGTAAATTATTAACTCAACACAGTCAGCCGCGAAGACAACCTAGGCTTCACTGAACCGAAACGAGTATGCAGGTTTATCGCTTAACCACTGCATCAAACAACAACTCGTAACACAGAAAAGCCTTACCCCAGTCTAGCATTACCTAGACTAGCAGAAACCAGGAATAATAATAATAACACACAGGGAAATGCATAGACAAGTGCAACAAACATAAATCAATCCTATTCTAAGTTAACCCTTCCAAAATAGGCTATCTAATAGGCATGTATCTCGAGAACTCAAGCGATAATACGTTGGCTGACTAGCTCTGCACCAACGGGACCATGGAAGTTAAAAAGGGTAGGGAAAAGAGGAGATAAGAATGTAAGGTAGTAGAGAAAGTTCACATCAGTCAGAAGAATATATATAGTTAGCAAGGGAAATGAGAAGTCGCTCTGCCTAATGAGTTCTGATCAAAAAATGGCTAGACTTCCCTTTTTATACTCGGCCCTCTAGTGAGCCCAACGTGAACTACTAAGGACCGCCCACTGACAATCATTACGTAATTTCTCTCTCTCCTCTGGGATAGACAAAGGCTTTCCTAGCACTGAGGGGAGGGGGGAGGGGGGGGGGAGTGCTAGTGAGTTAGGCCCACCTCCCGCATGGCGCACCCACTGACCCCCAACTGTGGCTGCCGCTTCTCCCATCATTACAAATAAGTTTTACACACAATACTTATAACTAATGATATAAAATAGAACTCGTTGACTCAGATGAAAACAAAATACATATTCATATTACTTATAGTACAACGGCTCACATGAACTAAGTTAGGAAACTCTACATAGACTACAGCCAAAGTTCCTGCCCTGACGATCCTAGCGAGAGTGGGGCATGACTAGGCGTTCTGTACAGCATGCTCACACTGGACATGCGTCACACCTCCCCCAAGATTTTACTTGCTCAACCCTGAGCTAAAATCTGACAAACACAGAACCCCATCAAGCCCCTCACACCCAGCGACCCAGCGACCGCATGGCACTAAAACAAAGCTGAGTTTATCACCAAAACGCATCTTATTATTAACCAAAAATTCACATTTTATAACTCCTCCCAACAATAGCAAAAAGACACAATATCATGCTCCCAGAGCGAGCTTACAGCAGCTCAGCCGTTTGATAGTTTGTGGACTACTCAAACTCTATAGGCTATGACAAACTTATACGATTACCTATATCAAAAGAAAGAGTTTTTTATATGATTTTTATATTTTAATATGTTTTTCCCGGCTGCACTATAAGGGCAGCCTATTTTCCTCCACTCAAACCCACACACCTGTGATAGCCTACGACTGATCATCCACCCTTGATAAACAATCCGCGATCACATTGTCACATCCAGCAATATGACGGATGTCCAGGTTATACTCCTGCAACATCAAAGACCACCTGGTCAGTCTCATATTGTGATTGTGAAATTGATTCAGGAATCTCAAAGGGTGATGATCAGTGTAGATAACCACGACTGGGCCATAGGCTGGAACATACACCTCGAAGTGCCTGAGCGACAGCACAATCGCCAGTAATTCCTTTTCTATTGTAGAATAGTTCTTTTGTGCAGCATTGAACTTCTTAGAAAAGAAACTTACTGGGTGTTCCACACCTTCATTGTCTGTCTGTAGCAAGACGGCACCAGCCCCTACACCACTAGCATCTGTTGCCAGCTGAAAAGGCCTGTTAAAGTCTGGGGCCCTGAGTATCGGGTGAGTACATAGCAAATGTTTCACCAAAGTGAAAGCCTTTTCACACTCAGGTGCCCACAAAAACTTTTTGTCTTTAGATAACAAATCTGTGAGAGGTGCCAACACCGTTGAGTAACCTTTTATGAAGCGTCTGTAGTAGCCTATCATACCCAAGAATCTCATAATCTGCTTCTTGGTTGTTGGGTGCGGAAATTTATTGATAGCCTGTACCTTGTTCTGAGGAGGGCACACCTGTCCCCTTCCCACTACAAACCCAAGGTACTGCACAGTGGCTTTTACGAAGTCACACTTTGCCAAATTTACTACCAGACCTGCTTCACTAAGTTTCCGGAACAAGGTCTCAAGGTGCTCACAATGGCTCTCAAAGTCGTCATCATAAATGATTACATCGTCCAAATATACGGTGCAATTTGGAATGTCCTTTACAATTTCATTCATCAGGTTCTGAAACGTTGCTGGTGCATTCTTAAGCCCGTAAGGCATAACATTGCACCGGTAGGTACTCCCGTCCACAACAAAACCACATACCTCTTTAGCACGCTCGGACAAAGGTACTTGCCAGTAACCTTTTACTAAATCTACTTTAGACAAAAAACGAGCATTACCAATTTTGTCAACACTATCATCAACCCGAGGAAGAGGATATGGGTTAGTTGGAGTCAAACCGTTTAACCTACGGAAATCAATACAAAAGCGTACCTTGCCATCTGGCTTAGGCTGCAGTGTTACAGGGGAAGTCCACTTAACTGTGCCTTTCTCTATCAACCCTCTACCGAGCATATACTCCAACTCATCCCTCAGAGCTGGTAGTTTTATGGGGGGCACACGGTACGGGATTGACTTAAAGGGTAGATGGTCCCCCACGTCAACATCATGCATAGCCTGAGTAGTGAGGCCTGGGTGTTCAGCAAATACAGTGGGGTATGAACCGAACAACTGACGGATAGCATCAAACTGCGGCTCAGGCAAATGAGCTATAGCCTCGTCAGCCCTTAGGCTCGAGTTCCCCGCCCACTGATCCGCTGAAACATGTTGATCCCAGCTATCCTCCTCTGAAGCTTGACTGTCCCCCTCTCCTTCTCCACCACGGCCGCAACAAGCCAACACAGGGACAGTGAGAGGCTCAGAGGGGCGCCTCACATACTCTTTAATAAGGTTCACGTGACATAACTGGTTCTTTTTCCTCCTGTCTGGAGTGGCAACAAGGTAATCTAAGTCTGAAATTTTTTCTACAATTTTATAAGGTCCAGTGTACTTCGCAGAGAGTGGGTTACCAACCAAAGGCAACAAAATTAATACCTCTTGTCCTACAGTGAACTTCCGGAGCCTCACTTTGCGATCATACCTGTCCTTCATCAAAGCTTGTGATTCTGTCAAATTTCTACCTGCCATCTCCAGACTCTTAAGCATGCGCTCACGGCTTTCAAGCACATACTTTAATAATGGACAAGGCTGCACAGTCCCCTCCCAAATTTCTTTCAGCATGTTAAGGGGGCCCCTGACACGGTGTCCAAAAATCAGCTCGTTTGGACTAAATCCCAGGCTCTCACCAGGTACCTCCCGAGCAGCAAACAGCACATTAGGCAATCCAAGATCCCAATCCATACCGTTGTCAGCACAATAACACCTGAGCATGCTTTTAAGTGTAGCATGCCACCGCTCAAGCACCCCTTGACTCTCAGGGTGATACGCTGACGATACTACTGCTCGTATCCCATGCTGTTGCATTGTTTGCTTGAACATGTTGGAGGTGAAATTAGATCCCTGATCAGACTGAATCTCCTCCGGGTACCCGTACCTTGAGAAGTACCACAACAAGTTACTGACTACCGTCTTAGCCATTCCATTTTTCATAGGGTATGCATCGGGGTATCTAGTGGCAACATCCATTATGGTTAACAAAAATTTATTTCCCGCCTTAGTGGGAGGGAGTGGACCAACCATGTCAACAATAATTTTACTAAAGGGTGGCCCAATCACAGGAATAGGGTGTAACGGAGCCTTAGGAATAACTTGGTTCGGTTTCCCGACACGTTGACAAATATCACAGGAGTTTATCCATGACTGCACATGAGACTTCATCCCCGGCCACCAAAACAATTTCCCCAAAGCCGCCACCGTTTTTCTCACCCCTAGATGTCCTGCCAGTGGTGTGTCATGCGCCAACCTCAGTAGGCTATCCCTGCACTCCCGTGGCACCACCAACTGGTCCACTACTCCGGACCCCTTTTGCCAACTACGTTTAGGGTCTTGAAAACGCCTATAAAGGATGCCTTCTAAATAAAAAAAATCTCCTGGCTGTGCATCGCCGTCCTCGTCGAGCTCTACAGCTCCATTAGCACACGTTTGGAGCTCAGGGTCCTCTAGTTGCAACCGACTTATATCTGAGGGTGCCAAGCGATCTAACTGCTCCCGGAGCAATGCATGACCTTCCCCGATACTGGGCTGCTCCCTCTGTCTCTCTCGATGTACATAACGTTGCTGTCGTGGAGACTCGTCATGCCCAGCCTCGTCACTCTCGATGACAGGCCCAGGGGCTACTCCAGAATTAAGTAATGGTGCTAATACTGAATCACCCAGGAGAGCCGCCGAGTCAAAACTCTTAAAACCAACTCCAGCTTTAGCCTCCTCCTGTTGATCGTTCCTCCGCTGGTCTGAAGGCGGAGGACTAGGCTGTGACACTTTAGCTGCCCGAGCTCGGGTGACAACACACGCCATGGGTTGTGTCTGGCACCGCTCGACCCACTCTTGCTCTTCCCTACTCACGTCGGCCGGCCTCTCGGCAACGACTAAGGGTAGAACCTCGGAAGCGGGCATTGCAAAGTCGTTGCCGAGAAGAAGGTCGACGCCCTCCACTGGCAGTTTCTCCACAATCCCGACATCCAATTCACGTGCCACACCATCCACCTCCAACTCCAACCGCACCAGCGGGTATGACCGAGTTGCATTAATACCCTGCACCACTACCACCCGAGCCGCGTTTATAGGGTAGCCAGTCAAGTTTTTCATCAGAGTCTGGGAAGCACCTGTATCACGCAAGACCTCTACTCCATGCTTGCGCCCCGCCCACATCACGCAACCCCGCCCTCTATGGTCGCAAAAAACATCCTGAGCAGGGTTCGAGCCTCCCAGGTGCTTCTGCATTGGCTGTGCCTCAGCCTCTGACGAACTGCCCCAGGCAAACTCAGATGACTTCGGAGACACACCAATGTTGCAGGCCAAAGACACAGCTGCTGTAGGTGGTTTGCTAGGACAGACTCTTGCAAAGTGCCCCTTTTTATGACAATGATAACACTCCACCTCCCCTTTGGGCTTCCCTTGGTACTGGGAAGGGCCCGGCCCCTTCTTAAATGGGACGGTGCTAGTCTTGTGGTCAGTCTTGGTATCATGGCTCTTGTACTTGTTTGCATAAGGTATATCACTAACTCGGGGGGTGGGGCGTCACGCCCCTTGTTACCTGCCTCACTACGCTGGGCAGACCCGCACCCACGAATTAGTGATAGCCGGAGGTCAGCCATCTCAGCTGCCTCCTGTAGAGTTTTTGGGTTCTTTTCTTTAATAGTTAAAGTCATTTCTGCACCAGTACACTTATAAAACTGCTCGAGCAGAAACAGCTCAGTCAACTGTTCGGCCGTCTCAGCTTTCTCAGAACGTGTCCAGTTTTTAAGTGCATCTTTTAAGTCCCGGGCATGTTCAAGAAAGGTCACCTCCCTAGTCTTTGTAACACCCCGAAACTTCAATCGATATGTTTCCGGTTGCAACTCGTATGCCCGTAGGACAGCTCTCTTCAATTCTGGGTAGTCAATGCAAGACTCTAAAGGCAGTGCATCATAAGCCTTCAGACCCTTACCCGTAAGTCTTGAGGAGACTAGAGCTGCCCACTTCTCTTCAGGCCAATTATGCTCCCTACATTTCTTCTCAAAACGATTAAAAAATTCTGTGACTTCAGTTTCACTAAATACCGGCACCAATTTGACTAATTGGGCCAAGGACTGTTCTCTTACTTGGCCCTCACGGCCCATCCAAGTCCCTGTCGACTCTGCACGAGACTTATCTAAATCTAATTTAGCACAATATTTCTCCGAGTCGTACTTAAGCTCAGCCTCATGCCTCCTAACCTCAATCTCAAGCCTCCTCGTCTCATCCTCCTGCCTCCTGGTCTCATTTTCATGCCTCCTGGTCTCATCCTCCTGCTTCCTAGCCTCAATCTTAGCAAGCTCAAGTCTAAATACCATATCTGGAGACAGACAGGAAGAGGGAGCTGCCACTACTGAAGGAGGGGGGGCAAAAACTGGGGAACCACCATGTGCACCACCCGAGGGCACTCCAATCTGCCAATTCTCATCCCTCTGTGGGAGAGTGCTAACCTCCGGTAACTGAGTGGACGGCACTGTGGGAGTCGAGTGAGAGGGGATCTGGGGAGGAACCCCCCCAAACGCCCTCTCCTCCGAAACCCCATGTCGCCCACGCAACACCCAGGAAATCAGCTCCCCCTTGGACATCCCTACTACATTGGAAATTCCCAAAACCTTGGCTATCAGGTGCAAGCCACAAACATCCACCCCAGTCAGCCTCTCCTCCGTCACGTGGTACCGCTTACTCACAAAAACTCTAGCATCCTCCTCACTGGTTACTAACGGCACACCTTCAAATGGCATCTCTCGCTCATCGTCAGTGCTAATGCACGACATACTGAAGTCCACAAAAAAATTCTCGAGACAAAAGTGTTTAACTTCCTATGCAAGCACTAATTACTAAATTAACTGGAGTCTCTTAAATGCTTTACTAATTGCCATACAAAAACAAATATTCTTCAATATGCACGCTAAAATACAAACAAACAAATGTTGTACAACTCTGCAAAAATTTATACTGTTCACAAAATCCTGGCAAGGTCGCCATTTGTTACGACCTGGCACTCGGGTACACAAGGGCTCTCAATCAGGACTCTAATACGGCTCGCTGCCACAACGGAAACACACGATCCCAACCCCTGAGTACTGCCAGCCGAACAAAAAACACCAATACCCTCCAGAGTTCAATCTGCTATAACGGGGTATACAAGAACTCGGTACTAGTGTTCAACAACAGACTAATAAAGAGACAGGAATTCTCTAGTCTGGTCAACAATCAAACAAAGAAGTAAGAAACAACAACACCAAAGAATAGTGTTGGCCGAAGCCGAAGTAATCCACCCTTGACTAAGAACTTAAGAAGTCCTCCACCCTCTACTTCGGATCGGCACTATTACGTTACGTTAATTAATAGTCCTTAAGCATCGAGCAAGGAATCTTCTGAAAAAAGTTAGATGCTTCTCGGATGCTCGTAAGAAGTACGTATCGGATTTTGAACAGTAATTCAATAAGAAAAACACTGGCAATTAAATACTATTACAGGTTTAAATTGGCATAAGAATAATTAAAAGAATATGCAATAGTAAATGGCAAACATTAAAAAGAAGTACTCCGCAAATGCAACGGCAATAGCCTACTCGGATTGTGCTCGTGGGCCACTAATCACTAAAGTAGCCAAGCTTGCAACACATGAAATCAATAGTGCATAAACAATATCATACATAAGGAAAGCTTCAATACTATTCTGTATCTACTAATCGAGTAAAGTCTAGCTGGGGTACTGTGGGCAAAAGGTAGCAGTGACTGAGCAAAAACGGCTCGTAGCCTAGCGAAGTCCTCACAACTGTTTAAAGTATTACGTTAACACTAACAAGTGCACTTTGAGAAATCCAGATCCCTTGTATCTGGTTTTCTCCCGGCTCCTTGACAAAGTAAAAACAAGCTGTTAATAAAATACAGGGTGGTTAGGCTCTTGCCCTCACGCACTGTAAATTATTAACTCAACACAGTCAGCCGCGAAGACAACCTAGGCTTCACTGAACCGAAACGAGTATGCAGGTTTATCGCTTAACCACTGCATCAAACAACAACTCGTAACACAGAAAAGCCTTACCCCAGTCTAGCATTACCTAGACTAGCAGAAACCAGGAATAATAATAATAACACACAGGGAAATGCATAGACAAGTGCAACAAACATAAATCAATCCTATTCTAAGTTAACCCTTCCAAAATAGGCTATCTAATAGGCATGTATCTCGAGAACTCAAGCGATAATACGTTGGCTGACTAGCTCTGCACCAACGGGACCATGGAAGTTAAAAAGGGTAGGGAAAAGAGGAGATAAGAATGTAAGGTAGTAGAGAAAGTTCACATCAGTCAGAAGAATATATATAGTTAGCAAGGGAAATGAGAAGTCGCTCTGCCTAATGAGTTCTGATCAAAAAATGGCTAGACTTCCCTTTTTATACTCGGCCCTCTAGTGAGCCCAACGTGAACTACTAAGGACCGCCCACTGACAATCATTACGTAATTTCTCTCTCTCCTCTGGGATAGACAAAGGCTTTCCTAGCACTGAGGGGAGGGGGGAGGGGGGGGGGAGTGCTAGTGAGTTAGGCCCACCTCCCGCATGGCGCACCCACTGACCCCCAACTGTGGCTGCCGCTTCTCCCATCATTACAAATAAGTTTTACACACAATACTTATAACTAATGATATAAAATAGAACTCGTTGACTCAGATGAAAACAAAATACATATTCATATTACTTATAGTACAACGGCTCACATGAACTAAGTTAGGAAACTCTACATAGACTACAGCCAAAGTTCCTGCCCTGACGATCCTAGCGAGAGTGGGGCATGACTAGGCGTTCTGTACAGCATGCTCACACTGGACATGCGTCACAAATGCCACTAGATCTAGCGGAAAAGTAGCTAAATTGGCAACACTGGAGATGAGTAGGCAGGCTTGGATTTTTTTTTTATATGAGTGAGGGAGACAAAGGGCATAAATGTCTGTATCGAGTGCCTCCCCGAGAGTTGAAAGAGTGACTGCCAAAATTCAAGGGACGTTCGAGCCAAAATGCCTGGACACATGGAGTTTGAAGCAATTTAAGTCATAAGAAGAGGGAAAGAGTTCCAGAGCTCAGCAGATGGTGGATCAAACTTGGTGATAATATTCCGTGCTGTTAACAAGGAGGAAGGGGCACCGAGGTGTAGACCTAGGAAGATGTTGGATATTAACCCTCCGGATCCGGGGGCTCACATATGAGGCGATCGTCGTGTCAGGGGGGTATTCCTGAAAAATGGCTATCTTCATAATTCGATATCTACTGATTGAGACCACCTAGAGCAGTCAACTAAATTGTATAGTGTAGAACCAACCTTCGTCTGTAGAATGGCGTTGAGTTGACATTGCTACAACAAGTGGTTGCCGAGATATGATGATGGGAATGGAGGTAATTTCCCACGTAATTTCGCCTGCGTCCGAACGCTTCGCTGCGACCCTGGCTAGCACGCACTAAGTCACTCGTTGCTTCCTTGGCTTTGGTACCGATACACAATATTATGTTTTTATGGAGATAATGTGATATTATTGTGTCATTTATTACTTGTTCAACCATTATTTGAGGTATATGAAACTTTATATACCATATTTTTGGCACTTTGACTGTTATTGGATATAATTGTGTCACTTTCACTCTTATTACTCTTCTTGTTATGAATTATTGTAACTCACTGTAATTATTGAGTTATTATTACTTGTTATACATAATATTATGTGCGTCACTTTCACTTGCTAGGCTAGGCTAGGCAAGCGTACGGTACCGTACCCGCATCTTCACTAACCACTTGTTCTTCGTCAAAGTCACTCCCAAGTTCACTCAGTTCACTATATTCACGAGCACCGCATTCACCATCGTCATTATCCTCGTAATGATCGTCCTCATCGGTACTAATAAAGCCCAGATACTCTAATCCATCCGCCACTACGCTACCCATTTGTTCATCGCCAAAGTCACTCCCAAGTTCACTCAGTTCGCTATATTACTTAGCTCTTCCAGAGTGTGTGCAACACCACCGGGACTAAGCACTGTTTTCTTGGTCGTTTTAGCCTTGCTTTTGTTAGGCGTACAGGATGCGGCGGTGGGCGTCGATTCGGACACAGCGATTTATTTTGGATTAGCTCCATCCATGTTGGATGCGTTACGAGAACTGATGTTGCATGTTAGTTTGTGCTTGGTGGCTCTGCGGTTGCCCACGCATAAACAAAAATCCGCCTGCGCGATTTAAACTGTTTGATTTTGATTTTGTCTCATATGAAGCCTCCCGGACTCCTAACCAAAATACGTTTTGCCTCATATGAGTCCTCCCGGATCCCAAGGGTTAAAGGGAGATGGGTCATTTTTCTGGTCCCCTATCTTCCTCATGTTTAGCCCCATTAGTTTTCCAATGTTAAAACGTTCGCCCCATTAGTTTGTCGATTTTATAACCTTTCACCCCATTTCGTTGTCAATGTTATGACCTTTCATGCCATTTAGGTGTCGATTTATCCTGGTGAGCGATATCGAGCTTGTAATATTAACAGGAATCGGCCTTCGGCCGGGACATTTTTCTCCGGAAAAAATTACAAATTCATCTTGAAGAGGGGTCTAGAGAGTGTGTGTTTAAGCTTGATGAAGGTCTAGTGAGGAAACTAAAAATAAATTAATATATAAATAAATAGGTCCCCCAAAATATCCACTGTTCCCTTAACGTAAGATCTGATCTGTAATTTATTACCCTGCAAAATAAGGCAGCCCAGTACAGAGCTGTACGGAACGGAACGCTGCCATTTATACATACAACTGAAACCGCATCTCTTGTGGAGCGTGGATATATTCAATGTATGTATTCATTATGCTTCATTAAGATTACCATATATGTATTTTTTTTTTTTATATCAAAAGAATGATTTTATTATTTTGCATTAACTTGTGCCGTATGCTATAATTATGTAATGAATTAATACTATTGAACATTCTAGTCCATGGGCAAGGTTTCGAAATGTTATAAACCGGAAAGGGTGAGGTTGGATGTTGGGCTGTGTTGTGTGTATTGTACAGTGGCGCTAATAAGTCATGTCTCAGCTGTCATTACGTTTGGCTTGCTCTGTACTGTACTGTCTATCATAATGTTGAATAGGGTTGGAAACTATAGGAACATGTGTGTATATCTCACTCAAAAAGAAGAAAACATGTGTAAATATTGCTGATACTAATTACTGATCAAAACATAATTGGTGCGGAGACATTACTTATTAGGCCGACTGTACCTGGTGTGTAGCTCCGGTAAGCCATCAGTTCGGGTTAACATCACGCTCCGGGGTCGTTTGGAGCCGGATAACCGGACTGGTCAGTAAGCGACGGGTTGTATGGGAGGCCATGTACGAAGCCCGGTGCTGGTGCGGTGCAGCAGCGCCGTGTAGATCTACTCATGCACGACGAATTTTATCTTATTTTCTTCAGAATATATTTTATTATTTTTATTAGACTCACCAAGCTAACCTAACCTAACCTACCTTAATTTTCTATAATAAATATACAAGCACAACAATAATTTATTGTACTAAGATCAAAAGCTAAACCTCTTGGGTGTGAGCCCTAACCGTTACCTTTGAGCTACTAGATGGCATGCTGGAGTTGTTTTGAAAGACCTAGTTAAAGGGGAGAAGAATACAAATCGTTGTGCATGCGCAGATCCACACGGCACCTCTACATTGCGCCAGCACCGGCCTCCGTACATGGCCTTCCGGTCGGAAAGGGGGATGAAGCGTGTTTTACATGCTAGCATGTAAAGCACGACCCAGTCGGTCGGGGTAAACCTCGACGGCATATACAGACTAATAACACATACAATAAATCCGCTCCAACAGCTTCTTCTCTCTTCATCACCCCTGCTATCCTCGCAATACTCTTACTCAGTCGAAAAGAAGAGGTGTCGTTACATAAGGCTTATCCCTCAATATCTTGGCATCGCCTCGCATTAAGGAGAGGGGCACACTTGACGATACTCCTCCCACTGTCCCACATATACAGTATGTGTATACAACCCTGTACGGACAGTTCGTACACAACAATATCCATCTCATGTGACTTACCCTCTACACATTTACAGTGCAGTCAACTCGTGTAATTTGCAGTCTCAAATATTTTAGTTATGCAATTATATATTTGTGTTTAACCCTCCTGGCCCGGGCAGCATGTAAAAAGGACACCGCGGCAGATGGGCAGGAACCCGGGTGTCCTGTTAAAATCCGTAAGCTTGAAAGCCTATTCAGCTTGGTCTGAACGCCGTGCATCCGACGCATGTAAACAAAGCCGATCGTTGCGTCACCGCACCTCCGAAAACAATAAGGAGACGTCGGATCAATGTAATTGTTGTGACGTCAGACGAAATTAGTGTCTGAAAAGCTCCGATATTGTCAACATCGCGGCAAAATTCACTCCACTGAATTCGTCATCACAACTGAACCAGTTGACTTACAGAGCTCTACTCAACGCCAGTCTACAGATTGGAAACCGCACTACGTTTATAGATGCGTGAGAAATTTCTAGCAGTTAAAATAACAAAGATACGGTAGCCTAGGCCTAGACTTTTTTCGGCCAGATCTCCCAGATCTCAACAACGTCCTTAGGAAAGGTAGCCCGGGCCACGAGGGTTAGATTGTTGTAGGAAACCGTATCGTATCATTATTTCTTGAATCATCTCTTTTCCATCTTATTTATTGCAAATGTATTCTATGTATTAAATTTTAAGCTTTTAACCCCCGTCGGACGGGGACATTTGTAACGTTTACGTCCTGGCAGGCAGGCAGATTTACCCTAAACGAGCATCATTCCATGCTCTTTTTCATTCATACACAAGAGCCAGAGCGTAATACAATTATGTATCCGTGAAAGGGCGATAATAGAGCTTTCCAATGACACCTGAATCATCCTTGTACGACAACGGGTTCGCTTG
Source organism: Paralithodes platypus (assembly GCA_032716605.1). Lineage (NCBI taxonomy): Eukaryota > Metazoa > Arthropoda > Malacostraca > Decapoda > Lithodidae > Paralithodes > Paralithodes platypus. The sequence continues at coordinate 39,371,666 of CM064533.1, forward strand.
CAACTATGTTGCAACACGAGTACAAAAACCCTAAAATACGGTAATTTCCCGAGATTTTACCCTATATAGCGAGACGAGGAATATGTACACATGTTGTGGTGCTATCAGTGGCGGGACTGGGTCCACGCTGAACGGTCAGAGCCCGTCCGCGCTCCTCCCACCCCGTGTGACTCTCATATTGCCGATAATATGCGCAAATTCCTTGCTACTTAAGTAGTCACCCGCCTTTGGGCCTAGGTTCTCTAAAGTTACTTAAGTCGTTAGCCGCGAAACAAGGGTTAATAAGCCTAAATAATATTCTGAGACTCAGCGGATTAAAATTGCAATGAAACGCTATATAGTCTGTTTACGCCAGCATTTTTAAATGTTATTTGCATATGATCAGCTTGATATGTCCAAATATTTAATATATATATTGGATATTAGTTTTGCAGCCTCATTTTAAAGTTTCCATTATGTATACACTATAATTCAATGCTTATAGTGTATTTATGTACGTAGATTATCAAAAGTCTAACTGCAATTTGGTAATGTGCTATATACTGTAAGTTTATATTATTTGATCAGAGAGATATATAATACCAAACTATCATTCCAATGCTGTGCTATTATGTTATTTAGATATCGTTGCATTAAATATGTAATATATATTGAAAAGTTATGTTAATGCAAAGGTGTTTGTATAATCATATACTGACCCAATAGTATTTAATTTCATAGTTCCCACTTTTATTTGAAGACATAACTTAAGTAACAAGCAGGCCCCATTGATATTTACTGCACTTACCGATATTCTGAAACGTACAGATCTTGTATGTATTTTTATGTTTCTCTTTATGCAAGTACAGCTGATTAATTCATGTACGTTATTTGCTGTTCATTAGATACTAGATATTGATATTAAATCAGTGTATAAATATTGCATTCATTAATCAGTGTCTACATAATTATATACTCGCATAATTTAAAGTGCGATGGATTGAAAAATATTCAAGAGCGACTTTACAGACTGCTCTAAATAAGTCAAAGGTGGTAATTCTTCTGAACAGCCAGTGATGTTCTACATTATTCTGGTCTACTCTCATGTTACTAGTAGTTTGTTATGCCTTTATTTATAATGCACAGGAACTACCGGTTCTTCACGACCGTGCCCGAGTACATATTATAAGTAAAGCACAAATAGAATATTTTAACAGTTAAAATGATGACCACTGTGGCATGCTACTCTTAACCCATGTATTTATTAGTGGCCCCTCCATCATTGACGAACTGCCTTAACAAACGTATGGACTCTCTTTGTACTCATGGCTCGCCATTTCAAATGTCCCGCCTAGGAGCCCAAACAATACAGATTAACCATAACATCATGAGTGAACGCTCAAAACACTCACAGACTCGTCATGTATGATTCGGACACCACTACTGAAGAAACCAATAAAAAAATATGGTAAACAAATAAAAAACAAAAAACAAGAAAAATTTATCTACCAGTACTGGGCTTCCCGACAGCCTGATGGTCTATAGCGGCGTCCCCTAGCATCAAGCACTGCAATTAGCCCTCTACTTCTAGGCGTCTCCTGGAACGTAGCTGTCTTGTGTCCTCTCTTCATCCTTCTCCTACCTCCGGACTTATAAGTTATTTTGCTCATTTGTACTTGTCTGTGATGAACTAGGGCAGTTATTCAGGTTAGATAGGATACATGCACCATCCTGTGGGATGCCTTAGGAGTTATTTCCGTGGGTGTCATGTCAACTTATACTCGGGAGACCTTAGTCGTGATAAGGCAAGGATCCATGACCTAGAGAGGAAAGAAGACGCCACAAATCTGTAAATAGGGACCCGCGCGTTCGAGAGATGGCAGCACGATCACAAAGGACAATGGGAGGGGAGGGTCCCCACAGACATTATATTGACTATCCTTGGTCCCATTAATTAGTAATAATCCCTACCTTGTACTAATAACACTATAAATAATCAATTGAACGTTATCCAGAGACTCTGCAGATATGACATAGTTAAATAGACATAAGTAGAGGCTACTATAAAGGCCAGTCATCGTGTAATTGTCGTCATTATGAGGAGGTGCACAAGCAGACCTCCTCCAACACCCGCCATTGTTGATGTGAGATTCAGGAGTTGCCAACGTCAATGGTGGGACAACATATCCCTAGATGCCATAAGTATAAATGTCCAGTTTTTAGTGCAACTTTACAAATTAACATCTACATAACATGTAACATAATAATATATTCAAAATGACATTTTAATGTTGTTCTGTCACTTGAAGGTATACACTATACAGCTTGCATCATATATGAGTATGTTTTATAGTGTATAATGTATACTTAATGTTTTCATCTTGCTTATATATATCTAATTTATATTAAATAAAGTAGACGTGCCGTTTTGCCCCAAATCAAAACGGCATACCCAACTCTGCGATGGGTCACCATCATCACTACTAGTCACTATCACCATTACTATCATCAGCACTACTACTATTATAGTCATCACTACTACTCTTACCATCTTCACTACTACTCTCATCATCACCATTATTACTACTAATATCATCATCACTACAATTGTCACCATCATCACTAATACTACCATCATCACTAATATTACAACTATCATCACTACTACTATCATCATCACTACAAATGTCATCTAATGTCAAGTAAACTAACTTAAATTTAACTAACAAATGCGGGCGAGTTTTTTTTCGCCCCCTGAACGATGGCGTTCTGTGTGAGTGTGCCTCTACGGGGCACACACAAACAGAACACCATCATCATTGCTGGGGAATAGGTAGAGGGTGGGGGTTCTGAGGGGTAGGGGGGGGGGGCTGGTTGAGGGGGGAGGGGGGGGGGGGGGGCTGGTTGAAGGGGGGGGGGGGGCAAAACTATATTTTGGACCTAAGATCATAACTATTGCACAAATTCAAAAAAATATGTTTTTATGACCGTCGCATTCACGCACCAAAGGTTTGTGTGAAGTTTGGTGAAAATCCGTCAAACGGTCTAGGAGGAGTTCTCGGACAGACGGACAGACAGACAGACAGACATTTCGGTTAGCATGTACCACTATACGGGGGGCGATACCATTCTGCTTACGCAGAGTTGATAATTTACAAGTGTTTTTACCAACATTAATTAACTCTTAAATACGTCCCCTCTTTAATCTATTGCTCCCTCGTTTTGTGGATATTCCCTTAATGTTGGTAACACTGCAGCAAGCCACCTGGCAGGCTCGCGCGGCGCACAGACTATCAATAATAGAGTAGACGTGCCGTTTCACCCAAAATTAAAACGGCATACCCAACTCCGATTGGTTACAATCATCACTATTAGTCACTATCATTACTATCATCATCACTACTATTATAGTCATCACTACTACTCTTACCATCATCACTACAACTGCCATCATCACTACAACTTTCACCATCATCACTAATACTGTCACCATTGTCACTACCATCATCACTACTATCACTACAACTGTCATCATTACTTGTCACCATCATCACTAATATTATGACCATTATCACTACTACTAGTACTTTCACCATCATATCTACTACTGTCATTATCATCACTACAACTACAACCATCAACACTACTATTATCACCATCATCACTACTACCACCATCATCCCCACTACTACTACCATCACTTCTAATGTCAACTAAATAACTTAACCTAACAAATGCTGGGCAAGTTATTTTCGCTTGGGGGGGGGGGGGGAACCATATTTTGGACCTAAATTCATAACTATTGCACAAATTCAGAAACATCTTTTTTGACTGACCATCGCATTCACGCACCGAATGCTCATTAGAAGTTTGTGTGAAAATCCGTTGAACGGTCTAGGAGGAGTTTTCGGAAAGACAGACATACGTCTCACTATTATCATCACATCTGAGACATGTGTATGATGTGTGGATTTCTGTGATGTGAGTGCCCCTACGGGGCACACACACACACACAGGGAATAGGTACAGGGTGGGCGGTGGGGGTCCTGAAGGGGGGGGGGGGGGGGCTGGTTGAGGGGGGGGGGGGGCTGTTAGGGGGGGAGGGAGGGGGCAAATCCATTTTTAGGACCTAAGATCATAACTATTGGACAAATTCAAAAAATATTTGTTTAATTACCGTCTAATTCACACACCGAAGGTTCGTGTGAAGTTTGGTGAAAATCCGTCAAACGGTCTAGGAGGAGTTCTCGGACAGACATACAGACAGACATTTTGGTTAGCATGTACCACTATACAGGGGGCGATACCACTCTGCTTACGCAGAGTTGATAAGGACAAACCACTGAGGTGCTTTGGTTGTTATGCCATACAACAGTGCTGCCACCAAATCCCTAGGACGCGCGGCAAAATAACCGTGTGACGTCAGGCTTTGGCCTCTAGGTCATATGTACTCTATGCCCCATACCTTAACCTACTACCCCCACACCATCACTGTTACCAGATAATTTATGGGCACTAATTGTGCTGCCCTCTATTGAGGTCTTGCACAGACCAAGGCTGTATCAGTTTCATCTGTCCACAACTGTAAATTCAATGGGTCAATGCGACGGTTATTCAAAATATTTTTTTTATTCTCTCAATAGTCGTAGTCCTAGGTCAAAAATATAATCGGTAGAAAAATGCCCCGACCAAAGGCTGGTTCCTTCTAAATTGCAGGCTCGCTATCGCTCGCCTGAAAAAAAACGACACCTGTATTTCATGAAAAATAACATAATTGACAGAGAAATAGGGAGAAAGGTTTTAAAATTACAAAGAAATGGGGCGAACGTCTTAAAATCTCAAAACTAATGGGGCAAAGCATGAGGGAGAAGGGGGTCCAGACAAAAATACCCCTTCAGCACGATGACGATACAATATGGTAACAAAAATTAGTTAATGGTTAAAATAACACACACACACACACACAAACATGTACGTATTATGACACAAAGAAAAGCGATTGAACAGTAAGACATCAGATATTCAGAGGATAACCAACAGTAGAGAAATTGTATAGACATTGTATGCTCAAGTCCATGTTCATACAGCTTGTGGGGGCGGCGTAGGTCGAGAGGTAGTGGGCTGAGCAGTAGGTTGGGTCGGTGGAGGTCGAGAGGGACGAGCTGCAGGCCGAGACATAGTATGCCTACTGTAGGTGCATACTGCACTATCGCTGCCCGAGACCCCGTAGGTTGGCTCATACCCGGTCGAGATGGGGGATTGGGCTGAGATGGGGGTGGAGGTCGGGATGCTGGTCGACTCATAACGGGACAGTGAGGGTGGTGGTGATGGGGAAGAGGACGCTGGATTTGATGGGGATGGGGCTGATGGTTGGTAGTGGTAGCGAGGGTAGGAGTTTTGATGGTGAGGGGGGAATGCAGTACTAACATCCACGGGCATTAAACCTATCTATATATCTATATGCTCAGGCCCAATCCCCATCAAAACTATCACCACGCATAGGAAAAGTACCACCAAGCAACAAACCACCAGGCCCAATTCATTGCCACCTGGGCTCCTCCACCGTTGCTTTGGAGTCCTAGGTAACATACCACCATGAACACGAAGATAAGCACCACCCACGATGAGTGTCAAAAACGTTTATTCTGCGCTAATACAATTGATATTGAGGGATTTGGCGATTTTCGAGGGTTATTCTTAGTTTTGAAATATGGAATATGGGAAGAGAAATATAAGGGAGGAAGATATACTAGTATATACTGTATAATTATTATATAATATATAAAGTAGACGTGCCGTTTCGGGGGGCAAAACCATATTTTGGACCTAAAATCATAACTATTGCACAAATTAAATTTTTCTTTTTTTAATTGCCGTCGCATTCACGCACCGAATGTTCGTGTGAAGTTTGGTGAAAATCCGTCAAACGGTCTACTAGGAGTTCTCGGACAGACAGACAGATGTCTCACCATTATCATCACATCTGAGACATGTGTATGATGTGTGGCTTAGGTACAGGGTGGGGGGTGGGACCGTGGGGTCCTGAAAGGGGGGGAGGGGGGGGGGGAACCATTTCTTGGACCTAAGATCATAACTATTGCACAAATTCAATTATTTTTTTTAATTACCGTCGAATTCACACACCGAAGGTTCGTGTGAAGTTTGGTGAAAATCCGTCAAATGGTCTAGGAGGAGTTCTCGGACGGACAGACAGACATTTCGGCCGGCATGTACCACTATACGGCGGGCAATACCACTGCTTACGCAGAGTTGATTACAGTATATTTGTTGTAGCAAATAATATTATTACCATCCATATGATCGACTGTCCACTATAAACAGTGGTTTGATGCCGACAGAGTTGTACCGTCGTACAGTTACAATGCAGCGGTAATAGTATTGGCATTTAAAGGTCATTCAGTGTCTTCTTTGTTTATACACACATGACTGTATACATTCTCAAGCCACTGTTTACACTGTAGTGCCATTTGGTTACTTGTATTCTAGTGCAAAGATAGAATCAAGATTTCCCAGTATAGGGATATTTCTCCATACACATAGAAAAGCACAAAATATTCTGCTACTGAAATTTCTGAATGTTTTCTTTAATATTTTCGCCGTGCGACCAATTGGGATATTAGTTCCATTATTATTATCTCCTCATTCCTTGCCCGCAACCTCTGCACAACATGATGCCTTAAAAGAATTTCTGGGAGTATCCCTAATTTTAACTGAATGTTTCGGACAATCAAATTTGACCGCCAAATTAGCGACATATCTACGATTAACGCCTGCCATTGTTTATGTTAAAGTTTTTATTGTTGGCATAAGGCTATTTACGGCCCATTTAGGAAATGTTGTAGTCTATGGATGAAATATAACTATTGGAGGCTATAGTTTCTAGGGCTAGTAGCTGTTTCTGTAAAAGTATTCTAAAAATATAACACTCTGACACAATCACAATCGAAACCAACACAAATTATAATAATAATAATAAAGTAGACGTGCCGTTTTGCCCAAAATCAAAACGGCATACCCAACTCTGCGAAGGGTTATCATCATCACTAATATTACCACCATCATCACTATTACTATCATCACTGCAATTGTCACCATCACCAATACTACTATCATCATCACCATTACTATCATCACCATCATCTTACAATCACCACTACTACTCTCACCACTGTTATCATAATCACTACCAATCATCAATACTGTTATCATTATCACTAAGTCTACAACCATCATCATTGCTATTATCACCATCATCACTACTACCAACATTATCCCCACTATTGCTACCATCAATTCTAATGTCAACTAAACTAACTTAACACTATCTGGTGCCTCGTCTTGGGGGTTATTTTGGTATTTTGTTTAATTATGAAGGGTTTTAATTGTGTTTGCCATTTTCGAACAATGTATTTTTAGTTTACCCTCTAGACTTTAAAAAATGCCTCTCCAGACCCCCTTCAAACTAAAAAATATCGTCCCCCAGACCCGCTTCAAGCTAAATGTGTACATTTTTCGGAAGAAAATTTTTCCGGCCAAAGGCCGGTTTCTCCCAAATTGAAGGCTCGTTATCGCTCGCCCAGGGAACATCGACACCTTATTGGGTTGAACCATCATATAATCGCCAAACTAATGAGATGAAACGTCTTAAAATCTCCAAGCTAATGGAGTAAAACTGGGAGGACCTAAATTGGCCCGCCCTGCACCTAATAGGGTTAACCTAACAAATGCGGGCGAGTTTTTTTTCGCCCCCTGAACGATGGCGTTCTGTGTGAGTGTTCCCCTATGGGGCACACCCACAGAATGCCATCATCATTGCTTGGGTATAGGTACAGGTGGGGGTTGAGGGCCCTGAGAGGAGGGGGGGAGGGGGGGGGGCAACAAAAATGTTTGGACCTAAGATCATAACTATTGCACAAATTATTATTTATTTATTTTTTAATTACCGTCGAATTCACGCACCGAAGGCTCGTGTGAAGTTTGGTGAAAATCCGTCAAACGGTCTAGGAGGAGTTCTCGGACGGACAGACAGACAGACAGACAGACATTTCGGCCGGCATGTACCACTATACGGGGGGGGCGATACCACTCTCCTTACGCAGAGTTGATAATAATAAAGTAGACGTGCCGTTTTGCCCAAAATCAAAACGGCATACCCAAATATGCGAAGGGTTACCATCATCACTAATATTACCACCATTATTACTACTACTATCATCATCACTACAACTGTCACCATCATCACTAATACTACCATCATCACTAATATTACAACCATCATCACTACTACTATCATCATCACTACAATTGTCTCCTAATGTCAACTAAACTAACTTAAACTAACAAATGCGGGCTAGTTTTTTTCTCGCCCCCTGAACGATGGCATTCTGTGTGAGTGACGCACACAGAACACCATGGTCATTGCTTGGGAAGGGGTGGGGGGTGGGGGTTCTGAAGGGGGGGGGGCAAAACCATATTTTGGACCTAAGATCATAACTATTGCAAAAATTAAAAAAAATAATAATAATAATAATTACCGTCGCATTCACTCACCGAAGGTTCGTGTGAAGTTTGGTGAAAATTCGTCAAACGGTCTAGCAGGAGTTCTCAGACAGACAGGCAGACAGACATACATTTCGGTTAGCATGTACCACTATACGGGGGGCGATACCACTCTGCTTACGCAAAGTTGATAATCGGTTTATTTCAAGCCGGCAGCCAATGGGGCTGAAAATACACAGACTTAACCTAGATATTATCCTAAGGGATCAACAGTCTGATCCTTGGCTGCTAACGAGAGTGCTTACATACTCCCAAGGGAGTAGGACGTGGGCAGGAGACTTTGTGGGCCCCCCGAGGCGGTCCATCCATGGTATCATTTCGGTATCTTCTCTCTGCTAATAGTGGTTTAATCGTTTCAATACGAAAACACCGTTTACATTATATTTTAGATTACAATAGCAATTTGTATGTAATCCAAGATTTTGTCTAGTTAAAATAAGAATTAAGTTCATGTTAATTAGACATCTTTCTTAAGTTCAAACAAATCGTTTGGGTGTACGTTAAAACAATATAACAAATTCGTAACTAGGATGAAAGAGTCAACATAATATATTATCTGAAGTTGTCCTATTTAGATTTACTGAAGGGTCTCAAGCCCGATATTTCTACATAAAAGGAAACGTTCTGACCAGCGCGCGATACGATAGGAAATTCTGTTTCCACCTTACCTTTTATCTCTCTTTGGTCACTTTCTCCCCTCACCCCTTCTTTCCATTATGCTACTTCGCTTCGGTTCATATCCACTTCAGAGAGAGAGAGAGAGAGAGAGAGAGAGACAGAGTGTGTTACACAGAGTTACACATATACTCAGACTACACATACCTTGCGATCCCTACTAGGTGGTCCGGCCTTAATACCACTAGACAGGGACAGTTTATAGTAGAAAAATAGGACAGCAAAGTAGAAGGCTCTCTCCCCACCCTCCGGCTAATAGCCCGTACAGGAAAATAGGATGATGGGTAACCTTATGGGTCAGGAAATACCCACAATGAAATTGTTTATAGAGTATAGATATACAGTATATTTGTTACCTATTGATTAATTCATATTAATCCAATCTCCATCAGATGATCGTCCGTGTTCTTCTTATAGGTATCAGTTGAATAATTTTCGACCACCTCCCTTTCGTGAACAGTGCACTGATATCTACTATGTCAAATCCTCTATGTATCTTAACACATCCAGTGTATACAACATCCTCTACGTAGGGCACGTGGTACCCGTCTTGCAACACAATCCCACCCCTACTCTACGCAACTCTCCAACCCAAGAGTGAAACGTTGCTCTCAGACGTTCTTCTATTCAACAGCTGAGCTCTAGAACTCTCTCCCAGAATCAGTCTTTCCCCTTTCCTATGACTTAGATTGCTTCAAACTCCGTGTGTCCAGGCAGTTTGGCTCGAACGTCCCTTGATTTTGACCCTGTCACTTTTTCAACTCTGGGGGAGACGCTCGCTACAGGCAGTTCTGCCTTTTGCCTCCCTCATTCACATAGAAAAAAACAAAAATCGATAAGTTGGCCTCGTAGCCTCCTTTTCTCTACCGGTTTCTCATAGAGGGAATTAGCTTAGTTGTTTTGAGCTGCACAGATTCGAGTTATTCAAAATTATTCTTGAGATACGGGGACCAACACTGAACACCATTATTCAAGATGGAGTCTAACAATATTTTTTAATACCGGCAAAATAAAGTTCTCGTTTTTAAAGTTAAAATGTCTAATGATAAATCCCAAGGCTTTGTTAGCTATATTTGCCAGCCCCACATCGCTCTGAGGATTTTAGGTTTTCTGATATTATAACCCCAAGATATTTAACATTAGAGTCTGCTATTATTGGTTTGCCTTTCATTTGATAATCATACATTTCGTTTTTTGTACTTTTGGGCAACATTTTACATTTGTCAACATTAAATAGCCAATCTACTATTTTGTTTAAGTAGGCTGTTTCTGTCTTCCTCACTCAAGACTATGTTCCCTATGTTTGTATCGTCAGCAAATTTAGAGATAAAGAAAAAGGGAATTTAGATAAACTTCTATACCAGCCACAGGATCTTAATTCAGGAACAAAGTAAAAGTTGAAAGAACAAAACTTGATATGCAGGAACAGTGTTAACCTTTTGCCTGCGGGAGACGTTCCAGAACGCCATGGCAATTTACAGGTTTTTAAAGCTTGTAGAATCGAGTGCGAGGGAGCGAGAGCGCGACAAGCCACACGTCTTTCCTCCAGCCAGCCGGCCGCGGTACTGACGACTCAGAGGCATACTCTCGCGAGATATTCAGCGCTGACAAAGGCAAATGGAGCGCGACATTGCGATAAGTGTTCATTTTAGCTGATGTCTGTAGTAGCGCTGCGGGTGAACCCTGCGTGCTTCGAATCTCGTTTTGGCGTCATTTTGAAGCAATTTTCTTCTAGTTTTTGGCTGAATACATTTAATTTCATTCAGACACGACACTTGCATAATCAATTAGGAGTGTCTGAAATAGGCGGAAATATGCCAGCAGCCAAATTGTTAAATAACTTGGTATTCTATATTGAATTAAGTAGAATTATTAACAGGGAGTATTCCCCATACTGATAGAGTATCTCACCCTGTGGTATTCGCTACAAGCCCCGTGTCTAAGTGTCCTTAAATGTTCACATCACCTCAAACCTCATGTGAGATTCTGGTCAAACTGACCCCTAGATATAGCAATAGGATACCACTCATCATATGAATCAGCTCTGATGTCAGTGAGAAGCAAACAATTTTAACCATGAATTCTACCTACCAACAATTCCCTCGAGACCTCTGGTGGACGCTTCTGAACTAGCGCCAGAGCTACGACTGTAGACATCACTATACCCAACACCTAGGATATGCACAGTTTATCTCTATTTTTGTGTGATTCTACACGGTTTTATTATACAGTATACGACTACACTAAGTGCCTATATAGTATAGTAATAAAGGGAAAGTCCATATGCAGTTGATAATTACTACAAACATAATTATAAGCTGATGAATTATCATAACAAAATTGGCGCGAAAATACCTGCTGACTTTGTATTGTATAAATTATATAAGTTATTTATGAATATGGGTGATTTTAAAATATGTAAAATAACAGTATGCATAGACCAAAGTATGTGTCAGCTACAGACATTTCGACTAACTGCATATATTATAGAATTGTTGAAGGAGAAGGAGGGTGGATAGCTCCGCGATGTCGCCCATTTCCCACAATGCACCGCGGTAAACCTTGCATTCAGCGCCTCTATCGGCCACTGTAGGCATTTATTGGTAGGGAGAATTGGGATGTACAGTTGCCCACAAATATACTGTATATGGTTCCACAATGCAAATACATTTATAACTTAAATAATAGTATATAGAGTATACAGGCCCAGCCTCTGAGTCCCCAGGGGAAGGGGGGGGGGGGGGAGTGGTAAGGGGACCATAAATGCCCCCACACATGCCCGACCTTCCCCTGACGACCCCTCTGAATGCTCTGGACCATGGCATGTCACTCTTACTATCAACTTTTGCAATATTCGCGGCCTTTCCTCTAATTTTCACTCTGTCGAACACCATCTCTCCTCCTACATACCTGATCTTCTTTTCCTCACCGAAACCAAGGTATCTGAGACAACTTCCAGCAGCCCCTTCTCTGTATCCTCCTACTTTCTCTATCCTAGTTTCAAAGCCAAAGGCAGATGTTGTGCATATGTGCACAACAAACTCACTTGCTCTCGTGTTCCCGATTTCGACTCCTCTGAATTCTCAACGTTATGGCTCAAAATATTATGTCATTCTCATACTAAATATTTCTGTGCTGTCTATCTTTCCCCTAACTCTACCGACTTTCCCAAATTCTTTGACTATCTTAACTCTAAAGTGGAACACATTCTATCCATCTCTCCCTTCTCTGAAATCTCTATCTTAGGAGATTTCAACGTTCACCACCGCCAATGGCACTCCACTCAAACTACTGACCAACCTGGTGAACAAGCCTACGTCTTTTCTATCATAAATTACCAAGAGCAGCTGGTCCAGCAACCCACCCGTATCCGGATCACTTCGGAGATCGGCCCAACATTCTTGACTTATTTCTGACTTCCAAACCCTTCTTCTTATACTGTCAATCTTTTCTCTCCTTTGGGCTCCTCCGACCATAAATCTATCTCTGTCACCTGTCCTATCTCTTCAGTACGGTCACCCGATCCTCCCAGCCGGCAGCACTTGTGGCACTTTAGCGCTGCCGACTTGGAGGCCCTCCGGCAGTACTTCTTTGATTTCCCATGGAATAACTTCTGCTTCCATGGCCAAGGACCCTCGAAGAGTGCTGAACGCAATACCAAGGTAATCCTCTCGGGCATGGCAGCATACATTCCATTTTCTTTCTCTCTGTCTAATGCAAAAAAATCTTGGTTTACTCACGCTTGTTCTACTGCTGTCCACAACAAGGAGGATGCATTCAAACGAAAACGACGCCTTAAAACTCAAGAATCTCATTCTTCCTATGTTTCTGCCCGGAATCAAGCCAAATCTGTTCTTCGACTTGCCAAGCACTCTTTCATCAATAATAAATGCACTGAACTATCCAACTCTAGCTCTTCCCAAGCTTTCTGGCATCTAGCCCAAAACTTCTCCAACAACTTTCTTTCCTCGTCATTCCCTCCCCTTTCTCACTCTGATGGCAAAACCATCACTTCTTCCTCTGACAAAGCTGAACTCTTTGCTCAAACTTTTGCTAGAAACTCTACCTTGCATGATTCCTGTGTTATTCCTCCCTCTCCACCCCCCTCTCTCCCACTTATGCCTAATATCCTAATCTCTTCTAAAGATGTACTTTCTACCCTCCCTTGGCTTAATACTAAGAAGGTGTACGATCTGGACGGTGTTTCTCCTGTTGTACTAAAAAACTGTGCTTCCGTGCTGACCCCCTACCTAGGCAAACTCTTTCGTCTCTGTCTCTCCTCTATCGTCTTCCCTTTTTGCTGGAAGTTTGCTCTCATTCAATCTGTCCCAAAGAAGGGTGACCGCTCTCAACCTTCCAACTATCGTCCAATTTCTCTCATCTCTTGTATCTCTAAAGTTTTTGAAAGTATTCTTGCTTCCAAATTTCTTAAGCATTTATCTTCTCATAATCTGCTCTCAGATTGCCAGTATGGCTTTCTTAAGGGTCGCTCTACTGGTGATCTTCTTTCATATCTTACTAACTCTTGGTCATCCAACTTTCGGGACTTCGGTGAGACTTTTTCTATTGCACTAGACATATCGAAGGCCTTTGATAGAGTCTGGCACAAATCTTTAATTTCCAAACTGCCCTCCTTCGGTTTCTGTCCCTCCATCTGTGCCTTTGTCTCTAATTTCTTTTCCGGCCGTTCCATAGCTGCGGTTGTGGACGGCCATCGCTCATTTCCTCATTCTATCAACTCCGGTGTTCCTCAGGGTTCTGTCCTATCTCCTATTCTCTTTCTAATTTTCATAGATGATCTTCTCAACTGTACCTCCAGTCCCATCCATTCATATGCAGACGACTCAACTATACACCACTCAATTAGTTTTCCAGAATGCCCCAGCCAGCAGTCCCTCAAAAGCAAACGTAATGAAGCCATAAAACACTTATCTTCTGATCTAGCTACTATATAAAATTAGGGTAGAGAAAACCATGTTGCATTTAATGCTTCCAAAACTCAATTTATCCATCTTATTACCCGTTAGGAACCTCCAGAGGACTATCCCTTATTCTTCAACAATACAAAAATCAACCCCTAATCCTCTCTCAATGTCTTAGTGTCTCTTTTTCTTCTGCTCTCACTTGGAAGGACCATATTACCAGTCTAGCTAAGGCAGCCTCCCAGAAGCTTGGTGCGCTCAACCGCCTCAAGGGGTTCTTTACCCCTGCGCAGCTTCTTGCTCTGTACAGGGCCACAGTGCAACCTTGTATTGAGTATTGTTTACATGTGTGGGGAGGATCTTCTCACACCGCACTCCTAGACAAAGTAGAAAGGAAAGCCTTTCGTATCATTAACTCCTGTCCACTCACCAATTCTCTGCAATCTCTCTCTCTTCGCCGCAATGTTGTATCTCTCTCGCTAGTCTATCGCTTCTACAATAATCAGTGTTCCTCAGAGTTTTCCCAGTGTATACCACCTCCTGTACGTAGGGTACGTAATACCCGCCTTGCAACACAATCCCACCCCTACTCTGTGCAACTCTCCAACCCAAGAATGAAACGCTATTCTCAGACGTTCTTCTACTCAACTGCTGAGCTCTGGAACTCTCTCCCAGAATCACTCTTTCCCTCTTCCAATGACTTAAATTGCTTCAAACTCCGTGTGTCCAGGCATTTATGTTCGAACGTTCCTTGATTTTGGCCCTGTCATTCTTTTAACTCTGGGAGTTAACTGCAGGCAGTTATGCCTTTTGTCTCCCTCATTCACATAGAAAAAACAAAAATACACGAATAGTAATAAATAATGCTAAGTATAGCATGTAACATACATCTCTCCTCTGCAACGCCGCAAGCTACTGAGCAGCCTGGGAGAGATATCAGACTGCTGGAGGGTCTCTACAGTTATTATGTTCCTTCCAACAACCAACTATACTCCTAAAATCGATTAATGAAATTTACAAACACATGTGGCAGTCCGTGGATTCGAATCCAGGATGCTCACACCGAAAATCAACACCTTATGCATCGCACCACGAAGACAGTTAAAGAATGGTGGACACTGCCTACGATTTATTATGCAACTTCGAATCCTGCATATCAATCTAAGCATGTACACACATCCCAACTGCAACTCACGTAGGCTATGCATATGTGAATGGAAAGAGCAATTAATGGGGCCTTAACCACTAGGGAAGTCCTCTCGATAAATTACCCCTGAACCAATATCAATTATTATGTTCCTTCCAACAACCAACTATACTCCTAAAATCGATTAATGAAATTTACAAACACATGTGGCAGTCCGTGGATTCGAATCCAGGATGCTCACACCGAAAATCAACACCTTATGCATCGCACCACGAAGACAGTTAAAGAATGGTGGACACTGCCTACGATTTATTATGCAACTTCGAATCCTGCATATCAATCTAAGCATGTACACACATCCCAACTGCAACTCACGTAGGCTATGCATATGTGAATGGAAAGAGCAATTAATGGGGCCTTAACCACTAGGGAAGTCCTCTCGATAAATTACCCCTGAACCAATATCAATTATTATGTTCCTTCCAACAACCAACTATACTCCTAAAATCGATTAATGAAATTTACAAACACATGTGGCAGTCCGTGGATTCGAATCCAGGATGCTCACACCGAAAATCAACACCTTATGCATCGCACCACGAAGACAGTTAAAGAATGGTGGACACTGCCTACGATTTATTATGCAACTTCGAATCCTGCATATCAATCTAAGCATGTACACACATCCCAACTGCAACTCACGTAGGCTATGCATATGTGAATGGAAAGAGCAATTAATGGGGCCTTAACCACTAGGGAAGTCCTCTCGATAAATTACCCCTGAACCAATATCAATTATTATGTTCCTTCCAACAACCAACTATACTCCTAAAATCGATTAATGAAATTTACAAACACATGTGGCAGTCCGTGGATTCGAATCCAGGATGCTCACACCGAAAATCAACACCTTATGCATCGCACCACGAAGACAGTTAAAGAATGGTGGACACTGCCTACGATTTATTATGCAACTTCGAATCCTGCATATCAATCTAAGCATGTACACACATCCCAACTGCAACTCACGTAGGCTATGCATATGTGAATGGAAAGAGCAATTAATGGGGCCTTAACCACTAGGGAAGTCCTCTTGATAAATTACCCCTGAACCAATATCAATTATTATGTTCCTATATTATGACTCAGCCCTGTCTCCGACCCGCCTTACTATAATTGGGGCGGAAAATAACCAATAAATTAGATAAATAAGAGGAAAAATTGCTGATAATTGAGGAGGGGGGAAGAGGGGGTAAAAATGTGGGGAAGGAGGGGAAGGGGGGGGGGGGGAGGAATGTGGAGGAGTGGTAGAAGGTACTATACCTGATTTTTTTTCCAGCTGATGATCGAGAATCAATCGTAGATGTGGCAACTGCGCTGTAATGTCTCTTATTGGTTGGAGTGAATGTGTTTGATTTTGTAGGTTGTTTGTGATAAACATTAAAATAACTGTTTCCTTGTAATTGTTTGACTCCTCATATCTACAAAGTATAAGAGTGTCTTATATTCTAAATCTTGTAAATGCCGTTTACAATTGATATTCTGCAATAAAAACAGGCATTAACCAAAAATGCATCTGTACCCAAGTCAACTGATGCCCAAACGTACACTGCATTTCACTTAACTAATTATATTTGAAAATTAAATTACATTTGACTGTTTAACCGCATATAAATAAAGTATAACACCTAAGTACATGTAATATAAGGCATGTACTATATTTAAAGTAGCCTATATGTTCAAGAAATTTAGTAAATTTGTTGGTGGGGGAGAGGTTGGAACAGCGGTTCCTGTGGCGTGAAGTATTCATTTATTAACCAGACTGTTATCAAACATTTCCCTCAGTGGTGTATATTCATGTAAATATTTTCATGAGCATACACATTTTTATGTAGCCAATAATATTTTATGCATTTTACTTGTACGAAAATTTGGTAGCCTACAACATGGTAAAACGCATACAATAGCACCGGATATTTCAAAGGCAATCGAGTCTGCCATCAATCATTATTGTGGAAGATGTTACACTACGGTGTTGCATCACTTGTTCCACTAATTTCCAATCATCTTCATAACATAAAAATAAGTTTAATGATAGATTGCCTTCATTTTAAATTATACTCATTAAATCAGGGATCAGAGATTAGTGGCCAATATCTGTTCCATATTCAAATCAATGATCTATCAATCAATCATAACCCATTACATTCCTACGCAGGTGACTCAACACTCCACAGTTCATTCACATTTAGCATTTCTGTCTTGCAACCTGATAATATAAATTCCAAATTAAAAACTGCAATTTCTTTGAACCATAACCTTTCTAAAACTAATGAATGGGGACAAAATAAGCTAGTTTCCTTTAATACATAGAAAATCAAGTACATTCAATTATTTAACCGATAGAATCTTTCTGACTCCCACATAATTGTTAGTGATGTACATAATCCCACTTCCTCTAGCATTGACATCCCCGGTGTAACATTGAATACTAACCTAAGCTGCGGACACTTATGTTAAATCCATAGCTAAAGGTGCCTCTTAAAATAACTGACTCCTTCCTGTACACAGCTCGATAGTTCTTCACTAACAAGCAGTTGGGCAGGGTCATATTTTTGTTCTATGTGGATGAGGGAGACAAAAGAATAACTACCTGTGACACGTGCCTCCCCCAGAGGTGAACGAGTGACAGGGTCAAAATCAAGTAATGTTCGAGCCAAAATGCCTGGACACACAGAGTTTGAAGGACTTTTAAGTCATGAGAAGAGGGAAAGATAGATTCAGGGAGAGAGTTCCAGAGCTCAGCTGTTGAATATAGGAAAAATTGGGAATATAATTTCACTCTTGGAATGGAGAATTGCACTGAGTAGGGGTGGGATTGTGTTGCAAGACGGGTACTTCGTACTGTACATAGAGGAGGAGGTACAAAGGAGTACAAAGGAGTACAAAGGAAATCAAGCAACAACAGATCCAGTGACCCTTCTAGGTTGCTTGTCCTCCAAAACACTGAGGATCAAGTGTCCAAACAGTGGTTTAGAGTGGGTAAGGGAACATTGGAAAGGGAATTACTGCCCTGGAACTAATGTCCGTGGCAGGATTAGGAAGTTAGTAGGGGACAGATGGGTTAGTAACTGAGGGGGGGATAAAATAAAGTTATTCATTTACAAACGCAGTCAGTCGCGGGTTTGATGCGAGATATTTGTCTAGGCGGAGTTTAAATGAATCAACGGTGATGCAGTCTATAACGTTTCGGGGAAGCCCATTCCACAAGTTGACAACTCGATTGAAGAAGAAATTCTTAGATTCGTGCGAGTTAAAAGATTTACCAATAATTTTGCAACCGTTTCCCCACGTGTAATTAGATTGGTCGATAGTGAAGTACTTACTACAGTTCATATTGTCGATGCCTTTGATGATTTTGAACACTTGAATTAAGTCGCCTCTTAATCTGCGCTGGGTTAAAGGAAATAGATTTAATTCTCTAAGACGCTCTTCGTATGGTTTGTTCTTTAGGCTAGGTATAATTTTGGTAACTCTACGTTGAACTCGTTCTAGCTTGTTTATATCTTTTTGGTAATAAGGGCACCAGGATTGAACGCAGTATTCCAGAAGAGGGCGGACTAAGGAATTGTAAAGGGTTAGGATAACTTCTTTGGATTTATGCTCAAATGACCTGCCTATAAAGCCAATTATTTTGTTTGCCTTCTTAACAACTTCTGAACATTGTTGACTCGGTTTTAGGTTACTCGATATTGTTACTCCCAGATCGGTTTCTCTGTTTACATTCTTAAGCTGAGTGCCATTCATCGAATAGTTTGCTTTCTCATTTAGGTATCCGATATGTAGTACTTTACATTTATCCACATTGAAACTCATTTGCCAAATTTGGGCCCAACATGACAATTTATCTAGATTGTGTTGCATATCGTCAACTTGTTCTTTCGAGAGTACGCTATTTGCAATTTTTGTATCGTCAGCAAATTTTGAGATTGTACAGGTGAGACCCTCATCTATGTCGTTGATGTAAATTAGAAAGAGAATTGGTCCTAGTACCGATCCCTGGGGTACCCCGCTACTTACATTGGTCCATTTTGATGCCTTACCGTTTATGACTACTCTTTGCTTTCTGTCGCTGAGCCAATTTTCTATCCATTTCAACACACCGTCTTGTATTCCATGCGCTTTTAGTTTTAGCAGTAAACGTTTGTGGGGAACTTTGTCAAAGGCCTTTTGAAAATCAAGGTATATAATATCTACAGCTTTACTCTCATCGTAGAGGTTGAGGATATCGTGGAAGAAGTCTAAGAGGTTTGTTAAACAGGAACGTTTTTTACGAAAGCCGTGTTGAGTTCAGAGGTATACTCTGAGAGAGCTCTGACGAACACTGATTATCGTGATAGTGGTAGAATAGCGAGAGATGCAACATTGCGGCAAAGAGAGAGATAGATTGCAAAGAGTCGGTGAATGGATGTGAGTTAATGAGACAAAAGATTTTCTTTGCTACTTTGTCAAGAAGTGCTGTGTGAAAGGACCCTCCCCACACTTGTGAACAATACTCAATACATGGGCACACCGTGCTCCTGTACAGAGCAAGAAGGTGTGGAGGGGTAAAGAACCACCGGAGGCAGTTGAGTACACCCAACTTCTGGAAAGCTTTTTTGGCAAGAGTGGTAATATGATCTTTCCAAGAGAGATCAGAAGAAAAAGAGACACCAAGGATACTGAGAGAAGATGAAGGGTTGATTTGTGTATTGTTGAAGTATAAGGCATAAACCTGTGGGAGTTCTTGACGGGTAGATAAATGGACACATTGGGTTTTGGAAGCATAGAAAGCAACAAGATTTTGACTGCCCCAATTGGAAAAAAGGTTGATAGATCAAAACATAAGTCTTCTATGGCTTTATAAAATTAGTATTTGAGTGATTGTTTGCTGGGGCGTTATGAAAAACTAGTTGAATAGTGTAAGGTAAAGTAATCAGCATATGAATGAATAGGACTGGAGGTACAGTTGAGAATATCATTAATGAATACTAGAAAGAGAACTAGAGATACGACATAACTCTGAGGAACACCAGAGTTTATAGGTTAGGTAAGTGAACAATGGCCGTCCACAACTGCAGCTATGGAATGGCCTGAAAGAAAAGTAGAGATAAAGGCACAGATGGAGAGATAAAAATTGAAGGAGGGTAGTTTAGATATTAGAGATTTATGCAAGACTCTCTCAAAGGCCTTTGATATGTCTAGCGCAATAGAAAAGGTCTCGCTGAAGTCCCGAAAGGAGGATAACCAAGAGTTAGTAAGATATGAAAGAAGATCACCAGTAGAGCGAGACCCCTAAGGACACCATACTGGCGATCTGAGAGTAGATTATGAGAAGAAAGATGCTTAAGAAATTTTGAAGTAAGAATACTTTTAAAACTTTGGAGATGCAAGCAATGAGAGCAATTGGACGATAGTTGGAGTGTTGAGAGCGGGCACCCTCTTTGGGACAGGTGAGCAAACTTCCAGAATGAAGGGAAGACGTTAGAGCAGAGACAAGGACGGAAGAGTTTGCCTAACCAGGGGGTCAGCTCAGAAGCACAATTTTTGAGTATACAACAAGAGGAACACCATACAGACCGTACACCTTCTTAGTATTAAGCTCAGAGAAGGTAGAAAGTACATCTTTAGAAGAGGTAAAGATATTATGTATGAGTAAGTGAGAGGGTGGTAGAGAGCAAGGAATAGCATATGTTTGAGCGAAGAGTTCGGCTTTGTCAGAGGAAGAAGTGTGACGGTAGTGTCGTCAGAGCGGAAAAGGGGACGGAAAGACAAGGAAGAAAAATCGTTGGCGAGGCTTTTGGGGCGATGCCAGAAAGCTGGGGTAGAGCTGGATTTTGATATCTTACTGCATGAGAGATAGGACAAGTGACATAGATAAGTTTATGGTCAGAGGAGCCCAAAGGAGAGACAAGATCGACAGTATAAGAGGAAGAGTTAGATGTTAGAAACAAGTCAAGAATGTTGGTCCGATCTCCTAAGCGATCCGGGATAAGGGTGGGTTGTTGAACCAACTGCTCTAGGTAATTTAGGATAGAAAAGATGTATGCTTGTTTACCATGATGGTCAGTAGAATGAGAGGAGAGCCATTGGAGGTGGTGAACGTTAAAATCTCCTAAGAAGGAGATTCTGAGAAAGGAGAGATGGATAGGATGTGTTCCACTTTAGAATTTAGATAGTCAAAGAATTGTTGAAAGTTAGTAATGTTAAGGGAAAGATAGACAGCACAGAAATATTTGGTTTATATAAACCATGTGCGTTCTCGGATGGAATACTGTTGACTTCTATGTCATGGATGTGGCCTGGTTCCTTAAAAATCAGTTAGACAACATTCAAAATATAACTTTCAGATTAATTAATAACCCTGCAGTCACTTAGATTGTGTCGCCTTCCCCTTTGTTTCCGCTGAGTACTAGGGCAGCTGGAGAACTCCATGAATTTACACTATCTCCTCCACAGTGTAGAACTTCCCCTTATCAAAATTCATTGAAACCCAGAAGTACTACTCTCTGGAATGAATTTCTTTGGAGTTACTTTCCGTAACCTTGCAATCTAAAACAGCTTACATCCAGTTGTTACACACATTTTATGAATGGAGGATACTATTAGGCAAGTGAACCTTTTATATTTTGTCTTTGTATTTCCTTCCTCCTTGTCTTTCCTTTCATTGTCTATTACAACACATGTAAGATCACAATTTATTTTCGATGATATAAACTCTTGTAACCTTCGTATGTACAGTTGCTTTGCTATAAATTTATGTTTATTTTCCGAATAGAAGGTGTCAACTGGCTGCTTTATCATCTCTTCAACGTATTTCACACTGAATTAAAGGACACCTCAACAAGTCCCCCCCCCCCCCTGATCGTATTACACACTGCAAAGAAGTTTAAAATACTTTCCGTCCAGACATCCTCGCCTCACAAGCTCATTTGTTCATGAAGTCTAGTCTCACCCACTCGCCTTCTTAATATTTTCGCACTTACTTACATGTCTAACTGTTTTCTTGTTTTCTGTAACATATTAGTGTGAGACTTTGTTCTAACAGAAAACGATTCGTTTCTTTAATTTACATTCAATTCACCCTCGTACAACTTCTAGAATTAATCAAATATTTGCACACAATTTTAATAAATATAGGTTGAACAAAACTCATATAACAATTTCTAATCTTTATTCGCATATTCTCTGTGCTATTCACTATTCATCAACTAGTTGGTGGTTCATATTATATACTGTGTATTAAATAATTCTTTAATAATTTGTATTATGAATGTTATGCATACAATTCAAAATACAGTGAGTATAAATTCAGAAACAGAGTTATACTTTGAATTTAGTAATGTTAACATGGAAGTATTCATTGCTCGATATCATTATTGTAACTATTATCGTTGCCATTGTTGATCATACCTTTCAGTGAAACACAAGTTTTTATTGTTGCTGTGTGTTTTCCCATAAAGATGAAGATCTGCGGGAGAGGGTGAAACATGGGAAGAGGGTTGTAGGAATGCTGAAAGCAGTAACAAGAAATAGGGTGGTCAGCATAGCAGTAAAGAAGTCCTTGCATGACAGTGTGGTAATCCCGACATTGACTTACGGCGAAGCATGGACGTTGTTGGAAAGACAAAAACCAAAAGTGAGAGAGGTGGAAATAAGTTACTTGAGAAGTGCGTGCGGAGTTCCATGGAGAATTAGACAGACAAATGAGGAAGTACGAGAGTACAAAGGAGTACAAATTAAAACAAGCAACAACAGGTCATGCGACTCCTCGAGGTTACTTGCCCTCCAAAACACCGCTGTTCCAAGTGTTGCAACAGTATTTCGGAGAGAATGTGGGAAAAATGTGAGAAGGAAGTGCTGCCCTAGGGCTTAGTTCATGGCGGGATAAATTATATTAAGATCTATTAGGTTATTGAACAAACACAACTAAACAAATATTTATTCAATTACAAATGCAGTCAACCTTGAGTTCAGGGCAAGGTGCTTGTCCAGGCGAACTTTGAAGGAATCAACGGTGTTTCAGTCTATGACATCTCGGGGAAGCCCATTCCACAAAAATGACGACTCGATTGAATAAGAAATTCTTGGATTCATTACAATTGAATGATTTACCAATGATTTTGCAGCCATTTCCCCGCGTGTAGTTTGATAGGTCAATCGTAAAATATTTATTACAGTTCATGTTGTCAATGCCTTTAATGATCTTGAAAACTTTATTAAGGTCACCTCTCAACCTGCGCTTGGTTAATGGATATAAATTTAGTTCTTTAAGAAATTCCTCGTGTGGTTTGTTACGAAGACAGGGTATCATCTTGGTAACTCTACGTTGAACTCGTTCCAATTTGTCTATATCTTTTTGATAGTAAGGGCACCAGAACTGAACGCAGTATTCCAAAAGTGGGCGGACTAATGAATTGTAAAGGGTGAGGAAAATGGCTTTTGATTTATGTTCAAATGATCTACCTATGAAACCTATAATTTTGTTTGCCTTCTTAACAACTTCAGCACAATGTTGACTTGGTTTTAAGTTACTGGATTTTGTTGCTCCTAAATCGGTTTCTCTGTCTATACTCTTTAGCTGGGTGCCATTCATCGAGTAGTCTGGTTTTTCATTGCGGTATCCGATATGAAGTAGTTTACACTTTTCTTCATTGAAGCACATTTGCCAGATTTTAGCCCATTGTGAAAGCTTGTTTAGATTGTTTTGCATATCTTCAACATGTTCATTTGTCAGTACGGTATTTGCGATTTTTGTGTCATCTGCACACTTTGAGATTGTACAGGTGAGACCCTCATCTATGTTGTTAATGAAAATTAGGAAAAGGACTGGCCCCAGCACTGATCCTTGAAGTACACCACTAGTTACATTGGTCTACGTTGATGCTTCCCCATTAATAACTACTTTTTGTTTCCTTTCACTAAGCCAATTTTCTATCCACTGTAGAACGCCACCTTGTATTCCATGTGCTTTTAATTTCATCACTAACCGTTTGTGTGGAACTTCATCAAAGGCTTTCTGGAAACCTAAGTATATAATATCTACAGCTTTACTTTCGTCATATAGATTTAGGATGTCATGGAAGAAGTCTAGAAGGTTTGTTAAGCAGGAACTTTTTTGCGAAAACCATGTTGTGTGTCTTTTAGTATATAATTTTCCTCCAAGTGATTAACGAGTCCGTTTCTTATTATTGTTTCTAGTATTTTGCATACTACTGAGGTCAAGCTGATTGGACAATAATTGCTAGGCAAAGATTTGCTATTTTTTTTTTTAAATAGTGTTACGTTCACAAGCTTCCACTCATCAGGTATTTCGCCGGTTTCAAAGGATTTGTTAAAGATCAGCGTCAAGTGTTTGGAGAGCTCGCATTTAGCTTCTTTAAAAACTCTAGGAGAAATCGTATTGGGTCCAGGTGATTTGCTTTCATTGAGGTTATCTAAACATCTCAGTACCTCTGCCTCAGTAATGCTGATATTTCTAAGAACTTCCAAATTGTGTGTCTGGACTGGCGGTACTGTAGGGATGTCACTTAGGTCTTCTGGTGTAAAGACTGATGCAAAGAAGTTGTTGAGAGTATTACTCATTTCGGCATCTTCATTTGTACCTTCATTTTCATCTACCAAGGGTCCAATCTGTGAAGTCACCACTTTCTTCTTCCTGATGTAACTGTAGAATTATTTTGGGTTAGTCTTGCTTTGATTAGCAACATGCAATTCCAAAGTGTTATTACTCTGTTTAATTAACCTTTTGGATTTACATTGTTTAGAGCAGTGTGGTGTGGATGTAGATGTGCTGAAAAATGTGAAAAGGAACTCCTTGAGATGGTTTGGCCATGTGGAACGTATGGGAAGCGAGAAAATGACTAAGAGATTGTACGAGAGCAAGGTAGAAGGACGGAGAGGGAGAAGTAGACCGAGAGAGAGGTGGAAGGATGGAGTTAAGAAGTATATGCGTGAAGGCAGTGCTGGATGATAGGTGGGGCTTCGACTGACTGGGGACAGAGGTGCATGGGGGTGCTTCGTTCGTGGTCATTCCTTTGGTGATCACAGCGTCTGGCAATAGATAGATAGAGAGTATCTTTTAACAGGCAGCTCTGCCTTTTATCTCCCTCATCCACATAGAAACAAATATAAAATACACAAATCAACCATTCATCATCTCCCAGTATTCTTGTTTTTGTATGTATTTTGTTTTTTCTTTTTCTGGCCTTTCTTGGAAAGATCATATTACCACTCTGGCTATAACAGCTTCCCAGAAGTTAGGTGTGCTCAACCGTCTCTGTGGGGTCCTCACCCTGACACAGCTTTTTGCTCTGTATAGGGGCACAGTGCACTCATGTATTTATTTTTGTGTTTTAATTTAGTAGTAGTAGTAGTAGTAGTATTTTAATTTAATATTTACTATATTTTAACTGTAATTCGAGTATTGTTCGCATGCATGGAGAGGTTCAACCAATACCGCACTTCTCGAAAGGGTAGAGTCAAAATCATTTTGTCTCACCTCCTCCTCTCACTAATTCCTTGCAATCTCTCATTACACACCACAGTGCTCTATCTTTCTCTCTCTTCTAACGCTATTACAATATTCAATGTTCTTCAGCTCACTCGCACCCCTATTCTGTCCAACTCTCAAACCCAAGATTGAATCGATTTTCTCAGTCTATCTTCTACTCAACAAGCAGGCTTTGGAAATCAATCTGTCTACCCGTCATCCTATGACTTAAGCTGCTTCGAGCTCCGTGTGTCCGGACATTTTGATTCAAACGTACTTTGATTTTGGCTCTGTCACTATTTCATATTTGAGAGAGACATTTGTTACAGACAGCTTTGACATTTGTCTCATTGATTCACAATGAAAACAGAATACTGATTCAACTTTGTTTTTCAATGTTTTAAGTCCCCTTCCCCATCGTTATTTCAGTTTAGACACTTTTATTCAAGTTTGTTTTTCTTCCAGCAATTTATATATTTTCTTATTAGAGCCTATTTTGAAGAATCAAATAACAAATTAATTTTCTATGTTTTGTTTAATAATTACTGAAAACAATTCACTTTTGTTCTACTATGTATAGTACCTATATTTCATAATAGATCAAATGAAGTTAATTTGTTTTCTTCAAGTTTGAGGAGCGACTATAAGCTAGCATCTGTGTTCACTAACATTCATTGTAATTAAGGTTCTGTAAATTTAAGGGGTAATTGTACGTACATTTATTTTTAAGTATTTTTAATGACATTTTACTAAACAAATTTAGTATCGTATCAATTATCAGCCAATATAATTATAATACTGTAAATAGTTACTATACTAAAAACGAATGCCAATAGTATGCTGTGATCGAAGCACTTCTTTCAGCATATCATGACGCCTTTCCTCAAATTATAGTGACTAACATGGGAGTAAAAAGAAGAAATATAAGCACCAAGAGTTCAACCAAAATGGACCAATCAGCGAGCTGTATAAGAAGTTGCAGATCGTGATATCTGGTGTGGACGTAAAGGTACCAGCCTAACTCAGATAGCTGTGATTGCACCTCTGCCGAACGCTGATTGGTCGGCTGCTCCCAATCCTGCAATCTTCTCAACCAATATGGTGTTACACACCTGCAGCCTAATCATTGCTCTGGAAGCCTCAATACAAAATATTTCGATAACGGGTAGCTGCCCCGTCATGAAACTTCACAGAGAACTGCTCTGCCTGGATATTATTATGGAGAAAATAGTGTGAATACGAGCAACATAGTGAAACAGCAGGGGAAAAGGAAAACTGGCGTCCCCAAAACACCTGGAAGCCATCAGCTAATCAGTGTGCAGTGCTACAGCCGGTGACGGGTATATAAGCTTGTGCTGACAAAAATCATGTATGTCTACCGAGACCTCCAGCACCACAGTCACTCTTCCGGGCCATGTTAAGTGGTCCAATGCCAAGAAGGGGTTTGGTGTTATTACACATGATGAAGAAGCATAATGTCCACTCCACAGGCATTTCTAAGCCCAACCCTCGCCATCCTGTGCCCTCTCTTGCCACCAATAAGAGGATATCATTCATCATCAGGAAGATGAGGAAAGGCGATGAGGCCACCAATGTTATGTGGCAGGAAGGAGAGATCATGAAGGGCTCAAGACGTGGAGGAATACCCAGGAGGGAGGACTACCACCATGCCACAGCACCCAGCAATGGCAATCACCGGATTTAATCCAGGTAATTGTCACAACTGCCATAGCCCTCTGCAAAGGGGATCACTTACAGCTGCAGGCGTACCTTTCCGCGCTCCTGAATGCGAACAACTTCCCCCCCATCATCATCCCACTTCTTCCTACACCATCTCCACCAACTAGCCTCATTCCTACTCAGATTCTGAAGCCAAGGAGGCACCCGAGGTAGCAACTGAATCTTCAGAAGTTTGTCTCGAAGTTTACTCCACCACCTCCTCCTGCAACAGTCTCTGCATCACCATCACCTGTCACCTTTGCACATCCAACAACAACCTTGTCACTATCACCTGCCACCTTTGAACATCCACTGACATCCTCCTCGACATCGTCTGAATACTCCGAGTCGACCATTATGAGAAGTCGTTAAAGAGGGGATCGAGGCGAGGATATCAATTTGGCAGTGTATGCCAACGACCTGGAGAATATCTACTGCGTGTTAATGACGGTTATGAATAAAAATATGGCAGAAGGAATACCTACCCCTCCAGGCATCCAGAGGAAGTTGACCAGATGCTTGCATCAGATGACTCTCTACAATAACTCTTAAACAATGGAGTAACTTGCTTGAGCCCAAGTACTTTTTATTTTTTTATCTTTTTATCTTTTATTCTTATTTCTCAACCTACTCTTCCTCTATCCAAATTACTCTTCTCTTTTACTTTACTTCAGCCATTAAGTCAAGCGCACACTCGGTGACCAGGGCCAGACCAGTTAACAACTCTTGGAAAGAACAGTCTGATCGACCCTTCCCCGGATCCAATATTCCCATGCAGTAAAATTTAGAAGGGATGGCAACATAAGCTGAGAAGCCAAACCTGGGCAGCGACAACCCAAACCCACCGTTTTATCCTAAAGCCTGAGCTTGCAACCAAGTATCCAGTGGCCTATGAATACCTGTCAGCGATCCATGCTTCTTCTACAGCACAAGGAGATACTACAGAGTACACTGTGAGGGAGCCGAATAGTACAATATATCCCTGACAATAAGTTGCCTTGTTGAAGTAAGGAAAAGTGAGGGTGCCGGACAAAACAAGTAGCAGCCAGGTCAGAGACGAGAAGCTGACTACAAAGGTGGTGAATACAACCTGTTGGGTCCGCAATCTACTAAACAAGGGTAACACTAATAAATTGGACAACTTTTTTAGTTAAACCAAGGTTAGATTAACCTCACTTAATAAGAAACAGAACATTAGACAATGCTACATAAGGCCTTATAGCCTAATTGAATATATAACAAAGCAATGATGTGTTGTTGTTTTTGTGATAACAATATTTAGGATGATATCAAGGCACCCAATTATAATCAATATTCTAAACCAGGCCTCTCAAGACTAAATTGAACATTGAAAGTATTTCATATCCAGCTTCATAATACAGTAAGGTAATACATATGTTGCTTGAATGTTAGATGTGAGAATTGATGCATTCACTGAGCTATTCGGTGTATTAGTAAGTGCATGTGAGTGTATTTAGTATTGCGATTGAAATAATAGTAACAAGCATAATATTATAGCAACATTATATTTATTTTGCATAGAGCTCCATAGTGCAATCTAGTGGTTGCGTGAATGTGAAGTGAGAGTATAATCATGTATTTATTGTTGGGCATATTATTAGAGTGCAGGTGTATGCAATAAGGATCTTGGGTTGCACTTATTGTATAGCATATGCATCATAATGTTGTAGATGACACAGGAGTGTAGCGTCAGAGTTTGATATGGGTCATTATACTTAACCAAGTCAATAATAAGGTATATTTGCATAGACTTTAAAAAGAGCATAACAAGGTTATTTATATATGTAAATATAAATATACTCTATATAGTTATATACTGTATATATATATATATATATATATATATATATATATATATATACAGAGAAAGAGATGTTTTGTGCGCATAAACTGGACTATTTTTGTGGGAGTCGTTGTGCTTCAGTTGGTTATATCAATAGTATTGTCCATGCAGGGAAACTTAGTACTATCTACATGAATTATTTATACTTGCTTAGCTTATTTCATTTTAGTGGAAGAGTTGTCCAATTTTAACTCTTAACTAGCGGCGCGCAACATAAGTCGAGTATAATAAATTTGGACTATCTGGCGGCGGGCGACATAGGTCGTGTGGCAATTTCAGAACGTAATGTTGCTGAGAGAGAGAGACAAGTGGTGGCAGGAGAGTAGCGAGCGTATGACTGCTCCAGACTACCGCGGCGAACCTACTGACATGAATCCCACCTCCTCCCTCCCTCTCTCACTCGCTACATACTGAATTGTATGGGGAAAGTACCGAATTACATGTTTTTTGCACTCGTGTTGCGCGGTTGTTGCAAGAAAACTAGCCGTCATAAAAGGATCGTTGTGGTGTCTTTGGAAAGCTCTGTTTATGCCCTTCAGGGATAGATACTTGTTTTACGCTCTGGGTCTTATTTAGGCATGAAAATGATCACATAAACAGCCCTATTTTGGCTAAAAACACCCCGCTGGGCGGTACATATAAATAGACCGCCTAGCCCGCTAATAAGGTGTTAAGACCGCGTGAAGCTAGAGATACCAATGCTATAGTTATAAAAAGGAAGTGTTTTTTTATGTGCGGGAACGGATTGTGAATAGAGTGTTTTGTTTATGAATGGCTGTCTTTTATTCACCTACAATCTAGCAATATAAAAATATACTGTATATACTACAATCATAATGGTTTTATTCACCTACAATCTAGCAATATATAAATATACTGTATATACTACAATCATAATGGTTTTCCTTGGTTTATGAAGAATCTGTGGGAGCTTGGTGGTTTACTGAGACTGTACTCTATTCGTTTCCTAGAGTTCCTTCCTGAACTGTATACAATCTTTTAATAGTATCAAACATGAAACAAAAAGGATTTGGCAGTAGCTAGAGAAATATAGGATTGTCATATGCCGGTAAATATATGAAAACATATAGTTTCACCTTATTTTTTTTAGCTGATGAATTGTGATATCACTTGTGTATCTATAGATACATATATGGTATCGCTTAACATATACATTACTGATAGTTATAATGTCTGGACAATCAAATAAAATTGAAGATCAATGAGTGTGAGGCAAGCATGTAAAAACTATCTATCTATCTATCTATCTATCTATCTATCTATATGCTCAGGCCCAATCCCCATTTTGGGGGTAGCCGACTCAAGACAGAGCAAGAACAGGGAAAACACAAAAAGAACATAAAAGAACAAATAAACACAGATAAAAAGCACAAACTCACACACATCCAGGTCACCCAGGAGAAGACCCAGAGACCAGGGTCACCCAGGTTGCTCCAGCAATCCCCCGGCCCCCGACCACCCGGAGAGGTTCCGATTTCGGCAGGCAGACATGCAGCGGAGCCAAAGCCACAAGCCCTCCCACCACACTTCCAGGCGCACCCTTCATATTAATCTTCTCCCTGGGCTAGGCGCCTAATGGACTATTATCTAGTCCAACTTGCGCCCGACCCCTTACTCCAAATGACAACGTGTTCACTCAACTATTCACAAGCATTCTCCATTCACTCCTGTCCACCACCACTTCCCCTGCCTGATCTATAGTCATTCCTCTATCATCCAAAGCCTTTCTTACACAGTCTCTCCATCTCAATGGGGGTCTTCCTGCCCTTCTATCTCCCCTTGTACCTGACTCACATATTCTCTTTGTAACGCTTTCATCTCCCATTCGTTCAACATGACCATACCAGCTCAGTACCCTTCTGTTCACTCTGGCTGACAAATGTTCCTGCTGCCCCACTCTCCTACGTATCTCTTCATTCCTCAATCTGTCTCTACGAGTAACTCCACGCATACTCCTCAAGCAGCTCATCTCCATCACATCCAGCCCTCTTTTCTCCTTTTTCTTCAGAGCCCATGTCTCAGCCCCATACATCACTGTTGGCACAACAATTCCTTGATACATTGCACTTTTTACTTTCACTCCGAGATTTCTCGTCTTCCACATACTTCCCATTGCTCCGAAAACCTTCCTTCCTTCACACACTCTCTGTTTTACCTCCACTTCCATACCTCCACTCCTGCTTATCGTTCCTCCTAGATATTTAAAACACTCTACTTGTTCCAATATTTCCCCATCCAGCCTCACATCTAGATTCACCCTATGCTCTCCCCTATTACACACCATTACTTTACTTTTATTGACGTTCACCTTCAGTTTCCTCCTTCCACAAACCACACCAAACTCTTTGACTACCCGCTGCAGTTTCTAATCAGAATCTGCCACCAATGCTGGTGTCATCAGCGAACAGCAACTGATTCAACTCCCAATCTCTACCATTCTTTCCTACTAAACCCAATCCTCTTCCCATAGTTCTCCTTTTCACCTCCCTCACCACACCATCCATAAACATATTAAACAGCCATGGTGACATTACACAACCCTGTCGCAAACCTACCTTTACCTCAAACCATTCACTCAACTCACCATTTCCTACTCTCACACATGCTCTGCTCCCTTCATAAAAACTCTTAACTGCTTCTAACAAATGTCCTCCTATTTCATAAATCCTTAACACCTTCCACATTGCTTCACGGTCCACACGATCATATGTTTTTTCCAAGTCCATAAAAGCCCAAAATATCTCCTTATGCTTCTCTAAATACTTCTCGCATAACTGTCTTATTGCAAACATCTGATCCACGCACCCTCTTCCCCTCCTAAAACCACACTGTTCTTCTCCTATTGCAACTTCCGTACACTTTATTATCCTCTCTATCAACACCCTGCCATACAGCTTTCCAACCACTGACAATAAACTATTACCTCTATAACTTGAACAGTCCTGCCGATCTCCCATCCCCTTGTACAACGGCACAATACATGCACTCTTCCAGTCTATTGGTACCATTGACACAGCAAAGCACACATTGAAAAGTCTCACCAACCAATCTATTATCACATCTCCACCCTTCTTTATACACTCCACAGCAATACCATCCAAACCTTCTGCTTTTCCCGCTCTCATTTGTTTCACTGCTTCTTTCACCTCATTTTCTCAATCCTTTCATTCATTCCCTGCCACCTGGGTGGCCTGGGTAACCTATCTCCATCCACCTCTGCTTCAATCACTGCTTCTCTTCCATCTCTTGTATTTAACAAAGATTCAAAATACTCGGCATATCTTTTCCTCACTTCAACTGGTTCCACTAGTAATTCTCCATTTTCATCTTTCACTGACTCTTCCCTCTTTTGTCCTCGTTTCCTTACTTTATTTACCTCCTTCCAGAACATCTTCTTTCGTTCTTCTAAATTCTCACTCAGCCTTTGACCCCACCTTTCGTTTGCATCTTTTTTCGCCTCTCTAATTTTCTGTTTTGCCTCTCTCATTTTCTCCTTGTACCTCTCCCATACCTCAACACTACCATCCTGTAAAACCCTCTCAAAACACTGTCTATTCTCCTCAACTGCCTTTCTCACTGTATCATTCCACCACTCGCTTCCCTTCCTGATACCTCTGCCTCCTACTTTCCTTTTGCCGCATACTACCTCTGCACTTGCTTTCACTCCTTCCTTAAACTGTTGCCATTCCACCTCTACTTCTCTCTCTTCCATCTCTCTCACTTCCATCCACTTTTCATTTAGTCTTTCCTTGTACTCCCTCTCTTTTTCACTCTTCTCTAACTCACTAACTTTTATTACCTCTCTTACTTCACGCTTGTCTCTTATTCTCCTGTAACTCTTAACTCTTAGCTTTCCCTCCACCAAGTAATGATCTGACATACCCTCCGCCTCACCTCTCATCACATTCACATCCATCAGTCTACACAATCTTTCC
Organism: Paralithodes platypus; assembly: GCA_032716605.1. Classification (NCBI taxonomy): domain Eukaryota; kingdom Metazoa; phylum Arthropoda; class Malacostraca; order Decapoda; family Lithodidae; genus Paralithodes; species Paralithodes platypus. The sequence goes on from CM064533.1 coordinate 39,405,039, forward strand.
CTTGTCACCAGCACATAATCCATCAATGCCCTCTCTACAATCTCTCCCCTCACAAGTCTATGCCAGGTGTACTTGTGTATACGTCTATGTAATGCCTATATGTAAAATATATATGTATATTTTTCCGTTTGTGTAAGACGTTTTCATGAAATCCATCAACTTATCCTTATACAATAGATCCACATGTCCAGAAGAACAAAGAAATATAATTCCGTTACGCAATTATTATTATTGATCAATTAGTTTTAGCATGTATAACAAATAGTAACACATTAAAAGTGTTCAATAACGACTATAAGTTCATAGATAAATCTGGTAAGGTTAATCATTACAATTTACTATTTCTGTAAGCATTATTCAGCCTGTGTGTAAGCTACTTCATGAGTGATCTTCTGGGAAGGTATTGCCACATTATAGGTAAAATGAAAGTTTTCAGTTGTCATGATGCAGCAAAAGGCACATTATTTATGTCAGATGCTTGCTTCGTGATCAAACCACATGCAATTTGTTTAAATAATAATTCGCTAGTCACCGAATCTGTGTTTCACTTTACGAAAACCGTAAACAAAACTATAAATAAGTAGGGACGTATATCCACTGAAGGTTAGGCTGGTAATCAAATCCAAATTACTAAGTCTTAAAACATATCTATAGACAGTGTATCATTAACTATTGGTTCAAGAATATAACCTGAACGAAGCGTATTCTCAGGGCGATTATGTATACGTGCATAACATGGTTTGGCATAATTTTCCATTACATTATTGTCGAGGTTGCCTTTCAGCAGTTGGAGTGCGGTACGATACCATCCTGGCACAACCACTGCCCCATCATGTCCGCACTGCGGCTAATGTTGGAATAGTGCTAGACGTGACAAAATCCCTTGAAGCTCTTACAGTATTTGCACCACATTATCCTCAACAGTGGTACACCAAGACAGTGCCATAGCAGATTTTACTGTATAGGATAACCGTTTGTTCCTACTTGAACTATCTCCCCTTTTAGTCACCTTGTACGGTTAGCCAAATATGTCATGTCTCCGCTATCATTATTAAGTTTTGCTCGCTGTGTGCTGTATTAATGTCTGTCAGATGTTAAATTGGGTGTGTAAAGATTGGAACATGATTGTATATGTCAATGGAAACGATGAATGAATGCTTAGATAGTGCTGATACCAATTATTGATCGAAATGTACTTGGTGCCGCGACGTCACTTATTTGGGCAACTGTACGACACGTAGTACAATACTTCTGGCATATTCGTTGTCCTCCACTAAATGCAAAGGGTAAATACAGAAATAGTGGTAATGTGCCTGGTAATCAAGTAGAAATAACGACACAATATTATATCTAAAACTAACTTGTGCAACATAAAATGCCGGTTAAGTTAACATTCGAACGATGCGATGCGTGTTTTCAGGAGGACAGTTAGTAATGGCAGTCTTTTGTCAGGAACTACAGTACATGCGTGGGAGACAAAGATAAAGCGAAAGAGGGATTAAGTCGGTGCGTGGGGTGAGTGGTAAAGAGAGGCCGGAGAACAGAGGGGAGGAAGGAAAAGATGAATGGTAGGTTAGTGAACAATAGGGAATAAAATGATGGCAACGTATAAAAGATGAATGGTAGGTTAGTGAACAATAGGGAATAAAATGATGGCAACGTATAAACGATGAATGGTAGATTAGTGAACAATAGGGAATAAAGTGATGGCAACGTATAAAAGATGAATGGTAGGTTAGTGAACAATAGGGAATATAATGATGGCAACGTATACAAGATGAATGGTAGATTAGTGAACAATAGGGAATAAAATGATGGCAACGTATAAAAGATGAATGGTAGGTTAGTGAACAATAGGGAATAAAATGATGGCAACGTATAAAAGGCATACAAAGAGAACTGTCCGGTTAAAACAAAAATAGAGAGGAAAGCTCACGTCCCGTACAAATGCAGAGAGAGAGAGAGATTTTGAGAGAGAGAAAGAGAGTGAGTGAGAGAGAGAGAGATATTGTCAATGGATTTGACAAAAGGCTTTGAAACCACACATAAAGAAAACTCTGATGCTGGAGCTGAGTTTCATCGCACTTATCTACAGTATATATTTGATGCTGGAGCTGAGTTTCATCGCACTTATCTACAGTATATATTTGATGCTGGAGCTGAGTTTCATCGCACTTATCTACAGTATATATTTGATGCTGGAGCTGAGTTTCATCGCACTTATCTACAGTATATATTGATGCTGGAGCTGAGTTTCATCGCACTTATCTACAGTATATTTGATGCTGGAGCTGAGTTTCATCGCACTTATCTACAGTATATATTTGATGCTGGAGCTGAGTTTCATCGCACTTATCTACAGTATATATTTGATGCTGGAGCTGAGTTTCATCGCACTTATCTACAGTATATATTTGATGCTGGAGCTGAGTTTCATCGCACTTATCTACAGTATATATTTGATGCTGGAGCTGAGTTTCATCGCACTTATCTACAGTATATATTTGATGCTGGAGCTGAGTTTCATCGCACTTATCTACAGTATATATTTGATGCTGGAGCTGAGTTTCATCGCACTTATCTACAGTATATATTTGATGCTGGAGCTGAGTTTCATCGCACTTATCTACAGTATATATTTGATGCTGGAGCTGAGTTTCATCGCACTTATCTACAGTATATATTTGATGCTGGAGCTGAGTTTCATCGCACTTATCTACAGTATATATTTGATGCTGGAGCTGAGTTTCATCGCACTTATCTACAGTATATTTGATGCTGGAGCTGAGTTTCATCGCACTTATCTACAGTATATTTGATGCTGGAGCTGAGTTTCATCGCACTTATCTACAGTATATATTTGATGCTGGAGCTGAGTTTCATCGCACTTATCTACAGTATATATTTGATGCTGGAGCTGAGTTTCATCGCACTTATCTACAGTATATATTTGACTCACATTTTACGTCCGTAGTCGTTAGTGACAGTATTTGGTACCTTGGCTGTATTTGACCAAATACACTTCAATATATATTCATGCTTGTGGAAAATGGTCACATCAATCATATGAATTATCTTGGACTGTACGGTATATCGAATAAACGATATATACAGTGTGTATTATACAAAATATATATATATATATAATATATATATATATATATATATATATATATATATATATATATATATATATATATATATATACCATCATTTGAAGCCAACTGTCAGTGAGGTTAGCTACACTATTGTGGGCATGACTATGATCTGGGAACATATCGAACAAATGTGGGATCTAATTATTGAAGTGAGAGCACACGGGTCCGTTGAGCTCCTCAAAAGAGGGGATTTTCGGAGGGGTATCGTGGGGCTGAGTGACCCATATACGTATCAGAAGATCGGCGATGATACGGTGTTTCGGCACATAGTAAACAGAACTGGTTTCTTGTTTAAACATCGCCCACAAAGCATATTTAGTTTAATCTTGAGAGTGTTATTACCAGTATCAGTGAGGGGACAAGGAGCCGTCAGGCACTAGCCCAGCCCTGCCCAGGCACCATAAACCTCCAGCAGTGACCACAAGGTGAGTGAGGTGACCGTTTATAGGGCAGGCAGTTTCACCCTTATGGTTCCCCACCATAGGCCTCATCTTCCATCTACCCCAAGGACCTGACCCTCGGTCCTTCAACTTCTCAAACAATTCTAACCTTTATGAAGTATTTGCTATAAGGTCCATTTTCATTTCCCTCTCTCTAACCATTTAGGAAATACTTGCTACAAGGTCCATTTTCATTTCTCTCTCTTTCTCTTTCTCTCTCTCTCTCTCTCTCTCTCTCTCTCTCTCTCTCTCTCTCTCTCTCTCTCTCTCCTTAACATCTTTCCATCCACTTTCAATCACCGCACTTAACCGCCTCATTGCTATTATTTGTTTGGTTATCTATAACTTCAGATCGCTTTTTATCATTTTAGTTACCGGTATTTGTTTTCCTCTAACATCTTTCATACCCAACCAGGCCAGCCCCCTCTCCAGCTCGCTTTCTTTCTCCCTCGCCCCCGCCCCTGCTCTCTCTCTCTCTCTCTCTCTCTCTCTCTCTCTCTCTTAACATTTTGTACAATTTAATAATTTTCCATAACTGCTGCCCTAGATCCGGTTACCCCCTCAGATCCTGGCTCTCGCTCACTCTCTGGCTCTCTCCCTATCTTGATGTTGACAGCATTATTAATATCCTAAGCATCTATTAATACTCAACATCAGGGTGGCGTCGCCAGTGTAAGTAATCATAGGATATAATTGGCGTGCTTCCTTTCAATCAGTTAGATCTTTTAGTTGTACCGTGCCCAATGCCGAGGATTTATACATTTAACCACTTAGCTTTAGGAGAAGCAGGCCAATTGCCCATCAGAAAGGTTGACTATGATATGTAATGTTTTTTTTTTTTTTTTTTTTTTTTTTTTTTTTTACATATCCCATCAGAAAGGTTGACTATGATAAGTGAATTGTTATGCATCCAGCCAATTATACATTAATAACAACAGCAATAATCTAGATATGTGCCAGGAGAGATTTCCCAGGGTTTCTGAAACAAGGGAGACATGGTAGAGATGGAAGCACCACGGGAAGATCAAGAGGACGGCTTGGTAGAGGCAGAGGAACGGATAATCTTGGAAGACTATGGCCTAGCAGATACTAAGTGTCTTAAGTGCGGATCAACCAATGCAAGAAAGAATTCGCGAAAATGTTCCGGCTGTCTTAGATCTATTAATTTATCTTGTGCTAAGCTGACAAAGAAAACATCAGGAGAACAACCAAACTGGAAATGTCTCGCATGCCCAGGGCCCACTGCAGAGCCAACCGGGGCAACACCGGCAACACCGGTCGCCGACTTGACCCAACTGGTGACCAAATGGAAAGCGCGGATCCAGGTCCTTGCCCGGGTACCTAAAGGAGCCAGAATCCAAGTGGCGGAGGCCCTTACAACCATCATAAAGCAGGCCCTACAGCTCAAGACACCCCTCGCATGGGCACGGCTCCTGTGTTTCTCCTATGGGGCCCTCCGAAAACCACCCAGAACCAACATACAAGACCATCTTCAGGTTTCACTAGCCACCAGAGTGAAACGTCAAGTAGCACAGTATATGGATGGAAACAAACTGGTGGAACCCCCCGAACAGCAACCAAATAGGGCCCAGAAGCACCAGGACAAGGAAGAGGAAGAGGCTGAACAGCTACGTAAGAGGGTCGCGGCGAAGCTGGCGGATAGTGACATCAAAGGGGCCGTCAGACTGTTGTCCTCTTCAGAAGGTTTTGCTGGTCAAGGCACCGAAGTTGTTGAAGCCCTACAAGAAAAGCACCCACCTACACCTAGGGACCTAAACCTCCCCCCTGCCCCAAATGACCAGATGCGCCAACCTTTAGTTGTCACGAAGGAGCAGGTGGTCGCCGCAGTGACTTCATTCCCAGCAGGCTCAGCCGCGGGCCCAGATGGTATCCGACCCGCCCACCTCAAAGGCCTCTTGGGTCAGGGATCAGGAGCTGCTGGGGAGGCACTCTTGGAAACCCTCACCAAATTCATCAACATGGTTTTAAGAGGGGAAGTACCCGACTGTGCCACACCCCTATTTTTTGGGGCATCACTCTGTGCACTGGCAAAAAAAGATGGCGGTGTGCGCCCAATAGCAGTAGGGAACACCTTCCGCCGCCTTGCCACAAAGGTGGGTTTGAAACCACTCTCGAATGGCCTAGGTCAACACTTAAGACCAGTTCAACTAGGTTTCGGAACTCCAGGGGGGTGTGAAGCTGCTGTACACGCAACCCGCACCTACCTCAGCCAAGCCCAAGAAAAACGAGTGCTTCTAAAGATTGACATGCGGAACGCATTCAACAGCATTCGCAGGGATGTCTTCCTCCGTGCAGCTCAAGAACACATCCCCACTCTGTACCCCCTACTTTGGCAGGCTTATTCCAAACCTTCAATCCTGATTTTTGGCGAGACGGTAATCCCATCACAGACCGGGTTACAGCAGGGAGATCTAGGTGATCCTGCTCTTTTCTCAATAGGGGTGGATGCAGCAGCTAACAAAGTAAGGTCAGAGCTGAATGTATGGTACCTGGACGATGCAACCTTGGGTGGGTCAGTAGAGAACGTTCTAACTGACCTAAATAACATCATAACTGACCTCGGCCAGGCCGGGCTAGTGATAAATGACACCAAATGTGAACTTGTTCTCCTCAACCACACACGTGAACAAGGAGAAGAGACTCAGGCCCTGTTCCGAAACATATTGCCAGATGTAAAGATCCTTCAGGAGCACCAGCAAACCCTATTAGGTTCCCCACTAACTCTGGCAGCAATCCCACCAGCACTTCAAGTTAAAAAGGAGGAGCTTCAACGTCTCGTGAGTCGCCTGATACACATCGATGCCCACTCAGCTCTGGCCCTGCTCAAGAACTGTTTCTCCATCCCAAAACTCCAATACCTGCGCACATCGATGACTTACACGAACAACGGCGGCCTCCAAGAATTAGACAGCATAATCCGAGATGCAGTGACCAGCATCACCAACGTGGAATTTAAAGAACGGGCCTGGACACAAGCCACCCTTCCTGTCCGCCTCGGGGGCTTGGGCATACGGAGAGCCTCGGATATTGCCTCCCCAGCCTTTATCTCTTCCCTCATCGCGACCAACGACCTCGTATTGTCCATCCTTTATTCTAAACCCGGAATGACACTTAACGGGGACGTAACAGCAGCGATTAACACCTGGAAGGGAAGTACAGGAGTAGAGGAGGAGCCTCAGGGTACCTCCAGGAGCAAGCAGAAAGCGTGGGATACCATCTCGGCGAAGAAAACTCAAGAAAATCTCCTAACCAATGCAGACCAGGTTGCAAAAGCACGCCTCCAGGCAGCCGCCCGTTCGGAGAGTGGCTTGTGGTTACACGCCATCCCCATCCCACCTCTTGGAACTCACTTGGATGCTGAAGCGCTCCGGGTCGCCATCGCGCTCAGAGTGGGTGCGGCAGTTTGTCACCCACACACTTGCAAGTGTGATGGGAGGATGGATGCTCAAGGTCACCATGCCTTGTCATGTAATTACAACGCAGGCCGCCTGCCAAGACACTCTGCACTAAATGATGTCATAAAACGGGCCCTGCAGAGTGCTAACTGTGCATCAATCCTCGAACCACATGGACTTCACAGAGAAGACGGCAAACGGCCAGATGGGATGACCACTTACCCTTACAAGAATGGCCGGTGCCTCGTGTGGGATGCCACAGGTGTTGACAATTTCTCCACAACCAACGCCGCCAGAAACGCCGACGAAGCAGGTGAAGCCGCCCGGATAGCAGAAATAAAAAAAGCGAGAAAAATATCAAGCCATCGCCAGAATTCATCAGTTCGAGCCCCTGGCATTCGAAACTTCAGGAGTCATCGGCCCTACCACCCTTAAGATGGTGAATGAAATAGGCCGTAAAATCAGAGAAGTTTCAGGAGAACCCCGGGAAACCCTCTGGCTCAAGCAAAGACTAGGGATGGCTATCCTCCGGGGCAATGCCACCAGCGTCATGAGCTCAGTTCGACAGGACTGGGTCATGCCACTGCGTGAGGCCCCGGCAGGAGTGGTGTATCCGTAGTCTTTCCACAGTAGGGTAAAACAAAACATAAACTTTATTTGTATGTAACATGTGTGATGCACATTAATAAAAGGGGATGTGTCGGATGGTTGAAAGCCACAGTTGCTCGCGCGTTTGGGGCTAGCAACACGTATTATGAAAAACATGCATCCTCCTTCATTCACTGTCCCCCCCTTCACTCACTCAACCCCACAATTTTCCGGAGTATAACAGGTTTTTCACAATACGTAGACGGAGGTCTTTTTAAAAAAAAAAAAATTATTGAAGAGGGGACGAGATAGTTTGGACAAAATTATGAAGTTAAACAGCCATAGTTATAATGAAGGGGAATACAGGGAAGGGAGGATTGGGGGTATTAAAACACTATTTGGGTTAACCAAGAAGTAAGACATACAAAAAAGTTAAGTGACAATGTTGAAATACGAAAGGACAAAAAATAGGCATAGTTGTCAAAATTGAGGGGGCAGAGTATGGATGCCATTTTGGCTGTCCAGGTTTTCAGAAATCTTTGAGGTTTTCTTGATGAATTTATATTGTCTCCATTGGTCAATTACCTCTTACTCTTTACCTCTAATCACAGATTAATTCGACCCACTAATCCTTACCCAATTCTCTACATCACTTGTCATACTTTTCTAATCCATATTCTTATTGAAGTTGTTATTACAGTATTGTTATAATTATTTTCTTAAACTATCATGGATTAATTTCATTGTTGAGAATACTATATTAACCCTTATTTAGCGGGTGGTAGGGTATATTACCTCGTGCCGCCCAGCATTTTTTTTTTACCCTAAATAGGGTTGTTTCCGTGCTCATTTTCATACATAAACAAGACCCAGAGCGTAAAACAAGTATCTATCCCTGAAAGGGCATAAACAGAGCTTTCCAATGACAATACTTCTACGACCACTGGTTCTCTTGCAACGATCGTGCAACACGAGTGCAAAAACCCTAAAATAAGGTAATTTCCGTACATAATTCCCTGTGTAGCGAGTGAGAGAGGGAGGATGAGGGTGGAATACAGCTCAGTACACCCACGGCGGTGGTGGGGAGCTGTCATGGGGTTACTACGCTCGTCCCACTTCTCCGCTCTCTCTCGGAGCAAATTTACGTGCTGAAAATTGCACTCGACATATGTGGTGCACCGCCACATAGTCCATATTTATTTAACTCGAAATATGTGGTGCGCCGATGGTTAAGGGTTAATCTATCTATATATCTATCTATATGCTCAGGCCCAATCCCCATTTTGGAGGTAGCCGACTCAAGACAGAGCAAGCACAGGGAAAACACTACGAACGCATTCCCTCAGCCCTATCTCAGTCTCGTTTTTTTGGTAGATTTATTTAAGGGGAGAAGGATACCAGGCCCCCGCCCCCGATCCCCTTTAGCCGACTTCTACGTCTCGCCGGAGAAAAGCGGTGGTGGAAATTTCTCACCCCTCCATCACAGAGGAGGCTACCTGCACCAGAAAGTGGCGGGCGTTGGGGTCGCCGCATCCCTACGCCATTTGAAAAAAATAGAGATTCAGAAGGAGAAAAAGATAGAAGGGGCTATGGGAAGTAGAGGACACCAATCCTCACTCTGACAAAGGGTCAGTCAGCCCACCACTGAAAATAAAAATATTAATCTATCTATCTATCTATATACTTTACAGTATATACCCTGTATATATATATATATATGTTTTTATTTATTTTTTTTTTTTTTTTTGGGGGGGGGCGACTCAAGACAGAGCCAGAATAAGGACAACACAACAGAAAACAATGAATACACAAAAACAAAAATACAAATTCACACACATCTAGGTCATCCATGAGAAGACCCAGAGACCAGGGTCACCAAGGTCCCTCCAGCACTCCCCCGGCCCCTGACCACCCGGAGAGGTTCCGATCTCTGCAGGCAGACATGCAGCAGAGCCGAAACCACAAGCCTGCCCACCACACTTCCAGGCGCACCCTTCATATAAACCTTTTCCCCGGGCCAGACGCCTGATGGACTATTATCTAGTCCAACTTGCGCCCCCGACCCCTTCCCCCAAATAACCACATATTCACTCATCTATTCACAAGCATTCTCAATTCATTCCTGTTTATTACCACTTCCCTTGCCTGATCTATATTCATTCCTATATTATCCAAAGCTTGTCTTACACAGTCTCTCCGTCTCAATGGGGGTCTTCCTGCCCTTCTATCTCCCCTTGTATCTGACTCACATATTCTCTTTGTAAGCCTTTCATCATCCATTCGTTCAACATGACCATAGCAGCTCAGCACCCTTCTGTCCACTCTGGCCGACAAATGTTCCTGCTGCCCCACTCTACTACGTATCTCTTCATTCCTCAATCTGTCTCTACGGAGTAACTCCACACATGCTCGTCAAGCAGCTCATATCCATCACATCCAGCTTTCTTCTCTCCTTTTCCTTCAGAGCCCATGTCTCAGCCCCATACATCACTGTTGGCACAACAATTCCTTGATACATTGCACTTTTTACTTTCATTCCGAGATTTCTCATCTTCCACATACTTCCCATTGCTCCGAAAACCTTCCTTCCTTCATACACTCTCAGTTTTACCTCATTTCCATACTTCCATTCCTGCTTATCGTTACTCCTAGATATTTAAAACACTCTACTTGTTCCAATATTTCCCTATCCAGCCTCACATCTAGATTCACCCTACAATCACCCCTATTATACACCATTACTTTAATTTTATTGACGTTCTCCTTCAGTTTCCTCCTCCCACAAATCACACCGAACTCTTTGACTACACGCTGCAGTTTGTCCTCAGAATCCGCCACCAACGCTGTGTCATCAGCGAACAGCAACTGATTCAACTCCTAATCTCTACCATTCTTTCCTACTTAACCCAATCCTCTTCCCATAGTTCTCATTTTCACCTCCCTCACCACACCATCCATTAACATATTAAAGAGCCATGGTAACATTACACAACCCTGTTCCAAACCTACATTTACCTCAAATCACTCACTGAACTCACCATTTCCTACTCTAACACACGCTCTGCTCCCTTCATAAAAATTCTTAACTGCTTTAAACAAATTTCCTTCAATTCGTAAATCCTTAACACCTTCTACATTGCTACACGATCGACACGATCATACGTTTTTTCAAAATCCATAAAAGCTATCCTGTAAATACGATAGTGTAAGACATTTTTTGTGTTACCGTACGTCTCTGTGACGTCACGGTCGTTCCCGCTGCACGGCGTTGGACGAGTAGATCGTATATTATAAGATTGTAAGTAAGTTAAGATTATAAAAGGCCTAATATGCTATTAAGCAATATTGACATGGTCTTATGTAGTATATATGAATTTATCGTATATATTAAAATAATTTATCGTATTGAGCAACATAGAATCGGTACGGTAATTTGGGCCCTGGCGTATGCCACGGCAGCAAGGCAGAGAGCTGGAAACAGCAGAGCCTTCACGACCACCAACCAGTTAACATCTAATTTCCGCCTTCAGCATCACGACGCTCTCATCGACGCCATGACTGACTGACAGATAAACATAGTATTCATGTCCATTCCCATCTAATAATTTGATTCTTTCTTTCACTTGACTCGAGCCTCAGGGCTGGCGTCTTGCTTCCCCATTGTCCGCCATATTGGGTAAAGTTCTCCTTTGTCTCGTTGCCACGTGGGAACTACTGGTGAGTTACTTCCTGGATAATATTAACCCCTATAACCTTACTTTATATATAATTTACTATGTGAGACCTTTGGATATAAATTAGCTTGTTTCAGATTGAAACCAAGCGATGGTTAGAGCCGGAATGCAGGGTAGTATCGTTGCGCCTGCCAAAGTCCTGCAGCCCACCCATCATCTTCCCCCCATAATTTTCTTTTTCATTTCAGACTTCCTGTGACACATGACCTGACCTAACATTTTGTCTTGTTCAATATGACCCTTTAGTGTGGGTATTGCTATTTTGTGTGGTAATTTTTCTCCATAACAAAGAAGTCTGCCGGTCGGCGTCTCTTAACTAGGCTACTATTTTGCCGTTGTAATTATAACATTTTAGGTAAATAGCCTACAGGCTTATATACAAAATGAGTAAACAGGAAGAGACACCATCTAGTGGGGTGCTGAGCAAAGCCCCTAAAAATCAGAGGGCGGGATTTTGGGGAGTATTAAATAGGTGAATTATTGATGTCAACGCTTTCATCACTACTGCTGACCTCGAGGAAATAGAGGCTAGGTTAGACAATGTCCCGGCTACCCACAGTCGTATTGTGGCTCTATGTGAGGTGATTGTGGCAGGCATGACAGAGGAGGAAGAGATAATTTCAGAGTGTGATAATCGCGCCCTCTATGATGAACCTGTCTTTAAAGCGAAGCACCTATTACAGCGCGCTGTCGCAAATAAGAAGGGAGGCGAGAACGAAGCCCATAGAAGGGTTGAACCGAAACACACTGTGCACCTCCCAAAGCTCAATCTTCCTACATTTGGGGGCAAATTGACTGACTGATTAGCTTTTTGGGATGTATTTCGGTCTACAGTACATGAATCCTCTTTGGATAATGTCCGTAAGTTTCACTATCTGAAAGGACAAATGGAAGGAGAGGCCTTACATTTGATAGAGGGTTTTGCGGTAGTAGGTGATAGCTATCTTGAGGCAATACAATTATTAAAGTCCACATGCGGGGATCAAGAGCAGTTGAAGATGGCCCATGTCGTTGCCTTGTTAAAGCTCACAGAACCACAGTATAAGGTTGAGGAGTTAGCAAATTTTAGGGCAGATATGGAGTGCCATACTCTATCGCTAGACACCCTAGGGCTCACCACACAGGAAATGATAGTCATTATCTTACGTCAGAAGCTTCCTATGGCAATACTTGACAAGGTTAGATCGTTTGATCTGGGGGAGTTCAAAACTCAGTTCAGTAAAGAAATTAGTAATCTACAGTTGAACAACGGGAGAATGTATGTGTCGGGAGAGAGTGGGAATGTGGAGATGAGGGGAACTGTAAGCATGACGGTGGGGACTAAAGAAAAGAAAGAAGGTACATATAAGAAACCTGCTCATATTCTATGCAAGCTATGTAATAACAAACATAAATGGAGTTTTTGTGTAAAATACCCAACAAATGAGACAAAACTAGCACAGGCAAAGAGGTTGAAGCTATGTGTTGGTTGTCTAAGTAAGGAACATGGTAAGCAGGGACAATGTACTGCTACATACTTAAGGCCCTGTCGCCACTGTAAAGTACATCACTTTGACAAGTTGTGTCCTACAGCAGACAAAGTCAAAGACGTCAAACCAGAGGGTACTACAACTTTGACACTAGGTAGCACGAAATACACCACCATATTGCCCACAATACAGATTCCCATGGAAGGTAATGACAGTAACAAGGTTTGTCAGGTACTTCTTGATCAAGGGTCTCAACGATCCTTTATAAAAAGGTCCGTATTAATGGGACTTAAGCACCGAATCGTAGGGGCTGAGACTCTTCGATTGCAGGGCTTCACAGGGGTTACTGACAAACAAGTCTACGAGATAGCGGAGATTTCAAATTTCTACCGTAAAAACAGGTACTTTATGACATGTATCGTAGTAGACACCCTACCAGAATATGTATCTGTAGGAGTGAAGAAGGTGGAACACGCATTACGTAGCAAAGGGGTTAACTTGTCAGATCCCGTGGGAGATCAGAGTGAGGTGCATGTTCTACTTGGTGTGGATCATTATTATGGTGTAGTATACCCTGGATTTAAAAGAATGTGTGGTGTAATATAAATCCCCACTAAATTTGGCTATTGCATGAGCGGAAAGGTGCATACTGCACAGTCAAATGTCCTGGTCGACACGGTCTCGATATTAACAGTGAATGTAACCGCGGCAGAGGAGTTGGGAAGGGAGGATTCCCAACCTAGTGACCCAAAAAAGACTGCCGAGGTCGACCTGGAACGACTGTGGAGATTGGATCACATAGGCATTAATCCTATAGAGACCGATTATGACTCGAAAATTGCGCTGAAGAAGTTTGAAGAGTCTGTGAGCTACTGTGCCTCAGACAAGCAATACAAGGTTAGTTTACCCTGAAAGAACAGAGAGATGACCTGCCAACCAACTATGGATTGGCATTAGGTCGCTTGCGCGCATTACAGCGTAAATTAACAAATGAACCGAGCACGCACCAGGCATATGACGATGTATTTCGGAGTTATGAAGATAGGGGCTTCATTGAAAGAGTCGATGTAAAAGAACCGAGTAGGAAGGGAAGGGTTCACTATCTGGCCCATCATGGGGTGAGGAAAGACAGCGTCACCACACCAATTCGGGTGGTGTATGACTGCTCTGCCCACCAAGGTCAACAACCCAGTCTAAATGACTGCCTGCTGACAGGACCGTCCTTGGTGTCGGATCTGTCCCAACATCTATTGCGGTTTTAGGCTGGGGCAGTCTGCATATACTAGTGACATCGAGAAAGCATTCTTGATGGTCAAACTAAAAGAGGAAGATAGAGATGTTACGTTCTTTCTTTGGTTCAAAGACATTAGCGACTCTGAAAGTCCGGTCGTAATCTACCGTTTTCGGGTCGTACTCTTTGGTGCTACATGTTCACAGTTTTTGTTGAATGCCACAATAAAAAAACATCTATCAGATACTCATGAGGACACAAGTAAACTATCTCACGAGTTGTATATAGACAATTTGCAGGGTTCTAGCAATAGTCAGGATGATTTGTTACATACCTGCTGGCAAGCACGTAGACTGTTTACAGAAGCACATTTATTTCTCCGCGAGTGGGTTACTAATAGTGAAGATCTTCAGAGTTTGATACAGGTGGACGGTAGGCATCTCATGACCAGGAAAAGTCCAGAAATTTGAGGATGATCTGGCAACCTAAACAAGACGTACTAACTTTTCAAACGAGGTCTTTTGCTCAGCTGACTCGCACTCAAAAAGAAGTCTGTTGAACAATGTTGCGCAATTTTTTTAACCTTGGGGTCTAGCATTACCCGTTACCATAAGAGCTAGGATTCTGATGCAGGAAGTTTGGAGACGTAAAAATAAGATGGGATGACAGTTTGCCCGAGGATTTGAATGACCAAGGGACATTGTTGTTGAAAGAGTATGACATCCTATGAACTAAACCTTTACCTCGTAAAGTGGCGGCGTTCGGTGACGTTACATTACACACGTTTTGCGATGCTCGCCCATGGCATACGGGGTATCCATATATGTCGTTACTTCATTTGGGGCACATTTAGTTCCCGCCTGGGCTAAAGTAGCCCCAGTCAAAAAGGTAACTATTCCTAAAATGGAATTGACTGCCATGCTGCTATTAGCACGTCTGGTGCAACATGTACGCGCAGCATACGAGAGCGAGTTAAATATTGAAATCGTTCACGTTTGGTGCGATAGTCAGGTCGCACTCAACTGGATACATAGCAAAAAATCTCTGCCAGTTTATGTGCGGAATAGGGTAGATGAGATTAGAGCCCTTTTGCCAGACGTTGCTTATCATTATGTAAATACAAAAAGACAACCCTAATGATCTCATAACTAGGGGTATAACGGCTAGCCAGTTAGTGAAGTCGCGAATTGTGGTGGCATGGTCCAAAGTGGCTGCTCCATGAAAATGAATGGACGATTTGGCATGCTGTTGGTGAGGGACTTCTTGCCACTGGAAACAGTGGCAGTTACAGCCCAAACCAAATGAGCCACCAGGTCCAGTAATAGTGTGGGCAAGTTTCGGTGACTATAATAAACTAGTCAGAGTTGTCGCTTGGGTGTTGAGATATATATCCAATATCAAGCTTAAAGTAACGGGCCAGCTCTGCATCAGGGGTCACACCATTGATGCTCATGAATATAAAGCAGCTGAAGTAACTTTGATCAAGCGGGGTTCAAGCAGAAACCTCTACCAATGAATTAGAATCTTTGCAAAGCTCGAATAAGACATTAATGCCTAATTTAGTGCGTCAACTGAGGTTGCACCTAGATAATGACCTCATCAGGTGTGAGGGTTCGCTTGAAGTGGTCGGGTGTAACGGACGGCACAAACCGTCCTACACTTATGCCAACAAGGACTTAACGTTACTGATCTATTGATCATACGTGCACATAGGGAAGTAAAACACTATGGGATATGTCATATTATATCAAATTTACATCTCCACATGGTGGATACCCAGAGTTCGACAAGTAGCTCGACGCGTAGTAAGAAAGTGTGTAATATGCCAGAGACTAAAGGGTAAACCATATGCAACTGGACCAGCTCCACCTCTATCTGAATGCCGTGTAAAGCACATATAACCTTTCCAAGCTGTAGGGTTAGATTACACAGGGGCATTGAAGACGAGAGAGCATGAGAAGGTTTATATAATATTGGTTACCTATGCAACGTCTCGAGCGGTAGACCTAGAACTATGTGATAATAAGTCTAGCGAAGAATTTATGCTGGCGTTTAGACTGTTTTGTGCCCGTCGTTCATTCCCTCAACTCATTCTTAGCGACAATGCTCCTACTTACAGTATATCCAGGCATCTAAATATCTAAAGGATATGAGCAGTGATCCTACAATCATCACTTTTATGGGAGAGAGGAAGTGCGAATGAAGGTTCATCCCAGTTAAGGCACCTTGGGTTGGTGGGATGTGGGAAAGGTGTGTCGGCATAGTAAAATCAGGACTCAGAGCGGTAGTAGGACGTGCTCTATTAAAGAAGAGTGAGTTGACGACAGTCCTCACAGAGATGGAGGCAGTCGTGAATGATCGTCCCGCTCACATATGTGTACACCGACCTGCAAGAACCACTACCATTAATGCCAGCTCACTTGCTATATGGAAAACCATTGACTGCGTTTCCATCTGATTTCCAATCTATAGTAGAGTTAAAGGATCCCTCGTTGTGCCTCTGAGGTAGCGGTGTCGAAGAGATACCAGTATATATCGGGGATAATAGAATATTTTAGAAAAACGGTGGATTAATGAATATCTGTTAGCATTGAGGGAAAGGAGTGTTACTCCCTCTGGTAGACCAATGGCACCTACAGTTGGTGTAGTTGTTTTAATTAAGGAAGATAGTCCTCGTTTATACTGGAAAATTGGGCCGCGTGTTGGAGGTATAAAAGGGGGCAGACTCTGTAGAGCATTGTACTCTGACTCTGAAGCAGCTAGTGTCTAAGCGATACCAGTATATATCGTGGGTAATCAAAGATTTTAGAAAAAGGTGGATTAATGAATATCTGCTATCATTCAGGGAAAGAAGTGTTACACCTCTGGTAGAACGACGGCACCTACTGTTGGTGAAGTAGTTTTAATTAAAGAAGACAGTCCTCGTTTATACTGGAAATTGGGTCGCGTGTTGGAGGTATACAAGGGGGAAGGACTCTGTAGAGCGGGCGGCGCTAATGAAGACAGCCACTGGTACTAATGTTCGTCCTATCGCACGTTTGTACGCTTTGGAGCTCGATTCCACTTTCCAATCGGAGACTCCACCTGTTATTGCTTGGTCCGAGGATTCTCAAGATAACGACTCATCTCTTACTGATGGTGATCAATCTAGGACATGTGGCGTCAGAAGATAGCCTCTGGGCAACTTTAAGTTTAAGGTGGGGGTTCAGGTATTTTTTGTGGGGGGAGTGTATCGTGTAAATACGATAGTGTACAAAAATGTTTGTGTTACGTACGTTTCTGTGACGTCACGTTCGTTCCCGCTGCACGGCGTAGGATGAGTAGATCGTATATTTTAAGATTGTAAGTAAGTTAAGATTATAAAAGGCCTAATATGCTATTAACCCAGGAACTGCGGGAAGACTCTTAAGAGTCAGAGAAAAAAAAATCAACTTTAAACATTTATTTTTTGTTTTTTTTGCCCCTGGGCCAGGCAAAATATCACTCCTCTACCTCCCGTCCTTCCCCACTTTCCTTCCCTCCTTCGGCTTTGACCTATTTTCCCTGTTATTCCCTTATTCTGATGTATATTGTCGTGCTAACATTAGCGAGTTGCAAGCAGGGCAATGTAATCACTGTTAGCACGCAAGTGCAAGAGAGAGAGAGAGAGAGAGCGTAGTCGATCGACTGTGTCTCAGTCGGCCTTGGGGGAAATTGGC
>CM064533.1:39422872-39610372 GCA_032716605.1 Paralithodes platypus
CGTATTCTCAGGGCGATTATGTATACGTGCATAAACATGGTTTGGCATAATTTTCCTATTACATTATTGTCGAGGTTTGCCTTTCAGCAGTTGGAGTGCGGTACGATAAATCCTGGCACAACCACTGCCCCATCATGTCCGCACTGCGGCTAATGTTGGAATAGTGCTAGGACGTGACCAAATCCCTTGAACGCTCTTACAGTATTTGACACCACATTATCCTCAACAGTGGTACACCAAGACAGTGGCCATAGCATATTTTTTAACTGTATAGGATAACCGTTTGTTTTCCTACTTGAACTATCTTCCCCTTTTTAGTCACCTTGTACGGTTAGCCAACTATGTCATGTCTCCGCCTATCATTATTAAGTTTTGCTCGCTGTGTGCTGTTATTAATGTTCCTGTCAGATGTTAAATTGGGTGTGGTAAAGATTGGAACCTGATTGTATATGTCAAGAGAAACGATGAATGAATGCTTAGATAGTCCTGACACCAATTATTGATCGAAATGTACTTGGTGCCGCGACCGTCACTTATTTTGGGCAAACTGTACGGAACGTGAGTACAATCCTTCTTGGCATATTCGTTGTCCTCCACTAAATGCAAAGGGTAATACAGAAATAGTGGTAATGTGCCTGGTAATCAGAGTAGAAATAAACGACACAATATTATATCTAAAACTAACTTGTGCAACATAAAATGCCGGTTAAGTTAACATTCGCCGATGCGATGCGTGTTTTCAGTGAGGACAGTTAGTACTGGCAAGTCTTTTGTCAGGCACTACAGTACATGCGTGGGAGGAAAAAGATAAAGCGAAAGAGGGATTAAGTCGTGTGCCGTGGGGTGGAGTGGTAAAGAGAGGCCGGAGAACAGAGGGGAAGAAGGAAAAGATCGAAATGGTAGGTTAGATGAACAATAGGGAAATAAAATGATGGGCAACGTAATAAAGATGAATGGTAGGTTAGTTGAACAATATGGAATTAAAATGATGGCAACGTTATACACGAATGACATGGTAGATTAGTGAACAATAGGGAATTACAAAGTGAATGGCAACGTATAAAAGATGAATGGTAGGTTAGTGACACAATAGGGGTGGGGGGGTGGGGGGGGGGGAAAAAAACAAACTATAATGATGGCAACGTATACAAGATGAATGGTAGATTAGTGAACAATAGGGAATCAAATGATGGCAACGTAGTAAAAGAGGAATGGGTTAGGTTAGTGAACAATAGGGAAATAAAATGATGGCAACGTATAAAAGGCATACCAAAGAGAACTGTCCGGTTAAAACCAAAAATAGAGAGGAAAAGCTCCCCGCCCCTTCTTTACTTCCGTACAACATGCAGAGAGAGAGAGAGATTTTGAGAGAGAGAAAAGAGAGTGAGGTGCGAGGGAGAGAGAGATATTGTCAATGGATTTTGACAAAAGGCTTTGAAACCACACATAAAGAAAACACTCTGATGCTGATGAGCTGAGTTTCATCCGCACTTATCTACAAGTATATATTTGATGCTGGAGCTGAGTTTCATCGCACTTATCTACAGTATATATTTGATGCTGGAGCTGAGGTTTCAATCGCACTTATCTACATGTATATAGTGATGCTGGAGCTGAGTTTCAGCGCACTTATCTACAGTATCTATTTGAGTGCTGGAGCTGAGTTTTCATATCGCACTCCTATCTACAGTATATAGTTGATGCTGGAGCTGAGTTTCATCGCACTTATCTACAGTATATATTTGATGCTGGAGCTGAGTTTCATCGCACTTATCTACAGTATATATTTGATGCTGGAGCTGAGTTTCATCGCACTTATCTACAGTATATATTTGATGATGGAGCTGAGTTTCATCGCACTTATCTACAGTATATATTTGATGCTGGAGAGAGTTTCATCGCACTTATCTACAGTATATATTTGATGCTGGAGCTGAGTTTCATCGCACTTATCTACAGTATATATTTGATGCTGGAGCTGAGTTTCATCGCACTTATCTACAGTATATATTGATGCTGGAGCTGAGTTTCATCGCACTTATCTACAGTATATATTTGATGCTGGAGCTGAGTTTCATCGCACTTATCTACAGTATATATTTGATGCTGGAGCTGAGTTTCATCGCACTTATCTACAGTATATATTTGATGCTGGAGCTGAGTTTCATCGCACTTATCTACAGTATATATTTGATGCTGGAGCTGAGTTTCATCGCACTTATCTACAGTATATATTTGATGCTGGAGCTGAGTTTCATCGCACTTATCTACAGTAATATATTTGATGCTGGAGCTGAGTTTCATCGCACTTATCTACAGTATATATTTGATGCTGGAGCTGAGTTTCATCGCACTTATCTACAGTTATATATTGACTCACATTTTACGTCCGTAGTCGTTAGTGACAGTATTTGGTACCTTGGCTGTATTTGACCAAATACACTTCAATATATATTCATGCTTGTGGAAAATGGTCACATCAATCATATGAATTATCTTGGACTGTACGGTATATCGAATAAACGATATATACAGTGTGTATTATACAAAATATATATATATATATATATATATATATATATATATATATATATATATATATATATATATATATATATATATATATATATACCATCATTTGAAGCCAACTGTCAGTGAGGTTAGCTACACTATTGTGGGCATGACTATGATCTGGGAACATATCGAACAAATGTGGGATCTAATTATTGAAGTGAGAGCACACGGGTCCGTTGAGCTCCTCAAAAGAGGGGATTTTCGGAGGGGTATCGTGGGGCTGAGTGACCCATATACGTATCAGAAGATCGGCGATGATACGGTGTTTCGGCACATAGTAAACAGAACTGGTTTCTTGTTTAAACATCGCCCACAAAGCATAATTAGTTTAATCTTGAGAGTGTTATTACCAGTATCAGTGAGGGGACAAGGAGCCGTCAGGCACTAGCCCAGCCCTGCCCAGGCACCATAAACCTCCAGCAGTGACCACAAGGTGAGTGAGGTGACCGTTTATAGGGCAGGCAGTTTCACCCTTATGGTTCCCCACCATAGGCCCCACCTTCCCCCTACCGCAATGACCTCAGCCTCGGTCCTTCAACTTCTCAAACAATTCTAACCTTTATGAAGTATTTGCTATAAGGTCCATTTTCATTTCCCTCTCTCTAACCATTTAGGAAATACTTGCTACAAGGTCCATTTTCATTTCTCTCTCTTTCTCTTTCTCTCTCTCTCTCTCTCTCTCTCTCTCTCTCTCTCTCTCTCTCTCTCTCTCTCTCTCTCTTATCCTTAACATCTTTCCATCCACTTTCAATCACCGCACTTAACCGCCTCATTGCTATTATTTGTTTGGTTATCTATAACTTCAGATCGCTTTTTATCATTTTAGTTATTTGTTTTCCTCTAACATCTTTCATACCCAACCAGGCCAGCCCCTCTCCAGCTCGCTTTCTTTCTCCCTCGCCCCCGCCCCTGCTCTCTCTCTCTCTCTCTCTCTCTCTCTCTCTCTCTCTCTTAACATTTTGTACAATTTAATAATTTTTCCATAACTGCTGCCCTAGATCCGGTTACCCCCTCAGATCCTGGCTCTCGCTCACTCTCTGGCTCTCTCCCTATCTTGATGTTGACAGCATTATTAATATCCTAAGCATCTATTAATACTCAACATCAGGGTGGCGTCGCCAGTGTAAGTAATCATAGGATATAATTGGCGTGCTTCCTTTCAATCAGTTAGATCTTTTAGTTGTACCGTGCCCAATGCCGAGGATTTATACATTTAACCACTTAGCTTTAGGAGAAGCAGGCCAATTGCCCATCAGAAAGGTTGACTATGATATGTAATGTTTTTTTTTTTTTTTTTTTTTTTTTTTTTTTTTTTACATATCCCATCAGAAAGGTTGACTATGATAAGTGAATTGTTATGCATCCAGCCAATTATACATTAATAACAACAGCAATAATCTAGATATGTGCCAGGAGAGATTTCCCAGGGTTTCTGAAACAAGGGAGACATGGTAGAGATGGAAGCACCACGGGAAGATCAAGAGGACGGCTTGGTAGAGGCAGAGGAACGGATAATCTTGGAAGACTATGGCCTAGCAGATACTAAGTGTCTTAAGTGCGGATCAACCAATGCAAGAAAGAATTCGCGAAAATGTTCCGGCTGTCTTAGATCTATTAATTTATCTTGTGCTAAGCTGACAAAGAAAACATCAGGAGAACAACCAAACTGGAAATGTCTCGCATGCCCAGGGCCCACTGCAGAGCCAACCGGGGCAACACCGGCAACACCGGTCGCCGACTTGACCCAACTGGTGACCAAATGGAAAGCGCGGATCCAGGTCCTTGCCCGGGTACCTAAAGGAGCCAGAATCCAAGTGGCGGAGGCCCTTACAACCATCATAAAGCAGGCCCTACAGCTCAAGACACCCCTCGCATGGGCACGGCTCCTGTGTTTCTCCTATGGGGCCCTCCGAAAACCACCCAGAACCAACATACAAGACCATCTTCAGGTTTCACTAGCCACCAGAGTGAAACGTCAAGTAGCACAGTATAATGGATGGAAACAAACTGGTGGAACCCCCCGAACAGCAACCAAATAGGGCCCAGAAGCACCAGGACAAGGAAGAGGAAGAGGCTGAACAGCTACGTAAGAGGGTCGCGGCGAAGCTGGCGGATAGTGACATCAAAGGGGCCGTCAGACTGTTGTCCTCTTCAGAAGGTTTTGCTGGTCAAGGCACCGAAGTTGTTGAAGCCCTACAAGAAAAGCACCCACCTACACCTAGGGACCTAAACCTCCCCCCTGCCCCAAATGACCAGATGCGCCAACCTTTAGTTGTCACGAAGGAGCAGGTGGTCGCCGCAGTGACTTCATTCCCAGCAGGCTCAGCCGCGGGCCCAGATGGTATCCGACCCGCCCACCTCAAAGGCCTCTTGGGTCAGGGATCAGGAGCTGCTGGGGAGGCACTCTTGGAAACCCTCACCAAATTCATCAACATGGTTTTAAGAGGGGAAGTACCCGACTGTGCCACACCCCTATTTTTTGGGGCATCACTCTGTGCACTGGCAAAAAAAGATGGCGGTGTGCGCCCAATAGCAGTAGGGAACACCTTCCGCCGCCTTGCCACAAAGGTGGGTTTGAAACCACTCTCGAATGGCCTAGGTCAACACTTAAGACCAGTTCAACTAGGTTTCGGAACTCCAGGGGGTGTGAAGCTGCTGTACACGCAACCCGCACCTACCTCAGCCAAGCCCAAGAAAAACGAGTGCTTCTAAAGATTGACATGCGGAACGCATTCAACAGCATTCGCAGGGATGTCTTCCTCCGTGCAGCTCAAGAACACATCCCCACTCTGTACCCCCTACTTTGGCAGGCTTATTCCAAACCTTCAATCCTGATTTTTGGCGAGACGGTAATCCCATCACAGACCGGGTTACAGCAGGGAGATCTAGGTGATCCTGCTCTTTTCTCAATAGGGGTGGATGCAGCAGCTAACAAAGTAAGGTCAGAGCTGAATGTATGGTACCTGGACGATGCAACCTTGGGTGGGTCAGTAGAGAACGTTCTAACTGACCTAAATAACATCATAACTGACCTCGGCCCGGCCGGGCTAGTGATAAATGACACCAAATGTGAACTTGTTCTCCTCAACCACACACGTGAACAAGGAGAAGAGACTCAGGCCCTGTTCCGAAACATATTGCCAGATGTAAAGATCCTTCAGGAGCACCAGCAAACCCTATTAGGTTCCCCACTAACTCTGGCAGCAATCCCACCAGCACTTCAAGTTAAAAAGGAGGAGCTTCAACGTCTCGTGAGTCGCCTGATACACATCGATGCCCACTCAGCTCTGGCCCTGCTCAAGAACTGTTTCTCCATCCCCAAAACTCCAATACCTGCGCACATCGATGACTTACACGAACAACGGCGGCCTCCAAGAATTAGACAGCATAATCCGAGATGCAGTGACCAGCATCACCAACGTGGAATTTAAAGAACGGGCCTGGACACAAGCCACCCTTCCTGTCCGCCTCGGGGGCTTGGGCATACGGAGAGCCTCGGATATTGCCTCCCCAGCCTTTATCTCTTCCCTCATCGCGACCAACGACCTCGTATTGTCCATCCTTTATTCTAAACCCGGAATGACACTTAACGGGGACGTAACAGCAGCGATTAACACCTGGAAGGGAAGTACAGGAGTAGAGGAGGAGCCTCAGGGTACCTCCAGGAGCAAGCAGAAAGCGTGGGATACCATCTCGGCGAAGAAAACTCAAGAAAATCTCCTAACCAATGCAGACCAGGTTGCAAAAACACGCCTCCAGGCAGCCGCCCGTTCGGAGAGTGGCTTGTGGTTACACGCCATCCCCATCCCACCTCTTGGAACTCACTTGGATGCTGAAGCGCTCCGGGTCGCCATCGCGCTCAGAGTGGGTGCGGCAGTTTGTCACCCACACACTTGCAAGTGTGATGGGAGGATGGATGCTCAAGGTCACCATGCCTTGTCATGTAATTACAACGCAGGCCGCCTGCCAAGACACTCTGCACTAAATGATGTCATAAAACGGGCCCTGCAGAGTGCTAACTGTGCATCAATCCTCGAACCACATGGACTTCACAGAGAAGACGGCAAACGGCCAGATGGGATGACCACTTACCCTTACAAGAATGGCCGGTGCCTCGTGTGGGATGCCACAGGTGTTGACAATTTCTCCACAACCAACGCCGCCAGAAACGCCGACGAAGCAGGTGAAGCCGCCCGGATAGCAGAAAATAAAAAGCGAGAAAAATATCAAGCCATCGCCAGAATTCATCAGTTCGAGCCCCTGGCATTCGAAACTTCAGGAGTCATCGGCCCTACCACCCTTAAGATGGTGAATGAAATAGGCCGTAAAATCAGAGAAGTTTCAGGAGAACCCCGGGAAACCCTCTGGCTCAAGCAAAGACTAGGGATGGCTATCCTCCGGGGCAATGCCACCAGCGTCATGAGCTCAGTTCGACAGGACTGGGTCATGCCACTGCGTGAGGCCCCGGCAGGAGTGGTGTATCCGTAGTCTTTCCACAGTAGGGTAAAACAAAACATAAACTTTATTTGTATGTAACATGTGTGATGCACATTAATAAAGGGGATGTGTCGGATGGTTGAAAGCCACAGTTGCTCGCGCGTTTGGGGCTAGCAACACGTATTATGAAAAACATGCATCCTCCTTCATTCACTGTCCCCCCCTTCACTCACTCAACCCCACAATTTTCCGGAGTATAACAGGTTTTTCACAATACGTAGACGGAGGTCTTTTTAAAAAAAAAAAAAAAGAGAGGGGACGAGATAGTTTGGACAAATTATGAAGTTAAACAGCCATAGTTATAATGAAGGGGAATACACGCAAGGGAGCATTGAGGGTATTAAAACACTATTTGTCTTAATCTAGAAGTAAGACATACTAAAAAGTAAGTGACAATGTTGAAATACGAAAGGACAAAAAATAGGCATAGTTGTCAAAATTGAGGGGGCAGAGTATGGATGCCATTTTGGCTGTCCAGGTTTTCAGAAATCTTTGAGGTTTTCTTGATGAATTTATATTGTCTCCATTGGTCAATTACCTCTTACTCTTTACCTCTAATCACAGATTAATTCGACCCACTAATCCTTACCAATTCTCTACATCACTTGTCATACTTTTCTAATCCATATTCTTATTGAAGTTGTTATTACAGTATTGTTATAATTATTTTCTTAAACTATCATGGATTAATTTCATTGTTGAGAATACTATATTAACCCTTATTTAGCGGGTGGTAGGGTATTACCTCGTGCCGCCCAGCATTTTTTTTTTACCCTAAATAGGGTTGTTTCCGTGCTCATTTTCATACATAAACAAGACCCAGAGCGTAAAACAAGTATCTATCCCTGAAAGGGCATAAACAGAGCTTTCCAATGACAATCCTTCTACGACCACTGGTTCTCTTGCAACGATCGTGCAAAGTGCACGATGCAAAAACCCTAAAATAAGGTAATTTCCGTACATAATTCCCTGTGTAGCGAGTGAGAGAGGGAGGATGAGGGTGGAATACAGCTCAGTACACCCACGGCGGTGGTGGGGAGCTGTCATGGGGTTACTACGCTCGTCCCACTTCTCCGCTCTCTCTCGGAGCAAATTTACGTGCTGAAAATTGCACTCGACATATGTGGTGCACCGCCACATAGTCCATATTTATTTAACTCGAAATATGTGGTGCGCCGATGGTTAAGGGTTAATCTATCTATATATCTATCTATATGCTCAGGCCCAATCCCCATTTTGGAGGTAGCCGACTCAAGACAGAGCAAGCACAGGGAAAACACTACGAACGCATTCCCTCAGCCCTATCTCAGTCTCGTTTTTTTGGTAGATTTATTTAAGGGGAGAAGGATACCAGGCCCCCGCCCCCGATCCCCTTTAGCCGACTTCTACGTCTCGCCGGAGAAAAGCGGTGGTGGAAATTTCTCACCCCTCCATCACAGAGGAGGCTACCTGCACCAGAAAGTGGCGGGCGTTGGGGTCGCCGCATCCCTACGCCATTTGAAAAAAATAGAGATTCAGAAGGAGAAAAAGATAGAAGGGGCTATGGGAAGTAGAGGACACCAATCCTCACTCTGACAAAGGGTCAGTCAGCCCACTGAAAATAAAAATATTAATCTATCTATCTATCTATATACTTTACAGTATATACCCTGTATATATATATATATATGTTTTTATTATTTTTTTTTTTTTTTTGGGGGGGGGGGCCTACTCAAGACAGAGCCAGAATAAGGACAACACAACAGAAAACAATGAATACACAAAAACAAAAATACAAATTCACACACATCTAGGTCATCCATGAGAAGACCCAGAGACCAGGGTCACCAAGGTCCCTCCAGCACTCCCCGGCCCCTGACCACCCGGAGAGGTTCCGATCTCTGCAGGCAGACATGCAGCAGAGCCGAAACCACAAGCCTGCCCACCACACTTCCAGGCGCACCCTTCATATAAACCTTTTCCCCGGGCCAGACGCCTGATGGACTATTATCTAGTCCAACTTGCGCCCCCGACCCCTTCCCCCAAATAACCACATATTCACTCATCTATTCACAAGCATTCTCAATTCATTCCTGTTTATTACCACTTCCCTTGCCTGATCTATATTCATTCCTATATTATCCAAAGCTTGTCTTACACAGTCTCTCCGTCTCAATGGGGGTCTTCCTGCCCTTCTATCTCCCCTTGTATCTGACTCACATATTCTCTTTGTAAGCCTTTCATCATCCATTCGTTCAACATGACCATAGCAGCTCAGCACCCTTCTGTCCACTCTGGCCGACAAATGTTCCTGCTGCCCCACTCTACTACGTATCTCTTCATTCCTCAATCTGTCTCTACGAGTAACTCCACACATGCTCGTCAAGCAGCTCATATCCATCACATCCAGCTTTCTTCTCTCCTTTTCCTTCAGAGCCCATGTCTCAGCCCCATACATCACTGTTGGCACAACAATTCCTTGATACATTGCACTTTTTACTTTCATTCCGAGATTTCTCATCTTCCACATACTTCCCATTGCTCCGAAAACCTTCCTTCCTTCATACACTCTCAGTTTTACCTCATTTCCATACTTCCATTCCTGCTTATCGTTACTCCTAGATATTTAAAACACTCTACTTGTTCCAATATTTCCCTATCCAGCCTCACATCTAGATTCACCCTACAATCACCCCTATTATACACCATTACTTTAATTTTATTGACGTTCTCCTTCAGTTTCCTCCTCCCACAAATCACACCGAACTCTTTGACTACACGCTGCAGTTTGTCCTCAGAATCCGCCACCAACGCTGTGTCATCAGCGAACAGCAACTGATTCAACTCCTAATCTCTACCATTCTTTCCTACTAAACCCAATCCTCTTCCCATAGTTCTCATTTTCACCTCCCTCACCACACCATCCATTAACATATTAAAGAGCCATGGTAACATTACACAACCCTGTTCCAAACCTACATTTACCTCAAATCACTCACTGAACTCACCATTTCCTACTCTAACACACGCTCTGCTCCCTTCATAAAAATTCTTAACTGCTTTAAACAAATTTCCTTCAATTCGTAAATCCTTAACACCTTCTACATTGCTACACGATCGACACGATCATACGTTTTTTCAAAATCCATAAAAGCTATCCTGTAAATACGATAGTGTAAGACATTTTTTGTGTTACCGTACGTCTCTGTGACGTCACGGTCGTTCCCGCTGCACGGCGTTGGACGAGTAGATCGTATATTATAAGATTGTAAGTAAGTTAAGATTATAAAAGGCCTAATATGCTATTAAGCAATATTGACATGGTCTTATGTAGTATATATGAATTTATCGTATATATTAAAATAATTTATCGTATTGAGCAACATAGAATCGGTACGGTAATTTGGGCCCTGGCGTATGCCACGGCAGCAAGGCAGAGAGCTGGAAACAGCAGAGCCTTCACGACCACCAACCAGTTAACATCTAATTTCCGCCTTCAGCATCACGACGCTCTCATCGACGCCATGACTGACTGACAGATAAACATAGTATTCATGTCCATTCCCATCTAATAATTTGATTCTTTCTTTCACTTGACTCGAGCCTCAGGGCTGGCGTCTTGCTTCCCCATTGTCCGCCATATTGGGTAAAGTTCTCCTTTGTCTCGTTGCCACGTGGGAACTACTGGTGAGTTACTTCCTGGATAATATTAACCCCTATAACCTTACTTTATATATAATTTACTATGTGAGACCTTTGGATATAAATTAGCTTGTTTCAGATTGAAACCAAGCGATGGTTAGAGCCGGAATGCAGGGTAGTATCGTTGCGCCTGCCAAAGTCCTGCAGCCCACCCATCATCTTCCCCCCATAATTTTCTTTTTCATTTCAGACTTCCTGTGACACATGACCTGACCTAACATTTTGTCTTGTTCAATATGACCCTTTAGTGTGGGTATTGCTATTTTGTGTGGTAATTTTTCTCCATAACAAAGAAGTCTGCCGGTCGGCGTCTCTTAACTAGGCTACTATTTTGCCGTTGTAATTATAACATTTTAGGTAAATAGCCTACAGGCTTATATACAAAATGAGTAAACAGGAAGAGACACCATCTAGTGGGGTGCTGAGCAAAGCCCCTAAAAATCAGAGGGCGGGATTTTGGGGAGTATTAAATAGGTGAATTATTGATGTCAACGCTTTCATCACTACTGCTGACCTCGAGGAAATAGAGGCTAGGTTAGACAATGTCCCGGCTACCCACAGTCGTATTGTGGCTCTATGTGAGGTGATTGTGGCAGGCATGACAGAGGAGGAAGAGATAATTTCAGAGTGTGATAATCGCGCCCTATATGATGAACCTGTCTTTAAAGCGAAGCACCTATTACAGCGCGCTGTCGCAAATAAGAAGGGAGGCGAGAACGAAGCCCATAGAAGGGTTGAACCGAAACACACTGTGCACCTCCCAAAGCTCAATCTTCCTACATTTGGGGGCAAATTGACTGACTGATTAGCTTCTTGGGATGTATTTCGGTCTACAGTACATGAATCCTCTTTGGATAATGTCCGTAAGTTTCACTATCTGAAAGGACAAATGGAAGGAGAGGCCTTACATTTGATAGAGGGTTTTGCGGTAGTAGGTGATAGCTATCTTGAGGCAATACAATTATTAAAGTCCACATGCGGGGATCAAGAGCAGTTGAAGATGGCCCATGTCGTTGCCTTGTTAAAGCTCACAGAACCACAGTATAAGGTTGAGGAGTTAGCAAATTTTAGGGCAGATATGGAGTGCCATACTCTATCGCTAGACACCCTAGGGCTCACCACACAGGAAATGATAGTCCATTATCTTACGTCAGAAGCTTCCTATGGCAATACTTGACAAGGTTAGATCGTTTGATCTGGGGGAGTTCAAAACTCAGTTCAGTAAAGAAATTAGTAATCTACAGTTGAACAACGGGAGAATGTATGTGTCGGGAGAGAGTGGGAATGTGGAGATGAGGGGAACTGTAAGCATGACGGTGGGGACTAAAGAAAAGAAAGAAGGTACATATAAGAAACCTGCTCATATTCTATGCAAGCTATGTAATAACAAACATAAATGGAGTTTTTGTGTAAAATACCCAACAAATGAGACAAAACTAGCACAGGCAAAGAGGTTGAAGCTATGTGTTGGTTGTCTAAGTAAGGAACATGGTAAGCAGGGACAATGTACTGCTACATACTTAAGGCCCTGTCGCCACTGTAAAGTACATCACTTTGACAAGTTGTGTCCTACAGCAGACAAAGTCAAAGACGTCAAACCAGAGGGTACTACAACTTTGACACTAGGTAGCACGAAATACACCACCATATTGCCCACAATACAGATTCCCATGGAAGGTAATGACAGTAACAAGGTTTGTCAGGTACTTCTTGATCAAGGGTCTCAACGATCCTTTATAAAAAGGTCCGTATTAATGGGACTTAAGCACCGAATCGTAGGGGCTGAGACTCTTCGATTGCAGGGCTTCACAGGGGTTACTGACAAACAAGTCTACGAGATAGCGGAGATTTCAAATTTCTACCGTAAAAACAGGTACTTTATGACATGTATCGTAGTAGACACCCTACCAGAATATGTATCTGTAGGAGTGAAGAAGGTGGAACACGCATTACGTAGCAAAGGGGTTAACTTGTCAGATCCCGTGGGAGATCAGAGTGAGGTGCATGTTCTACTTGGTGTGGATCATTATTATGGTGTAGTATACCCTGGATTTAAAAGAATGTGTGGTGTAATATTAATCCCCACTAAATTTGGCTATTGCATGAGCGGAAAGGTGCATACTGCACAGTCAAATGTCCTGGTCGACACGGTCTCGATATTAACAGTGAATGTAACCGCGGCAGAGGAGTTGGGAAGGGAGGATTCCCAACCTAGTGACCCAAAAAAGACTGCCGAGGTCGACCTGGAACGACTGTGGAGATTGGATCACATAGGCATTAATCCTATAGAGACCGATTATGACTCGAAAATTGCGCTGAAGAAGTTTGAAGAGTCTGTGAGCTACTGTGCCTCAGACAAGCAATACAAGGTTAGTTTACCCTGAAAGAACAGAGAGATGAGCCTGCCAACCAACTATGGATTGGCATTAGGTCGCTTGCGCGCATTACAGCGTAAATTAACAAATGAACCGAGCACGCACCAGGCATATGACGATGTATTTCGGAGTTATGAAGATAGGGGCTTCATTGAAAGAGTCGATGTAAAAGAACCGAGTAGGAAGGGAAGGGTTCACTATCTGGCCCATCATGGGGTGAGGAAAGACAGCGTCACCACACCAATTCGGGTGGTGTATGACTGCTCTGCCCACCAAGGTCAACAACCCAGTCTAAATGACTGCCTGCTGACAGGACCGTCCTTGGTGTCGGATCTGTCCCAACATCTATTGCGGTTTAGGCTGGGGCAGTCTGCATATACTAGTGACATCGAGAAAGCATTCTTGATGGTCAAACTAAAAGAGGAAGATAGAGATGTTACGTTCTTTCTTTGGTTCAAAGACATTAGCGACTCTGAAAGTCCGGTCGTAATCTACCGTTTTCGGGTCGTACTCTTTGGTGCTACATGTTCACAGTTTTTGTTGAATGCCACAATAAAAAAACATCTATCAGATACTCATGAGGACACAAGTAAACTATCTCACGAGTTGTATATAGACAATTTGCAGGGTTCTAGCAATAGTCAGGATGATTTGTTACATACCTGCTGGCAAGCACGTAGACTGTTTACAGAAGCACATTTATTTCTCCGCGAGTGGGTTACTAATAGTGAAGATCTTCAGAGTTTGATACAGGTGGACGGTAGGCATCTCATGACCAGGAAAAGTCCAGAAATTTGAGGATGATCTGGCAACCTAAACAAGACGTACTAACTTTTCAAACGAGGTCTTTTGCTCAGCTGACTCGCACTCAAAAAGAAGTCTGTTGAACAATGTTGCGCAATTTTTTTAACCTTGGGGTCTAGCATTACCCGTTACCATAAGAGCTAGGATTCTGATGCAGGAAGTTTGGAGACGTAAAATAAGATGGGATGACAGTTTGCCCGAGGATTTGAATGACCAAGGGACATTGTTGTTGAAAGAGTATGACATCCTATGAACTAAACCTTTACCTCGTAAAGTGGCGGCGTTCGGTGACGTTACATTACACACGTTTTGCGATGCTCGCCCCATGGCATACGGGGTATCCATATATGTCGTTACTTCATTTGGGGCACATTTAGTTCCCGCCTGGGCTAAAGTAGCCCCAGTCAAAAAGGTAACTATTCCTAAAATGGAATTGACTGCCATGCTGCTATTAGCACGTCTGGTGCAACATGTACGCGCAGCATACGAGAGCGAGTTAAATATTGAAATCGTTCACGTTTGGTGCGATAGTCAGGTCGCACTCAACTGGATACATAGCAAAAAATCTCTGCCAGTTTATGTGCGGAATAGGGTAGATGAGATTAGAGCCCTTTTGCCAGACGTTGCTTATCATTATGTAAATACAAAAGACAACCCTAATGATCTCATAACTAGGGGTATAACGGCTAGCCAGTTAGTGAAGTCCGAATTGTGGTGGCATGGTCCAAAGTGGCTGCTCCATGAAAATGAATGGACGATTTGGCATGCTGTTGGTGAGGGACTTCTGCCACTGGAAACAGTGGCAGTTACAGCCCAACCAAATGAGCCACCAGGTCCAGTAATAGTGTGGGCAAGATTCGGTGACTATAATAAACTAGTCAGAGTTGTCGCTTGGGTGTTGAGATATATATCCAATATCAAGCTTAAAGTAACGGGCCAGCTCTGCATCAGGGGTCACAACATTGATGCTCATGAATATAAAGCAGCTGAAGTAACTTTGATCAAGCGGGTTCAAGCAGAAACCTCTTCCAATGAATTAGAATCTTTGCAAAGCTCGAATAAGACATTAATGCCTAATTTAGTGCGTCAACTGAGGTTGCACCTAGATAATGACCTCATCAGGTGTGAGGGTCGCTTGAAGTGGTCGGGTGTAACGGACGGCACAAACCGTCCTACACTTATGCCAACAAGACTTCACGTTACTGATCTATTGATCATACGTGCACATAGGGAAGTAAAACACTATGGGATATGTCATATTATATCAAATTTACATCTCACATGGTGGATTCCCAGAGTTCGACAAGTAGCTCGACGCGTAGTAAGAATGTGTGTAATATGCCAGAGACTAAAGGGTAAACCTTATGCAACTGGACCAGCTCCACCTCTACCTGAATGCCGTGTAAAGCACATAGAACCTTTCCAAGCTGTAGGGTTAGATTACACAGGGGCATTGAAGACGAGAGAGCATGAGAAGGTTTATATATTGTTGTTTACCTGTGCAACATCTCGAGCGGTACACCTAGAACTATGTGATAATATGTCTAGCAAAGAATTTATGCTGGCGTTTAGACGGTTTTGTGCCCGTCGTTCATTCCCTCAACTCATTCTTAGCGACAATGCTCCTACTTATATCCAGGCATCTAAATATCTAAAGGATATGAGCAGTGATCCTACAATCATCCCCTTTATGGGAAAGAGGAAGTGCGAATGGAGGTTCATCCCAATTAAGGCACCTTGGTTTGGTGGGATGTGGGAACGGTGTGTCGGCATAGTAAAGTCAGGATTCAGAGCGGTAGTAGGACGTTCTCTATTAAAGAAGAGTGAATTGACGACAGTTCTCACAGAGATGGAGGCAGTCGTGAATGATCGTCCGCTCACATATGTGTACACCGACCTGCAAGAACCACTACCATTAATGCCAGCTCACTTGCTATATGGAAAACCATTGACTGCGTTTCCATCTGATTTCCAATCTATAGTAGAGTTAAAGGATCCCTCGTTGTGCTCTGAGGTAGCGGTGTCGAAGAGATACCAGTATATATCGGGGATAATAGAATATTTTAGAAAACGGTGGATTAATGAATATCTGTTAGCATTGAGGGAAAGGAGTGTTACTCCCTCTGGTAGACCAATGGCACCTACAGTTGGTGTAGTTGTTTTAATTAAGGAAGATAGTCCTCGTTTATACTGGAAATTGGGCCGCGTGTTGGAGGTATAAAAGGGGGCAGACTCTGTAGAGCATTGTACTCTGACTCTGAAGCAGCAGTGTCTAAGCGATACCAGTATATATCGTGGGTAATCAAAGATTTTAGAAAAAGGTGGATTAATGAATATCTGCTATCATTCAGGGAAAGAAGTGTTACACCCTCTGGTAGAACGACGGCACCTACTGTTGGTGAAGTAGTTTTAATTAAAGAAGACAGTCCTCGTTTATACTGGAAATTGGGTCGCGTGTTGGAGGTATACAAGGGGGAAGACTCTGTAGAGCGGGTGGCGCTAATGAAGACAGCCACTGGTACTAATGTTCGTCCTATCGCACGTTTGTACGCTTTGGAGCTCGATTCCACTTTCCAATCGGAGACTCCACCTGTTATTGCTGGGTCCGAGGATTCTCAAGATAACGACTCATCTCTTACTGATGGTGATCAATCTAGGACATGTGGCGTCAGAAGATAGCCTCTGGGCAACTTTAAGTTTAAGGTGGGGGTTCAGGTATTTTTTGTGGGGGGAGTGTATCGTGTAAATACGATAGTGTACAAAAATGTTTGTGTTACCGTACGTTTCTGTGACGTCACGTTCGTTCCCGCTGCACGGCGTAGGATGAGTAGATCGTATATTTTAAGATTGTAAGTAAGTTAAGATTATAAAAGGCCTAATATGCTATTAACCCAGGAACTGCGGGAAGACTCTTAAGAGTCAGAGAAAAAAAAATCAACTTTAAACATTTATTTTTTGTTTTTTTGCCCCTGGGCCATGCAAAATATCACTCCTCTACCTCCCCTCCTTCCCCACTTTCCTCCCCTCCTTCAGTTATCACCTATTTTCCCTGTTATTCCCTTATTCTGAGGTATATTTTCGTGCTAACATTAGCGAGTTGCAAGCAGGGCATTGTCATCACTGTTAGCAAGCAAGTGCAAGAGAGAGAGAGAGAGAGAGTATCGATCGACTGTGTCTCAGTGGCCTTGGGGGAAATTGGCGGGAAAGCAGGTTGCCTCCCCCATACATTATATAACTCGCGGCCTGTATCTCCGATTTTGACCATCCAAACGCTGTTTTCACTCGTTTTATTGTTGTAACAGGTTAATACCTTTATAATCAACCCATAATAGGCGCGTATGGATAAGTATTAATGCTATTTATGGTAAAATTAATATTTTAGTGATGGAAACAGCTCAAATACATGCGCACAGGCAGAGGTGTCTAATTACCCCCATGCGCACTTAAGAGGTTAAGCAATATTGGCATGGTCTTATGTAGTATATATGAATTTATCGTATAAATTAATATAATTTATCGTATTGAGCAACATAGTATCGGTACGATACGTGGCGTATGCCACGGCAGCAAGGCAGAGAGCTGGAAACAGCAGAGCCTTCACGACCACCAACCAGTTAACATCTAATTTCCGCCTTCAGTTGATCGAGCTTTTGTGCCTCTAATCAGAGTACACTGACCGCAATACATACATCTACACCATCATGACGCTCTCATCGACGCCATGACTGACTGACAGATAAGTATAGTACTCATGTCCATTCCCATCTAATAATTTGATTCTTTCTTTCACTTGACTCGAGCCTCAGGGCTGACGTCTTGCTTCCCCATTGTCCGCCATATTGGGTAAATTTCTCCTTTGTCTCATTGCCACATGGAACTATTGGTGAGTTAATTCCTGGATAATATTAACCCATATAACCTTACTTTATATATAATTTATTATGTGAGACCTTTGGATATAAATTAGCTTGCTTCAGATTGAATTCAATTTAGATATGGAGTAATTTAATTTAGATTGATTCTGTTTGAATTATTATAGCTTAGAGATATTTAACTTCCATTGATAGTATACAACAAAGCCAAAAATAACTCCTAATTCTTCTCTTAATAATGATAAAAAAAAATTAAAGGAGTAATTCCGTCTGCCAATCAGGAGACGGGATTCGCTCAGGTAAAAAGGCAAGGTTTGTCCTTTGCAACGTGTGCCACGAGAGAAACACTGCCACACCCTCACTCTCAGCCAATCAGGAGCTTCCTGTGACACAGCGATTTAAGCAAGCTGTACGTCCTTCACCAGTCACACCGCTGCACCTGCAACACCACCAGAGCTCCCGCCAACTACCATGGCAGCTCGCCACCACCTGTAGGTGCAGGGGAGGAGGAGGTTGGGGGATGGTGATCTTCTGGGGAGAGTGGAAGAAGCTACAGTTGGGACTCCATCTGGGGGCCCATGTGCCTATTGGTCCCCCATTTCATCGTGCCCTTCGGTCAGTGGACACCACCATCTTCGGGAGTCACTACCTTCACCTCCTGGCAACAACATCGCCGGACTCACCATCATCTCCTCACCACCAGGGAGATTTGTCAGACCATCGACGAGGGGATCATAACACCATCGACTTCTTCACCACCACCATCATCACCACCATCTCCTGCCTTCATCTTGCAGCCTTCCCCAGCCCCCTTCTTGGCAAGCCATACTGATCCAGCCCAATACTCCGCTCACGCACATTGGGTCAAGCCCCGACACCCTATTTTCTCTCACTATTACCACTGTCTCTCCTACTTAACCAAAACTTCCCTGCTTTCACCCTCACCCACCTTTTCTATATTCATTTGAATTGAATTCCTCATCCTCACCAGTAACTTCGCTCCCAGTTCTTTCACGCATATTCTATCCTGGTCGCAGATGTCCTATTACCACGGTGCAACCTTCTCACTCTCGTCAGCCACTAAAGGACATTTCAAACAAGCTTCCAGGGGATAATTTAGAGGATAGAATGGAGCAGGAGAGGAAGGCGAGACAGATTGAAAGCGAGCGGGTTAGCCAAACTCCTCCCCGGCGTGTGGCTCGACCAATCACAGAGCGCCAGGCTGTGAGGGAGGGGTATATAAGGAGGTGGGTGGGGCACTAAGACCATCCATTCTGGGACCGTTAAGTGGTTTAACAACAAGCAGGGCTACGGATTTATCACCTTCAATAACACACAAAGGGATATATTCGTTCACAGAATCAACATAAACAGCCCAAACGCCCGCCAATCAATTCTTTCTCTCATTGACGGCGAGAGAGTAACATTCACCACCAAAACGGGGAAGAAAGGAGAAGAGGCTACCAACGTCACCGTACCATCGGGAGTCACTCAAAAAGACTCCAGACATGCCAGGGACAAGAGGACAGACAAAAGAACATCTGCAAAGATCCAAATCATTGTCACCACCCCTGTAACACTCGCTGATGGGGACCCAAATCTCCTCAATGAGCTGCTACCAAGACTCCTGACAGCTAATAATCTTCCCACAATCATCATCCCTCGTATGGAGCCCAACAAGAAGACTCCACGAGCCAGCACACAGGTACCAAGACCCACACCACGCCCTCAACTCCCTCTGTCCCGCCCATTAAGCAGACAGAAATCTCCTCCTGACACAATATATACTGTCAAATCAACAACAGCAACCTGCAACTCCAACACCAAGCTCAAGGGAAAACTGAAGATGTCTCCATATATTAACATCTTCGAGCAAAACCTAGAAGAGGACGAAACTCCAACAACATCAAAGGAGACGGAGGAAGCCCTCTCACACCCACCAGCTCTCCCCTCCACCAAGCCTACACCATCCAGACCATCTGAAGAGACTCTCAGGACCACTCCTCCCCCTCCTGTTCGGACCCCACAAGCTGTGAAGAAGAAGAAGAGGAATGTGAAACCTGCAGGTGACACAACACCCAAGTCACAGAAGATACAACCAGCATGTTTCTCCAACATGATTGAATACGCCGAATACCTCGAACAAATTCAAGCTGAAATATTGAAGCAATAATACCCTTTAACAGATATAGATTTTGCATTAACTCACAAGATAAACAACTAGCTCAACTATGTACGACTATTAGACCATGAATAGACAAATACAAATAAAGTAATAAACATCCCTAACAATAGCAAGGTGGTCTGCCCACTAACTTTTCTCTCTCACTGTATTTCATCTTTCCTACTTCCTCTTCCCCCCACCCACTCTGTGGTGCCTCTCTCCCCCCCTTAATATAAAAAAAAAAAAAAAAAAAAAAAAAAAAAAAAAATAAGACCATGAATCCAGGTACTCATTTTCGTCTGAGTGAGACGGAACTGACAGGGAATGGAGTTTGTTCAACACTCCTGGGCTACTTGAACCCTGGTGGCAAGCCAGGGAAATTTCACCCACCCCTAGGGCAACATCTGGTCAATGTTGGTACCGGGTGCAATCACCCAACCAGCAAAGGCAGTAGCTGGTTGGGTGATTGCACCCGGTACCGACATTGACCAGATGTTGCCCTAGGGGTGGGTGAAATTTCCATGGCTTGCCACCAGGGTTCAAGTAGCCCAGGAGTGTTGAACAAACTCCATTCCCTGTCAGTTCCGTCTCACTCAGACGAAAATGAGTACCTGGATTCATGTTGGCTAAAATGAATTCAGGGGCCTGATTGGTGGCTTCCTACAACCAATCAACACACGAGACTGAGAACTTGGTTAGCCACCAGGATTGCTCAGTGGTCATTGGGCAGGCCTTCTCTCGTGTTCGCCTCGTCCCACCCATACGTTAAACTGGATACCTGGAGTGTAAAATCGGCCTTGGCGTAGGTCGTATCACTAGGGTAAATTTGATTACTTGCCTCACCTTTACTATATACTTCCATTCCACTTCCACTAAGACCACACCATTTCACAGACACCATGAACACCAAAATCATAGGGACTGTGAAGTGGTACAATCATAAACGTGGTTTTGGCTACATAACTCGTGAAGACAATGAACAAGACATATTTGTCCATTTTTCAGGAATTAAACATCATCAGAACACTAAAAGATCCCTGGAAAATAGCGAAAAGGTCGAGTTCATTGTCAGAGGAGGAAGGAAAGGACAAGAAGCACACGAAGTCACGGGACCAACTGGCAGCAGAACAAAGGGATCTATCGTCAAAGTTACCAAGAAAGAACACAGCAAAAATTAAGAACACGACATTAATGCAAAAATTTATGCATGTGTTCAAACTGCAGTGGCACTTTTTGGATCCAACAAACATCAACTAAGCCGTATGATTCCACTGCTTCTTGACTACAATAATCTACCAAAAATCAAGATCCCTACTGACGCTCTGAAGCCTTCTACAAAATATAGTAGAAATAAGAAAACATCAAGAATGGAACACACACCCATCATCCAAGAAGAAGCAGAAGAAGCTGATGAAGAAGAAATTAATCTTGCAGAATACGAGGAGGAAGATGAAAAAGAAAAGAAGATGAAGACTACGAAGAGGAAGAAGAAACAATAAAAACTCCTTCACCTCCCTCCCCGAAACACACAAGATTGAGAACCAAACAGGAACAAGAACAAGAAGAAACAGCAAAACGGGATGCAACATACAGACAACTGGACTTTTCTAACCTGAAAAGCATAACTGCAGACACTGATCTAATAGACTACAGAAGACCTATAGCCAAAATGATCAGAGAACATGAAACAGCAAAACCGGATTTTTCTGCATAGGCCTCTTAGAGATAGCCAGAGAAAAGCAAGAACATGATAACTGGCGTTGGAGAGTTGAAAGATAAATATGACTATAAGAAATACTGCGAAACAAACAACCTCCCTCCTCCTCAATAAAACATAGTAGATAGATCTACAAATAACGAATAATATTTAAGCAACTACTATCAATCACTTATAAATCATATTGTAATAAATTCCTAGCCCTCAGCACCTATATAACTTGCCATAAAAACTAACTTTAATAAATAAAAACAGCAAGGTGGCCGGCCCACTAACCTTTCTCTTCTACTGTCTTTCGTCTTTCCTACTTTCTCTTCCTTCCCAATCTGGGATCTCTTCTTTCACCCCCTACCTTATATAAAAAAAAAAAAAAAAAAAAAAAAAAAAAAAAAAAAAAGGGGAGTCACTGACCCCCTGGCACGTGCGGGGAACACACCTAGCAGCGCTTAGCCTCGGCAACCCCGATCCTCACCTTGGCACTCTTGGAGAAACAACGAACTCTGTTACGGAGCTCCCACAACCTTGTATAACCACAACCCAGACAACCAAGAAGCTAGTACAGCCACCCACCCCAGCTCAGATACACCTTCAGTATTCTGATGCCTGCAAGACAAATCGCTGGCCTACATACCTTAAGCCAAGCGGTTCAAGATGGTCACCTGATGGAATGGAGAGAATGGAGATGATTTACTGGCCCGCTCTGAAGTGGTGAAGTCAACCAGAAGATAACCAACTGTTTTATTGAAGGACCCTTATGGGCGCGAATGGACTTATTAAAAGAAAGATAAATGCTAAGATTAATAGGTGTGTTCCAGCTATAAAATATTATGTGTTCTTATAGAACAACCAAAGAGACATTGACTAGACAATTGATGCAATAAAGAGATGAATAGTTGTGAGATATAGCTGTTTTTGTGACATAATATTGTATTGCCAAGAGACTTGTGGCAGTTCACTGGCTGTAAACAACATAGTTTTATGAACTCATCAACATTCCCAAGACGTGTGAAGGAAGGGATATGATTAGGTGAGGCAAGGAACATTGTGTAATTCAATTTTCTCATCGACAGTATATACATTATAATTATGAGGGCTAATAAATCTTTCCAGATTTTTTTTTAGATAAGAGACTTAACATGAATATCAACATATTCTATTCTATCCATAATTATATTCATAGATAATTAAGGCAATAAATACCAGTGTGAGTGAGGTAGGCATATGGAGTTTGCTTCATTGTAACCAAGACAGCGCGGTGATACTGTCGTAAAAATCAACGGTTAAATATAATATATAAGTTTACTATACTTTAACTCATAAGATGCAGCAAACCTCCCATGAGTCTCTGTTGACAGACTGCGGGAAGCCTCACGGAAAGCGCACGTTTCAAACCTATACAAAAAATGCGTCAATGCTTGGAATCATCACACAATTGGATTACATACATGACTACATGGCACCTCTCAGTGCCGCCCCCTCGTCTCCTTCTCCCCCTCCCTTTACTTCCTCCCCTACCCTCTACTACATCTATCTACATTCCCCTCCCTCTATTAGCCCCCCACTCCCTCTACCCTGTACCCCCTCCCTCACACACAAACTGTGCAAGGTAGCAAGACACAAGTGTAACTCAGTTTCTCTTCTCTAGATGTGTGCATGGCAGGGTGGGGTGTGTCCCCCTCCCTCCTCCTGAATAAATCATAGTTACACCTATTTAAGTGTGGGTGATCATTGTTCACATATGCCGTGCGCTTGAAGCCTATGCATATTTGGCACAATAATATTGCTTTATACAGTAGATATAAGTGACAATAACACATATGGGGAGATTGTAGGCACCAATCGAGCAGGGCAGTACCCAGGGAAGGCCACATGATGAGGAATTGCTGGAACTCCTGTTTCCTTTGCCTGGCTTCCCCCACTGTTTCTATTTGTGCTTCACCTACACAGAGTAATCCAGCTAACTCTCACAAACACTTCCTTCTATTTATTTCACAGCACTTAACCCACTGAGCACCGGCTAATAAACTCTTCTGACCCGGGGGCCCCCTCCTAAGGACAGTGTCAGGTACCCGGGCGATTTGGCCAAAAAACGTCTAGGCCTAGGCTACCGTATCTTTGTTATTTTAACTGCTAGAAATTTCCCACGCATTCCTAAACGTAGTGCGGTTTCCCATCTGTAGACTGGTGTTGAGTAGAGCTCTGTAAGTCAACTAGTTCAGTTGTGATGACGATTTCCGTGGAGCGAATTTTGCCGCGATGTTGACAATATCGGAGCTTTTCAGACACTAATTACGTCATACCATACAACAACAACATTGATCCGACGTCTCCTTCTTGTTTTCGGAGGTTGGGTGACGCAATGACCGGCTTTGTTTACATGCGTCGGATGCACGGCATTCAGACCAAGCTGAATAGGCTTTCAAGCTTACTTCCTTTTCTAAGGACACCCGGGGTCCTGCCCATCTGCCGCGGTGTCCTTAGAAAAGGACAGCCGGGCTGGAAGGGTTAAAAATAAAAGTACACCCCAGGACCAGCAGGTTGTAAAAAAAAAAAAAAATCTATAAAACACCTGGAATAGGTTAGAAACCACAAAAAACCGATCCCCTATGTCATTAAGATGTCCTACGGGGCGCCCGAAAGTCGGAATTACAAGAGGGGAAATGGGTAGGCAAAAACATGCAAAACATGTTCTCACGCACACGCGGTTGGACTTTGAGGGTTTTCAAGCATCGGTATCGTTGCATGGGATACTTACTCAGTTCCCATACAAATCTGAGCCCTCTAAGTGCCATAGGACCGGAGTAATTAACCGCGACGCACCCTATGCGGCGCTGGAGTTTAGGGTTACATGCATTGCCGACACAAACGCTGCGTCGCTGGGGTTCTGTGGGTTAACAAGGACACCAGACATCTTTTCAAAACATCTATATTACATATAAAGTATCTTGATTTTGACTCGCTGTCACTCTTTCAACCTTTTGGGGAGACACTTGTTACAGGCAGCTTTGCCTATTGTCTCCTTCATACATATACACTAAGAAAATTAGAGTGTGGTGGATGGCGGTACCTCATCCTCCCTCTCTTCCTCTCCAGCAGAAGCACGTCTGTTTTTCTTCATTACACCTAATTTCAAGATTGTCATTTTTCACATATGCCTTTTGCTTGAAGCCTATGCACATATAGTGCAATAATATTGCTTTATACGGTAGATATAAAGCATAATTTCAGAATCCGCCCTTCTCCTCCAACACCACCACCATGCTTGCTCGTTGATGGCTCTTGTAAACCATACAACTTCCGACCTCAAACACACCATCACCATAACTACATTGGTTAGGACGAAAAACATAATACATGATCGGATGAGGTAGTGTATTCCAAAGACGCTGATGGCCTTTTTACTCATTTTGGAAGACTCGAATTCCCTTGCTTTCACCATATAGCAATATATGCCTCCCCCCCCCCCCTCCTGACGTAGTTTACGAGTTTGAAACGTGTTTGCCTTAACACAGCTATGGATGGTAATTTTGATTATCAATGACATATACTATACTGTTTAAATCTTTGTGTGAGAGTTCTGGACTCCTCCCTCTCTCTCTCTCTATATATATATATATATATATATATATATATATATATATATATATATATTGTTACGTATCTTGATCCTCAAGTGGTTAACTTGATGAATCTAGATAGCACAGAGATATATGTTTAGGTATCAGTCAGCTGAAGGCAAAACAAAAGTAAAATCTAATAACATTATTTCCTGTTGTTGCTTCCTTTCCTTTTGGATCTTAGGACTTGGTATCCTTTATTGACTGATACTCTTTACTTATGAACAAATACTGAAACTAATTAAAGTCATGTAGTATTTAAAAAAGAATTATTATTTAACCGAAGCTTAGTAGGCTATGGTTAAGAACCGAATAAGTTATATCTAAAGAAGGACTATTAATTCTATAAAAAGTCTTGAAAGATAAATATTGAGGTAAGAATATTTCTGTCTCTTACCCTTTTTTAAATTAATAGCTAGTTTTATTATATGTTCTTTTATTTATATTTAATGTAATTTTTCTTGGTTCTTGTCTTACGTTAATAGTATTATATTATTATTATCATCAGGATTAATATCAAAGTCACATAAAAAGTTAGATATTATTTAATAATTAGTTAAATGTACTTCTTAACCACGTAACATTGAGGTTTGATTATGAGTAAATTAAGTTACAGGATCGCTTCATAGATTCGATTCAGGTCTCACTCAAATAATATGAAAAGCAAAAATAATATTTTGAAGCTAAACAAAAAATCTTCAGCTTAGGAAATCACTAGAAGTACCATTATAACAGCCATGTTAGTATAAGGCGATATTAATAATAAGAGACAATAGTATCACCGTTCTGAGCACCGTTAAGCAATGTAAGCTTAATTAAAAGAAAATTAAAGAACTCGTAAGTATTTATATAAAACAATAGTATTACTTTCATCATAACCCAACTACTTAAAGAGTTGCTTTAGTCCACAAGTTAGTCAACTAAAATAGTTAAGTACATAATAGTAGCGTTAACATTAATTCCCAATCAAATAGTTAAGTACATAATAGTAGCGTTAACGTTAATTCCCAATCAAATAGTTAAGTACATAATAGTAGCGTTAACGTTAATTCCCAATCAAATAGTTAGGTACATAATAGTAGCGTTAATGTTAATTCCCAATCACATATCTCACTAACCAACATAACATAAGTGTTTACACCGAACACACTTAACACACACTTATATAATCTGACTGACAGTCACAATCCCATTATAATACTTTACCCCGTCTTCCTCCAGCTGCAAGTTCACCTTCCCAGCTCCAAATGAGACTGATTTGAATGCCCACTACTCGGGTCTTATATACTAAACAATGATGGTGTAGGAATGAATCAGGAGGCGAGGGATGGTGCGCGCCCCAATCACAGCTCCTCTGGTTGCGTAAGAGGTGCGTGGTCCAATGGAGTCTCCTGGCGTCGAATCATCGTCATAGCGTCGGGTCATCGAAGTAGTTTGCAGGGTCCCCTATGACGCACGCATGTACAAAGGAGTACAAAGGAAATCAAGCAACAACAGATCTAGTGACCCTTCTAGGTTGCTTGTCCTCCAAAACACTGAGGATCAAGTGTCCAAACAGTGGTTTAGAGTGGGTAAGGGAACATTGGAAAGGGAATTACTGCCCTGGAACTAATGTCCGTGG
The DNA here is from genome assembly GCA_032716605.1 of Paralithodes platypus. Classification (NCBI taxonomy): domain Eukaryota; kingdom Metazoa; phylum Arthropoda; class Malacostraca; order Decapoda; family Lithodidae; genus Paralithodes; species Paralithodes platypus. The sequence goes on from CM064533.1 coordinate 39,449,795, forward strand.
CAGGATTAGGAAGTTAGTAGGGGACAGATGGGTTAGTAACTGAGGGGGGGATAAAATAAAGTTATTCATTTACAAACGCAGTCAGTCGCGGGTTTGATGCGAGATATTTGTCTAGGCGGAGTTTAAATGAATCAACGGTGATGCAGTCTATAACGTTTCGGGGAAGCCCATTCCACAAGTTGACAACTCGATTGAAGAAGAAATTCTTAGATTCGTGTGAGTTAAAAGATTTACCAATAATTTTGCAACCGTTTCCCTGCGTGTAATTAGATTGGTCGATAGTGAAGTACTTACTACAGTTCATATTGTCGATGCCTTTGATGATTTTGAACACTTGAATTAAGTCACCTCTTAATCTGCGCTGGTTTAAAGGAAATAGATTTCATTCTCTAAGACGCTTTTCGTATGGTTTGTTCTTTAGGCTAGGTATCATTTTGGTAACTCTACGTTGAACTCTAGCTTGTTTATATCTTTTTGGTAATAAGGGCACCAGGATTGAACGCAGTATTCCAGAAGAGGGCGGACTAAGGAATTGAAAAAGGTTAGGATAACTTCTTTGGATTTATGCTCAAATGATCTGCCTATAAAGCCAATTATTTTGTTTGCCTTCTTAACAACTTCTGAACATTGTTGACTCGGTTTTAGGTTACTCGATATTGTTACTCCCAGATCGGTTTCTCTGTTTACATTCTTAAGCTGAGTGCCATTCATCGAATAGTTAGCTTTCTCATTTAGGTATCCAATATGTAGTACTTTACATTTATCCGCATTGAAACTCATTTGCCAAATTTGGGCCCAACATGACAATTTATCTAGATTGTGTTGCATATCGTCAACTTGTTCTTTTGAGAGTACGCTATTTGCAATTTTTGTATCGTCAGCAAATTTTGAGATTGTACAGGTGAGACCCTCATCTATGTCGTTGATGTAAATTAGAAAGAGAATTGGTGAATGTGTGAAGGCTTGTTTGCTGGTATGCGGACGAGCTGGTTTCCCAGTCGCTGGTGAGCTCGCTGGTCTGCTTCGCTGCCTGGGTAGTTTGGCACTCCTTCAACTCTTAATTCTAACTCTTAAATAAACATACACGGCTCCGTATGTCAGACCTCCCCCCTAGAAAAGAGTTTAAGGAGTATAGTACATAATATTAAACATAATACATAAATAGATTCACCACCAGATTGGCAACAGCAAGATTATAATGAGGATATAATAAGGATATCACCCAAAGTAGGCAACGTCTCCAGGTACCACATCAGAACATAGCCGGAACGTAGCTGGAGCGCTATTCGAACTGCAAGGCATCTCACAGCTGAAGGCTTGAAAGCGCACTACTAAAGCATGATATTTACCTCGCTACAAGGGAGAGCTAATTGCCAAAATCCTCTCATTAAGTTTATCTTACTGCTGTATGAGGCCAACCCGGTAAATGTAATCTTTGCTCCGTGGTAGTGGGTAGGTATCGTTCTTTGTGACAGCATTAACTTGTCTATAGTCCATACATAACCTATGGCTCCCGTCTGGCCTTGGCACAAGTATGACCGGACTACTCCACTGGCTTAAGGCCCTTGTGATCAGCTGGTTTGAAAACATGAAGTCAAGCTCGACCTGCAGTATACTCCTGCGTTGTGGTGAGACAAGGTAGGGGGATAGTTTAATGGGAGTTGCATCCCCTACGTCGATGTCGTGCACGGCCAAAGAAGTGAGCCCTGGAGTATCACGGAACACACTGGGAGACTGAGATAAAACAGAGATTAGTTGGTTCGCTTGATCAGAGGGAAGATGACATAGTTTAGATGGTAATTCCCCCCAAGCTACTGAATTATACTGAAAGTTGGATAGGCTACATGACAAGTCAAAGTCTGCATGGATACCTTCAGGCTCTGGAACAGTCTGTTGAGGGTCAGTAAGAGAACTGACGACTTCGTCCGCACCAGGCTGTCCACAGGTCCTGACATTCACTGCCACAGTGGGAGAATCTGGAGGAGAGGAATCAGGGGACCTATGGTAGGGTTTCAACATATTTATATGGAATACTTGCGTGGGCTTTCTCCTGTCTGGGGTAGTTACTAGATAATCGGTAATGCTCACCCTCCGAATGATCTTATATGGTCCCCTGAATTTGGCAGATAAAGGTTGGCCAAAAAGGGGGAGCAGGACCAAAACCTCATCACCGGGCTGAAACTCCCTTTCACGGGCTTTTCTGTCATACCAGTTCTTCATGGAGCTTTTAGCCACTGTCAAGTTTTGAGCGGCAAACTCACATGAGGATCTGAGCCGGGTTTTGAAATCTGAAACATACTTGAGGAGGTTTTGGTTCCCCTCCTGGCCAACTAGGCTATCCTGCAATAGTTGCAAAGGACCTCTTTCCTGGTGACCGAAAACTAGCTCATTAGGGGAAAAACCCAGGGATTCAGTTGGAACCTCACGAGTAGCAAATAAAAGAAAAGGTACCCCTTTATCCCACTTAACTCCGGTCTCTGTACAATATTTACGCAACATTCCTTTTAATGTCTGATGATACCGTTCGAGAACCCCTTGACTCTCTGGGTGGTAGGTGGTAGACTTAACATGCTCGATACCCAACTCCTTCAGGGACTGCTGAAAAATGTTAGAGGTAAAATTAGTTCCTTGATCACTTTGCACCTCATGGGGGAAACCCATTCTGGTGAAGAATTTGAGCAGTTCCTTAACGACAGTTGGAGCAGAGGTAGTCCTTAAGGGTATAGCCTCTGGGTAGCGAGTTGCCATGTCCATAATAGTTAATAAATAAATGTTACCTTGGGAAGTCTTAGGCAATGGGCCTACAATGTCCACTACCACCCGAGTAAAAGGATTCTCGAAGACGGGCAAGGGCACCAGAGGATGTACAGGCACCTTCTGATTGGGTTTTCCTGTCATCTGGCAAGTGTGGTACACTCTACAAAACTCCACTACATCTGCACGCATTCCTGGCCAGTAAGAGTGGGCTCTGATTCTGTCTAGAGTTTTTCTCACACCTAGGTGTCCTGCCAATGGTATACAATGTGCCATTTCCAAGATATCTCTACGACAAGGTTTGGGGACTACTACTTGATGGACGTCCCAGGCCCCGTCATCGATTGGTCTGTGTGGCAGTCTCCATCTACGCCACAATACTCCTCCTTTGAGGTAGAAACATTCACCACCCTCCTTCTCACATTCCTCTTCACTCACAGACCTGGCAGCTAACTCCTTGCATTCACTATCATCTCTCTGTAGCTCTACCAGGCCACTAGGACAATTTGGAGGGGTTTCATGGTCATCGTTGGGGTCAAGATGAGCCATAAAGGTGTCAGATATATCCACCTCAGTCACATCATCAGGCACAGTTGGAGCGTCATTCACACTCTCATCATTCCTTTCATCAACTCTTACATTCGGTACATTTCTGTCTGAGGGAACTGCTACTTGAGACATTGAAGATGTCACAGCACACACAGGGAAAACTGTTGGCATCTCCTTTTCGAGCTCACCGGTTAGTGGTTCGTTAACAGGGGAAAGTGACAAAATGGGGTCTGGTCGGACCTTCTCACCTGCTACATTATTCCCCAAAAGGAGTGTTACCCCGGGCACAGGGATATCTTGGGACCTACACAAAGCTATGGTGGCCTCACCCTGTAGTAAATCACATTCAATTTCGCCTTTAACCAAGTATGCATAACATTGGCCTCCAGCACCTCTCATTACAACTGGTTCGCCAGGTGGGCACTCAGTGTAAGGATTCACCATGAGGGTGCTAGTAGAACCTGTGTCTCTCAGAATTTTTACCTCATGCATACAACCATTTAATCTCACGTTGCCAGATAAAATAAAGGGACGGTAACTGTCCTGCACTGATGGTGAAATAATTATTGGCTTAACCCTAGTGGGTTGCACCACACATGCTACTACACCCCGGTCTAGATGATTTATGTTAGCTGCAAGGTACTCCTTCTGTCAGGAGTCCTGCATTAAAGGAACTTTTGGTGCTAGGTACTCCTTCTGTCGGGGGTCCTGAATTAAAGGAACATATGGAGTTTGAGATACGGCGGTAACTGTCTGCCCCGACCTCTCGGTTCTCTTCTTGGCCCAGCACTGATAAGCTAGGTGGCCTCTCTTGCCACAAAAAGTACATACTTTAGGGGATACGGGAACGTTCCCTCTTTGAGCATTACTATTACTTTGGGGCCCACCTCTGTTACCATTGCCCTGAGTTGCATTTTTAGTTGGGGGAACAATTCTATTTTGGCTAGCTGGGGAAGAAGTTACAGGCTTGTGACTGGGTCTGTCAGATTTGTGATTGGGATAATTAAAATTAGAACTAGAATTATCGTAGGGCTTCTTTCCACGAAATTTGTTGTTGAGCACGTATGTGTCAGCCAGGTCAGCGGCGTCGGCAAGACAATCTACCTTTTTCCCCCTTAAATGATAGGCTACAGAAGAATCAATTTTCCATAGGAAATTTTCTAACATGACCAACTCCTTCAGATCGTTGTAGCTTGTGACTTTCTTACTCTTAACCCAATAATTGAAAGTTTTAGTCATGGTCCTGGCGAATACCTTATGGGTTTCTTCTACTTTCTTCTGGTTTTAGACATGTTTGAGACAGTTAACTGGAGATGTGAGGCAAGCACTTTCAGTTCGGATTTTGACAGACAGTCAATATCAGGGGCTGTGGGTTCTGATTCTATGAAAACTTGAGCATCTTCGTCATTAATTATATGAGGCATGATTAATATTTGATTTTTAAGTAGTGAAACGGTAATGAAATTGAGTGAAACTGAATGAAACGAATCCTGGCAAGGTCGCCACTCTTCTGTTACGTATCTTGATCCTCAAGTGGTTAACTTGATGAATCTAGATAGCACAGAGATATATATTAAGGTATCAGTCAGCTGAAGGCAAAACAAAAGTATAATCTAATAAAATGATTTCCTATTGTTGCTTCCTTTCCTTTTGGATCTTAGGACTTGGTATCCTTTATTGACTGATACTCTTTACTTATGAAAAAATACTGAAACGAATTAAAGTCATGTAGTATTTAAAAAAGAATTATTATTTAACCGAAGCTTAGTAGGCTATGGTTATGAACCGAATAAGTTATATCTAAAGAAGGACTATTAATTCTATAAAAAGTCTTGAAAGATAAATATTGAGGTAAGAATATTTCTGTCTCTTACCCTTTTTGAAATGAATAGCTAGTTTTATTATATGTTTATATGTCCTTTTATTTATATTTAATGTAATTATTCTTGGTTCTTGTCTTACGTTAATAGTATTATATTATTATTATCATCAGGATTAATATCAAAGTCACATACAAAGTTAGATATATTTAATAATTAGTTAAATGTATTTCTTAACCACGTAACATTGAGGTTTGATTATGAGTAAATTAAGTTACAGGATCGCTTCATAGATTCGATTCAGGTCTCACTCAAATAATATGAAAAGCAAAAATAATATTTTGAAGCTAAAAAAAAAATCTTCAGCTTAGGAAATCACTAGAAGTACCATTAAAACAGCCATGTTAGTCTAAGGCGATATTACTAATAAGAGACAATAGTATCACCGTACTAAGCACCGTTAAGCAATGTAAGCTTAATTAAAAGAAAATTAAAGAACTCGTAAGTATTAATATAAAACAATAGTATTACTTTCATCATAACCCAACTACTTAAAGAGTTGCTTTAGTCCACAAGTTAGTCAACTAAAATAGTTAAGTACATAATAGTAGCGTTAACATTAATTCCCAATCAAATAGTTAAGTACATAATAGTAGCGTTAACGTTAATTCCCAATCAAATAGTTAGGTACATAATAGTAGCGTTAACATTAATTCCCAATCACATATCTCACTAACCAACATAACGTAAGTGTTTACACCGAACACACTCAACACACACTTATATAATCTGACTGACAGTCACAATCCCATTATAATACTTCACCCCGTCTTCCTCCAGCTGCAAGTTCACCTTCCCAACTCCAAATGAGACTGATTTGAATGCCCACTACTCGGGTCTTATAAACTAAACAATGATGGTGTAGGAACGAATCAGGAGGCGAGGGATGGTGCGCGCCCCAATCACAGCTCCTCTGGTTGCGTAAGAGGTGCGTGGTCCAATGGAGTCTCCTGGCGTCGAATCATCGTCATAGCGTCGATGACGAGTCATCGAAGTAGTTTGCAGGGTCCCCTATGACGCACGCAGGTGTGAAGGCTTGTTTGCTGGTATGCGGACGAGCTGGTTTCCCACTCGCTGGTTCGCTCGCTGGTCTGCTTCGCCGCCTGGGTAGTTTGGCACTCCTTCATCTCTTAATTCTAACTCTTAAATAAACATACAGGGCTCCGTATGTCAGAATATATATATATATATATATATGTTTTTAATCTCTCAGTGGGGTTCGAACCGCCGACCATCAGGATGATACCCGACGCTTTAATCAACTACACCACGGCTGCCGTGGTGTAGTTGATTAAAGCGTCGGCTATCATCCTGATGGTCGGCGGTTCGAACCCCACTGAGAGATTAAAAACATTTAGTGGCCCACGTGTATTTGTGATATATACTCAATATATATATATATATATATATATATAGATAGATAGATAGATAGATAGATATATACAGTAGATCGAGATAGATAGATAGATAGACACTCACAGACAGTCACACGGTCACGCACGCTAACATAATCAACACACACACACACACAACCGATGGTATGTTTACCGGTATTTAATCCCCAAGAGAAAAACAGTACACTTAAATGGTGGCCTGAGAGAAATATAGTTTCCAAACAAAACAATAGAAAATAAATATATGAAAAACAGAAGGGAAACGTGATTGAGTAGGTAGGCTTTACCGTGCTGACAAGCCTACCTGCTTTACTGTGCTGATATGGACCTGCTTCAGGTAGTTAGTTAAAATAGGACTTCAGAATCTATCAAACTTTTTGGATTATTAAGCCAGCACACTGTAAGTCAAGAACAACGCAATGAATGAAGCCTGTTTTCGAGAAATCCAGTCCCTTGCTGCTTCAGCTGATGCCTCCTCCCTCACTACCACTTTCCTGGTGGTGGTGGAACGGTGGTGGTGGTGGCAGGTTGATAACAGGGTCGGGTTGGTAGTGACACCAGAATGATGGCTGGCACTATTGGTTGTAATCCACGTCATTTACTTCCCAGGGGGTTTCGCCAGTGAGAAGGGTCATTCAGTAACATAGGATATTGAATTTATCAAACACTTTTGTATTGCCTTTGCTGTGATACATACGATCAATAATCAACACTGAGGATGTTGTGCTTTCAGATAAATAGTACATTACTTTATGACAATAACTGTATACATAGTAGTATTCAACAAATATACAAATCGATCTATACATACTGTTGTACTTATTTTTAAATACACTGTTCTAATAGGGTTGGAATAATTCAACATTTGTTTAGAAGTTTGCGTTTTTATTTAACATACTCCCATGGTAGCCGTAATCCCCATAGCAATTGATTCTCTGTTCGGTCAAAATGAGTTCAAGCTATAGTTTCACTTCGAAATTATTACATTCCTATTACAACCTATTTGGACAATCGCTATTCAGAGTCTTGATTTACTTCGACTTCAAGCCAAAGGCACATCACAATCTTCACAATGCTGGACAAAACTATATTAATACTATCCTTCAATATGTCCTTTAATCACCTTAACAATATTAGGACCGAGGATTTTACCTATAAGTTCTCACCTCACCTTGACAATATCAGAAACACATATTCCTTTACATGGGATCAAATCACCTTAATCATATTAGACACGAATAATAAATCCTTAGACATTTACATCACCATGACCGTACTACTAGACAATTATTAGGTCCGCGTTCTTAACCCACTGAACCCCAGCTATTTAATAATAAATGTACCACCCAGGACCAGGGGGCTGTAAACAAAAAAAAATCCAGAAAATACCAGGAATGGGTTAGAAATGAAGGAAAACTCACAAAAACCCGATCCCCTAGGTCATTAAGGGGTCCTACGGTGCGCCCGAAAGTCGGAATTAACATGGGGAAATGGGTAGGCAAAAACAGGTTTGTGCGCACTCACGCACACGCGGTTGGACTTTGAGAGTTTTCAACCATCGGTATTGTTGCGTGGGATACTTACACAGTTCCCATACAAATCTGAGCCCTCTAGGTGCCATAAGACCGGAGTAATTAATCAGGACGCACCTTATGCGTCCCTGGGGTTTAGCGTTACATACATTGCCGACGCAAACGTGTCGTCGCTGGGGTTCTGTGGGTTAAATCTCCTTTGCAATATTATACACAAATACTAAATCAACAGGTATTTACGTCACCTTTACAATATCAGAAACACAATTACTAAATCAACAGGTATTTACATCACCTTTACAATATCAGAACACAATTACTAAATCAACAGGTATTTTCGTCACCTCTACAACATTTGAACGCTATGTCCTTTAGGTCAATTTACAAGATTACAAACTATTATTCAATCAATGACATCCTTAAAACTAGTTGGCTAGATATTTATGCGAATATCTATTTATTTTTGGTTGTTTCCTTATAATAGAAGGAATATTTCATGGGCGTTATTACTGATTTCCCTTTAAAACATTATCCCAAAGAACTCCCACTAAATATTGAATATATATATATGTATATATATATATATATATATATATATATATATATATATATATATATATATATTTACTTAATATCCTATAAGATCTTTTACTATTACTAGCTATTTGGCTGAGTGCCTTTACTAACAATAATAGCTATATCTCTCGTTTGTCTATATCAGTTTCTCGTTGGTTGTTCTATAAGAACACATAGATTTTATTGTTGGAACACAAAGCCTGCTCTAGTAGACAGGAGATCTCTTCTTTCTCTCTTCACTACTTCAAAGCTGGCCAACACCTCAGAGCCTTCTTCTCGGTACCATCTACCACCAGGTGACACTCTTGAATCGCTTGGCTTATTGTGTATAGGCTAGCGATGTGTCGGCAGGCATCAGGATACCGAAGGTGTATCTGAGCCGTAGGTGGGTTATGTACTATGCCCTGGCTCGTCTGGCATTCAGTAGTGTAAGGTTGCTGGAGGACAGGAACAGTTTTAGTTACTTTCCCATAGGTGCCAAGGGGAGCAAGGGGGGTGTGTCTAATGAGAGCGCTGCTATGTGGCCCAGGCAGTTGCCCGTCGTAGATCAATCAAATCAAATGAATATAGAAAAGATGGGTGAGGGTGAAAGAAGGGAAGTTTTTATTGGTATAGTATGAGAGAAAGTGTCAAAGTAGGAGGATAAAGAGTGTCGGGGCTTGACACAACGTGCGTGAGTTGTTGATTTTAGTTTGGGGGTTTAGGGGAGGGCTGTGACTGTTGGTATTATTGAGACATATTTTTCGAGAGCTTCAGTATGGCACGTCAAGAAGGGTTGGAGATAAAAATGGGTGGTAAGGCAGAAGATAATAATTTTTGGGTGGTAAAACTTAGTTTTGGTGAAGTGAGATTCAGAGGCTCTGATCGGTCAAGAGTGGCATAGAGGTTGGGCTGTAGACGAGCCGGCATGCCCCACCGCCTCTGCCAGTCTGGACGAATCAGATGAGTCTGGGTGAATTTGAATATCAAATTTGGTAATGGAGAATGTTTTAATGATGGTCTGGCAATTTTGGATGGTATGGGTCTAAAGTGGGGCAGCAAGGCATGGTTGTCAACTGCCGAGTCTAGAGAAGATTGCACTGTCTTATGAAGGGCTTAATTTACTTTAGTTTTTATTGTGTATTTGTGAAAGAATTAGAAACTTTGGCTGGTAGGTGAGTAAAAGGAATGGTGAAAATTGAGTGTGAGTTTGTGGTGTAACAAAGTTATTATGTGAATAGGGGATTTGGAGCCTCTCTGTTGATTGGATGCAAGAGGTTCGACCAGGGACGGTTGGGTTGAGTGATATTATTAACAATTTGGACAAAGTTATGAAAGGTCTCAAGTTTTTCAAGTTGTTTATTAGCCAGAAAGTTGTTGTAGACATTAAGTGGAGGGATGCGGGAGAGTTCATGCAAGTGTTCCGATGTTTGGAACTCATACTACCGAGTTCCATGGATCCACCTCAGTGCTCTGTTCTGTATTCTTTGGAGTTTAATTTTGTGGGTGTTTGCCAAAAGAGTGCTGGTCAGTGGGGCATATGGAAGTAGCGGTCTAATTAGGGCTTTGTACAAATGGGTTTTAGTTTTGATGGAGGCATTTCGAAAACGGAAAATTGATTGAAGAGATTTTGAAGCAATGGGGATAATCTGATTTGCATGACGATGAAAGTGAAGTTTTTTGTCAAAGATTAGGCCGATTACTTTGTTAGTGGGTGAGACAGTTACTGGGATGCGATCGGGAGGAGGTGCGCGGTAGTTGAGGAATAGTGGTCTAGGACGTAGGTAATCAGTGGATATGTAGGTGATAAAGGATTTTCGAGGATGAGCCTGAATCCGCCATTTCTGTTCCCATTGTGCTATTCGGTTAAGCTCTCTCTTGGCTTTGTTCGTCAAACCGTCTATGGTAGTTGCCCTAACAAGTTGCGTCACGTCGTCAGCGTAGGAAATTGTGAGAGAGTCATTATTGATTGGATCTGGCATGTCATTAGTGTAGAGAATGTACAGTGTAGGTGCGAGCACGGAGCCCTGAGGTACGCCTGCATGGAGTGGAAATGAGTCTGAATAGAAATTTGAAAATTTAATTTTGGCTGATCTGTTATCTAAGAAGTTGCAGAGAAGTTTTTTAATTGGTAAGGGGAAATTGAAGTTTTCGCAGATTTTGTACTTCAGGCCTACATGCCATACAGTGTCAAATGCTTTTTTGATGTCTTTTGTGATGAGTGCTGTTTTGTGTCCTCGTCTGGAGTGTTTGTTAATGTGAATGTAGTTGGTGATTATGTTAAGTGCTTCCTGAGAGGATCTGCGGGGTCTAAAACCAAACTGTTTGTCAGTGAGAAGTCCTTCGTCTTCGAGGTCTTTTAAGTGAGTGAAGTGATCTGAAGAAAGTGACTGTCACCATGCCTCGCGCTTGTGCGAACTGCGCCGGTAGGTTTGGTGAGTCCATGTTTGCTACTATCGATCTTCAAGTCTGCCGGCTCTGCCAGCAACGAGAGAATTTTACAGTGAAATTAGATGAAGCCTACAACAAGATCAACGTCCTCACCATGAAGCTGGAATCACTCCAAGAGTTTGTAACACTCAACGTTGGAGTGCCACAAACTTCAATTGTCACCGCAACTCCAGCAGCCACCAACGCCCCAACGTCAACTGCCAACAATTCAACGCCTGCAGTAGCCATTTCAGCTGATGTTTCCGATACTCAAGATACAAATAGCGACTCTCTTCCCCCTCAAGACAACTTCCGTGTCGTGAGGAACAACGTTTGCCCCAAGACCAGGAAACACATACCGATTACCGAGTGTCAAAACCGTTTCCAGATACTCGCAGACTCAGATGACGAAGAGGAAATAGAAGAAGTCCGGCTCGTGGGAGACTCGATGATACGTGGTCAGCTCACAGAGTTTTGCGCCAGGGCACCTAAGACCAGGAAGCGTTTTTGTATCCCTGGTGGTGGTGTGGATGACGTAGTTGCAGCAGTTGACGAAGTATCAAAGCTGGCCCCAGCTAATACAATGTACGTCATCCACGTTGGATCCAACGATGTACAGCGAACCCGGTCGGAAGATTTGCTTTTAAAGTACCAGCAGCTGATCAAGTCGTTTAAGGAGAAGTCATCAAGGATCATCGTCTCAGGAATCGTCCCCCGGCTCGGTGTAGAGAGCCGATTTTACAACATAGCCACCAGCACAAATCGTTGTCTAGCAAACCTCTGCAGGAAGGAGAACGTGGGATTCGTCGACACCTGGGACAATTTCTACTACGATGACTATTTGTTTTCGGACGATGGAGTTCATCTGAACCAGGTGGGAGCAGCGCGTTTTGGGCGTCTTCTCAACGATGCGGTGAAGGATTTTCGGAGAAGAAATCGACTCAGCACAGGACAACCAGGAAGGAGGACCGAAGACAGCGAGGATGGCAATCTACAAAGGAATTAAATACTAATCCGTCAAGAACCGCGAATTTGGATAAAGCTCCACCAACACGACCCAAATTCAAAACCGTCAGGGATAACGACCGAGGACCGAGGACAGCCATGAATGTAAATGTAGATCCGACCAGAACCAATAATTTGAATAAAGACCGTTCCTTGAATCCCAAATCCAAAACTTTGAATGTTTTCTATGCAAACGCTCGTAGCATACGCAATAAATTTTCAGATTTAGAGGAACTAGTGTTTACAGAAAATTATGATGTGATTGGCATAACAGAATCTTGGCTCAATACACAAGATAGAGACTTTTTAGCAGAGTATTCACTTCCCGGTTATGTAATGTTTGAGAACAGCCGAAGGCAAAAGTGCTCAGGCAAAAGGAGGGCACACGAAATTCTGTGTGGGACCCCGGTGGAAATTCCCAAGTCCCCAATATCAGCATCACCCAGCCATCTTCAAAGCTCCTCCACCAGCCTCAGCCTCTCCATACTCCTATGGAAGAGACCCCACGACCTTCTAGAGGGTCTCAGCTGGTGTTGCAGGAGTGTAGATGCCCGCCCACCTCCCTTTATACCCCTCTCTCACGGCCTGGAGCCCTGTGATTGGCCGAGCCGCACACCCAGCGTGAACATACTTGCTCATTTTTACAGGTAGATGTTACGTGCCCATACTGGTAGCACTTAAAACACTGTTGGAGGTTAACCCATGATTCAGGAGAGAGGGAGGAACTCAGGTGGTATGATCACATGGAAGGTTTTGAGACCTGACTTGAGGAGTCTGCTGGCTTCCTGAGGGGAGGCACAGCGCATTTTGATGGCTTTTTTTGGAGTCTTTGAGACATCACAAACTGTGATGTTGTTTCTTTGTGAAATTTCTGTAGCTATGTCATTCTCATCCCTGTTGAAGATGTTGTTATCAGGGTGAGCAATCTTGACAGTGCAAGCAGCTTTCAACTCGGGAGAGACTACTAATTCATACCCTGCATCTTTGAGTTTATTTACGTTATCAGGGGCTAGGTATGCATCAAGATCTTTCTGAGAGGCAAGGCGAACTTTTAGGGTATTATTTGGATTTTTGAAGACTTTAACAATTTGGGTGTTGGTGATGCTGAATATGTGTGAGCCAGGATCATCAGGGGGAGGAGAGTTACATTTAAATTTCACATACAGTGCCATACTGAAACATTAAGAGAGCTAATTTTAAAGGATTAAATTTTGAAAATGGGGAGATGGGGGGGAGAGATAATTAAAATAATAAAGCTAAACTGTACCCAGGGGGCACCCCTACGGTGTGTCCCCAGAAAAAACCTAATTCCTATCTATGCCCTTGGACTAAGTCTGTCACAGGGCCCTAAACCTACTTGGAGCTTAAACCCTACCCACTTGCCTCCTATAACCAGGAGCGAATCCCCCCCCCCCCCCCCCCTCGTGGCAATGCCCTCGGGGTTCAGCGTCGTACTACAAGTGGGTTTCTACTGGGCGGGAGCGGGTACACACATTTAATAAATTTGGAACAAAGAAAGCTGGAAAGAAATTGGGGAAAGAAGAGAATATAGGAAAGTAATGACAATGGAGGAGGAGGATGATGAGGTAGGAGGTGAGATGCAGGGAGCTAATTGGCCAGGCGAACGCAGATCGAGGTGTTGATTGGAGGAGAGAACCGATGGAGGAAGCTAGGGGGGCTAGGTTTGGCTTGGTCCTCAAGACGTCTATCTTCTATCTTCTGCTGCTTGCAGATTCTTCTTTCTTCTGCCACTTGAAGATGGGGGGGGGGGGGGCTACAGGCCTGTAAGAGAGACCAGAGCGTCACCAAGTACCACCTCGAAAAAAATGTGTGCCGTCGTTATTTTTTTTTTTTTTTTTTTTTTTTTTTTTTTTAATCCCCTAGCGGGGGAAGGGGGGCAAAGTAGAGGTTTTGGTCAGGAAGATAAAGTAGGAAATTTTGAAATAAAGTAGTAGATTAAAAGTTAGTGGGCATACCACCTTGCTTTATTCAGGGTAGGGCCAATTTTATTATTATTTTTGTTTTGTTTATTTGTTCATTTGTTTGTTTTTTGTCAAATCATTTTAGTTCATGTGTTCCTGGCGATGTTTTGTCAGGAACTTGTTGATGTTGATAGATGATGATGGTGGTATTCGGGGATTCTGGCGGTGTTCAGGGGGGTCCATGATGTGTGTGAGGATCCCCCAGGTGTTCTGCCGTGTCCCAGGTACTTGTTGTTGTTCTGCCGTGTCTCAGGTTATGGTGTGTGGTGGTGACAGTTAGCGGTGTTTTGCTTGGCTGGTGTTTTTTTTTTTTTTTTGCTCTGGTGTTTTCTGGAGGCGGTGTTCTGCTCGACTGGCGATGGACTGCCACTGAGGTGAAGGAAGAGGTACTCTGTTGAAGGTGAGGTCCGCAGATGGTGTTCCGGGTGCTCAGGCAAAAGGAGGGCACACGAAATTCTGTGTGGGACCCCGGTGGAAATTCCCAAGTCCCCAATATCAGCATCACCCAGCCATCTTCAAAGCTCCTCCACCAGCCTCAGCCTCTCCATACTCCTATGGAAGAGACCCCACGACCTTCTAGAGGGTCTCAGCTGGTGTTGCAGGAGTGTAGATGCCCGCCCACCTCCCTTTATACCCCTCTCTCACGGCCTGGAGCCCTGTGATTGGCCGAGCCGCACACCCAGGAGGAGCTTGCCCAGCCCGCTTGCTTTGAAGTTCCCATTTCTTCTCCTCTTGCTCTATTCTATCTTCGTAATATTCTCCTGGAAGCTTTTTGGAAATGTCCTGTAGTGGCTGACGGGAGTGACAAGGTTGCACCATGGTAATAAGACATCTGCGACCAGGATAGAATATATGTATGCGAACTGGGAGCGAGTTGAGCGGCAACGTTTAAAGGGAGATAAAGCTGGCTCAAGTTGTTGTGTCATAGGAGGCCATTGATTGGTTAAGACCGAGGGTGTGGCAGGAGTCTTCTCGTGACCAGATTTAAAGGTTAAACCTTGCCTCTCCACCTGAGCTAATCCCGTCCCCTGATTGGCGGAAGGAATTACTCTTTTACATACAATGATATAGCATCTTCTCCATCACAATATATATATATATATATATATATATATATATATATATATATATATATATATATATATATATATAAATATGTATATGTGGGAAACAGATTTTCTCGTAGACAGGCTGTAATAAAATCCAACGCATTTTTAGTTATTTACTTGTTACGATGTTCCACCATCGTAGTTTAATTTAGTTAATTTATGTTCATAACCTACTATGTTGCATTGGTTATATATTCACATGGTGAATATATCATATACCGTGTTGGGGTAGTTTCACTACTGCGTGAAGCAATGATCGACCATACGGCGTGAAGCAGCAGTGAACGATATTTATCCGCATATTATCGTCTGTATCAAGTTCATATTATTTCGTTCAATAACGTGGCCTCTTTGATTTTCCCATTCTCTAAACAGTGGCGAATTATGTAACTCATTTTATTATGAATGGGTTTTCCCGGTATATTCATGTAGTACGCATATTATATTATGCGTTGTATTTGTATGTTTTATTTAGTTATTTAGTCCTACTTGTATTATTTAAGGATTACATTGCATAAAAGAACCATCAAGCTGGTTCATGCGGAGCCATCTGTCGGCGTCAGTGTGTGCCAGCTGGAAGCTAGTCAGTCAGCATTTAACAATCAAGGGAGCAACACCTACCACTCGCATTATCTCCTCTTGGCATTTGTTTATTTATTCTTTATTTGTTTTGTATAAGCATTGTAAGGACGTGTGTGTGGCTTGTGTGTCCCGTCCTAGTTTATTGTTTGTTTTTCATATCTGTTTTTATTATTCTTTTAGTGCCGCAACCTTGGCCTTATTAGGGTATATATATTTGTTTATGTGCATTGTTTTATTTAGGGGCCCAGACTATTGGGGTGGCTGGTTCGAAGTAGAGGGTGGAGGACTTCATTAGTCTTCTGCTACAGGGAGGATTACTTCGGCCCAGGCCGACCAATGGTCTGGACAGCTTAAGTGAGTGGTGGTTGATTGGTGTTTTATTTGATCAGTGTTTGATTAATTTATTTTGCGTTCATTATTGGCTTGTATTTAACGTAATTGTATTAACGTAACTTACATCAGCGCTTTCTCTTCTTTGTGCAGCTTAGGAAGGATCCTCTTCAGTATTGCCATTCGGTACTGAGTTTTGTTGATAGTTGTGGCTCAAGATATCTTTTCGCCACAACTAGGGGTTCCAGTTATTTGCATTGTTTGTGTAACGGAACCAGTTCGGGGATTGTGTGCACCTTTGGTCCCCAGAGAGCCTGGAAGTTGCGAATGAGCTCTGTTCTGTCGCGATAGGCTGTGTTACGAGTTGAGGCTACAGAGGTGCTGTGTATTTATTAGTCTGCTAAGTCCAAGGACTAGAAGCCTCTACTGTCAGTCGTAACCTACTTTTCTTGAAATATTTTAAATATTCCTTAATAATTTTCTTACAAAAGGAGGGTGAGTGAAGATAATTTCATAGTTCTCCATATTTACTTGTTCTACCTGTACAACGTTTCGCCTACACTTTTAGGCATCTTCAGGTAAATTATAAAAACAGTCTGCCCAAAATTAATATACAGTATATATAAAATTATATATATATATATATATCCTGTTACTCCTCATGAGCTTAGCTGGCCAAGCTAGGCTAAATGGATTAAACAATATAGAAGCGAATGAGTATTTTGGGTATTGAATGTAAATAGATTAAGTGCGTTAAGAGAAGTACTTTGGGGTAGTTTTGCTCTGTTTAAAGAATATATGGAGAATGGATGCACAAAAAGATACATTGAATTCAATAGAGTGGAACAGCTGGTATTGGAAGACCACGTATGGTACGAGAGATACAAATGGGAAAATACATTGAACAAAAATGTTCACATTATGGCCAGGAGGTATTTCGGCCATGGCCATCCTTTAACAGGGATTTCCCAGGTGGTTTCAAGGTGTCAGAAAATATTATGAGGATGATGATGATACTTTTACGGGAAGGTCATCGTAACAATACTCAATATTATGGTACTATTGATGAAAAAGTGTTTATTTATATAGCTATCTATCTATCTATTGCCTGACGCCTTACTCCCCTTAATGAGGGTGACCATACACAGAATGCCCCCAAGTGGACCTATTCCTTGTAAGAGGGACAACCCGAGCCAGTTTACTGAAGGACTTACAGGATTGACCACTCTATTTAGGATCTGTCCGACTCCGAGGCCCTCTGTGTATCTTTTTAGCACTATTTTTCTACAGTGGTGTTCGGCTAGTCCATCCACTAACCTGCCTTACCCTTAGGTAAGCAGTACAGATTTATATCAGGTTTACTCCCCTAGAAAGGTTGCCGACCAAGGCTGACTAGTCCCATCCACCCGGATTTTTATAAGGTTGTCTCCCCCTAGATGGGTTGCCGACCAAGGCTAACAAGTCCCATCCACCCCAATATATAGTACCATATAGTTTTTTTTTTTTTTTTTTTTTTTTTTCTATATTCCAACTTACTCCCTCTCGGGCATAGGCTGAGAGCCTTAACATTCACAGCTTTACAATGAACAGTGAAGCCTGTGAGCGTCTTGTTCCAGTCTAGGAAGTGAGACATGTGAAGCACGTAGAGTACAACGAGCACCTGCCATCTTGCCTTCACATGAGGCACGGTGCTCACACATGGCCCGAAACTACCCAATCTCTGAAGCCACCTCGTTCCCGTGCTTCACTGTCTCACCCCCTACACTCGAACTCTCACACTTACACACACACAATGCCACCTGTTGAGCAGATAACTCACCAATATGATTTACATATATTTAAATTACAGAAGAGAGCTGAAATGTGTTAAAATCATACGTAAAATATGACCTATATGTGTAGATATAAACTGCATGCAGTGTTGTCTACTTCAAGTTTAGATTTTGTGACAACACTGTACAGGGTTTCTTAAACTGGTGACTTGATCTTGCAAAATTTGCGATTCCAGGACCATAAGTACTCAGTCGTATCTACAACAGTATGTACAGTCTGTCTGATTTCCAGCTGGCCCAGCCCTTCTTTTATTGATGGTATTTAAACTATTTAGACATATTAACCCAGGGACTGCGGCCAGACTCTTAAGAGGTTCTACTGGGTGAATGCGGCCAGACTCTTAAGATCCAAGGTCTAAAAAAAAAAACTTTTAAAACACCCCAGTGGCACTCAAGACAAAGCAATTTGTGATTAGGCGAGTTAATTCTCCTCTATTACTTGCTACCAATACTACATATTTGTCCCAAGCACACACCCTCCCCCCCCCCCTTTTTCTCCCCTCAATTATCGGCTACTTTTCCTCTTATTCCCCCTTTTATTGGGTAATTTTTGGCGCCAATTTCCCCCGCTAACCACAGACTCAACAGGTCAGGCCCAGAACCAGTAGGCCATTCTAGCCCGGAACACAAAAATCCTGGACATTTCAGCAAAGGAGAAATACCACCAAAGACGATCATCTAACATTAAGACTACATTGGCTATTGTTCGGGGCAGGGCCACAAGTTCAGTTCATGGCAGACTTGATGAATTAGTTTGTAACTGTTCCCATTTAGTTAATGAATTGTCCAATTACCCAAACACAACTGAATCAACTATTGTTCATGGCTTAGTAGCAAGTCCGGTTCGGGGCGGAATTGGTAAACTTAGTTCGCATTCAGTTAGGTATTTCTACTGGGGATCTTGAACTGGTTCACGACTGTGTACCCAAGGCTTAATCTCAATCTTCTAACCACTGTTTAGAAGGGCCACCGACTATTAACACTTTCAGCAGCCTCCTATATGCTGTGGTCCAAAAAAAACATTTATCACCTCGACTCTCAACCCAACTCCAGATGGACCGAGAAGACTAAAGCCTTGGTTCAAGAGTAGGCGCCAGAGTCAAGTACGAGTGAGCGAAGAGTGACACTCTTCGTGGATCTTTGTGACTCTGGCAAGAACCAGCCCGAGTAAGGTCACTGTTCCCGATTCACCAAGAGTCAACAAGTCGGTACGTGGTCAGTAAGAGTCAACAAGAGTCACGAACCCAACACGAGTTGAGGAAATTTGAATAACCACGGTCATTTTTTTGGCCCGTGTCACCAAGAGTCTGTACGAGTCAACAAGAGTGTAACGGGAGTCCATAAGAGTTACTTAGAGTCCAACAAGAGTCACAAAGAGTGCTCCCAAGAGTGGCCCCCATTGTGCAGGTGCCCTGCCACGACACCGACTCCTGCCACTCACCACCACGAAGGAAACACCCTGGCACCCACGCAACATGTGCTTACACAATATCTATGAACCCCGAATCATGATTTCTACTCTTGGTGACTCGCATTGCACACTTGTTGACCTCTGCATAAACTCTTTGAGTCGTGTTGACTCTTGTACATTTCGGCCACATCGGATTTTCCACGATCGTGCCCGATTCACCCTAGAGTGTAACAAAGAGTCAACACGAGTCATGAAGAGTTATGCAGAGTTCAACAATTAAGAGTCAACACGTGTCACTGAGAATCAACAAGAGTCATGAAGAGTCACAAGGAGTCACTGAGAGTCGCCAAGAGTTCCAGCCCGGGGACAAGAATTTTCATGCAGACATGAAAATTCTAGCCCAGGTCAGGAGTCGCCAAGACCCACCAGGACACACCCCGATACCAACACAACTCACACGAGTGTAACACGAGTCACAAAGAGTGTAATTTTTCGAGCCCAAGTCATGGACGAATTTGAAAATTCGATCACTCGTGCTGGACTCGGGCACAACTCTTGTATGTGTGAACCAGGCTTAAGAAAAGGAGTCATCAGTGGGATCATTCGCCTCCTCCTTCTAAACGCATTCCTATTGCTTTGAACAACATCTCTAGTACCCTTGGCAAATGCCTAGAATTCAGAACCTAGTCTTGAGTCTCCTTAAGACCCTTCTTGTAACCAGTACCATTATACTTCGTGACTCTGGCACTCTCATTTGTAAACTGCTCTATAATATTATAGTCAATAATAATGTAATTTTACCAAATTTCACCCAACATACGTAACCTTAGAAATCTTTGCCAGATTTGTGTAGGTATCCCGTTTGGAGGTAATTCTCTTTAGTACAGGAGTGAGGGCCCCATGCTCAAATATTATTATGTTTTTACCACTGACTATTTAATTTTTATATAGGGTGCCCCGAAATAGATGTGCCAAACTTCAGGATATAATTATACAGAAGATTCTAAGCCAGGGTTTCCACAGCCAAATTTTATTTTACCCTAAATTTGTGCCTAAATTCCCTAGATTAGCATGATTTACCCTAACCAATATAAAAGAGTGAATATAATAAAACAACAATATATTGGAGTAATGTATAGCTATGTAATGCAAATGTATAGCAAATGTAACTTATAGCTATATTTTTTTCTTTTGCACCACAATTTGAATAATATGCCTACTGCACTTTATCACCATATATACTTGATGCTAATTTTAAGTACCGATGGATATATCCGATAAATTAATCTTATAGTATAGCATAACCTTATTACAAATGAGTGATGGTTCTAAGTATTTACCTGAAGGCTGACACTAGTGAGTATAGGCTGTAGAATGGCGGGCAAGATATCCACACATCAGCTCCCTTCCCTTAAGCCTTGCGTGCCACACTGCCACCTCAGAGCCTGATATTTGTTCACAGGTTTTGACTGGTGACATCTAGCACCTTTACTTCCCATACGGAGCTAGACTGGCGATATATGGCAACTTAACTCTCCCCATGACAGAAAACGAATATATATATCATTAATGGATAACTTTACTTTACTTCACACAAATATTCCATGTCTCACACCTTCAAAATAAAATACCAATTGCTAATGTAAAATACTATAATCCCCTAAAAAATACACAATAAACCCCAAAGATTCCCAAATTCCCCTAGATTTTGCCTTGTTTAGAATTACCCTAAGTTCTACCCTAAATACAGTCTGATTCCCCTATAATGGGGTATTTTACCCTGAAGTGGAAACCCTGTTCTAAGCAAAACATATGCTATAACACAATTCTAAATTTCAACCGTTTAAGAGCTATTGAAGGTTTTATATAGTGTTCTTCCCTAGATTTCTGTAATGGACTCTTCCATGTCAAATAGTTTTCAGCATGTCCAAAGTGAGCTAATGTCTATAATAATTTTGCAACTTACAGAATGTTAACCCCCCAGCCATATTAACTTAATAAGATAGGGGTTGCCCGAGCACCCGGTATTTCTCCTACAACAGTCTTTCTAACACCGAGGGACCGATAGAAGTTGGAGGAATTTTGGGTTGCCATCAACCGACCGATTATGATCTAACTTACCTAACTTACTGAGCTCAAAATGACGCAAAAGCGTCATAACTTATTATTGAGCTATTTCACTAGGTTCATATGACGCGATCGTGTCATATGATACTTTTGGGCGAAACCGTCATATGACGCGATTGCGTCATGAGACGGAGACGGTTAATATCTTTATATAAATATGGTAAAATAATTGCAGTTTGATGGGGGAGTGGTAAGCTCTAGGACAGCTAGGCTAGACTTAAGGGGAAATACTTAAGGAAATGCCATTTTCAACAGGCGATATATCTGTTCTGTAATAAGTACAATTTTCAATTTTGCTTATAGAACATTCTATACTTTTAATATTTATACATACTATATATATATATATATATATATATTTATATATATATATTATATATACTAAGATATAACTTCACCTATCACCGTATTTTATTGTAGAACATCAAACCTTTTATCTCTGTTATTGTATTTGTTATAAGTATTTGTGCTCACATATACTGCTGCCTCTTTGTATAGATAAAACCATACTGAACTTTTCCTTGGGTTATATTTCACCTTGTTGTAATATATTGTGTTTATTCATGACTTTCGACTCTTCTATTTTAGGAGAACCCAGCACAGAATTAATAGAATATTTAGCATATTACAATTAGCACTGGGCCAGCTTCACATCTGACCGACAGTATAGGTACAGTTGGCTCAAAATCGTCCCTTTTTCCCATTCTAAGTCTACATTTTTATTCTGACTGCTTGTGCGGCACTCTTTAACATATTATTGTACACACAGAGACTGAATCAACATTATACGAACAACTGTAGAAGTTATTTTAAACCATTATATGTTGTCTAATGGGAAATTTAACATTGTGTGTCGAACTCAGTTAAATTCCCCCTTAAGCTAAATGTGTCGAGTTAAATAAATTTGGACTATGTGGCGGTGCACGACATCTGTCGAGTGCCATTTTCAGCACGTAATGTAGCTGAGAGAGAGAGCTGAGCGGTGGGACGAGCGTAGTAACCATATGACTGCTCCCCACGACCACCGTGGACGTACTGAACTGTATTCCACCTTCCTCACCCTTCTCTCACTCGCTACACCTGGAATTATGTACGGAAATTTCCTTATTTTAGGTTTTTTGCACTCTTGTTGCACGATCGTTGCAAGAGAACCAGTGGTCGTACAAGAATGGTTCGGGTGTCATTGGAAAGCTCTGTTTACGCCCTTTCAGGGATAAATACTTGTTTTACGCTCTGGGTCTTGTTTATGCATCAAAATGAGCACGGAAACAACCCTATTTAGGGTAAAAAAAAAAACGCTGGGCGGCACAGTGTAAAATACCATACCCCCCGATCTTTAGGGGTTAAAAAAGACGTCTCGGAGTCAAAGAGGTGTTTTACCATTACACTGTAGATAATTATGCCTCCAGCCCTCACTAATTTATCAATCTAACATACACAATACCCCATTATTGTATTACTCTGACATATTAACGCACGATAGTTGACTTATGGTAATGACCGCTAATTATGCCACGTCCAATAATTTAATTACAAACGGACGATGTGACATTAATGAAGGAGTGTCTGGATCGGCTGGGTCATCAGTGTTAGGGAATTGAGGCATCATCAATATTTATTTATCCCTTCTATAGCGGTGACGTATTTTTAATAGTATTCTAGCTAATTGTAAACGATATTGTACAGTTTTAGAAGAATCTGTGGTAGTGAAAAGGGTAAAGTTAAATATTTCGAAGCCTGTTAATTGCTAGATATAATTGCCTATTTGTAACCAAAGTAAAGTAAATATGACGGCACCGGTACTGAATGGGTTAAGTATAATCGTCAGAAATGCTTTGTTGATCGAAACGAGGAAAAGAGGTCTTTTTAGTTAACGGGAAACACAAATAATGTGTTTACTTGTGATGTATATACAATTTTATGGCTTGAACCACGGTTCAAATGTTTATTAATAGCGTGTGACTGTATCGAAGAGCTGATCACAATTCCAGCAACCGATATATATTTTTTCTAATTTTGTTCGTTTTGGTCACTATAATAACTGATATCAAGCTAGTTATGTCGTTATTTTGGTCCTTTTGTAGATAGTAAGACATATGTTGATTATTCAAAAAAGTTAAAGTACAGACAGACAGACAGGGCAACCCCAGGGAAGAGAATGGACAGCAGACGAAACGTTATATGAAAACAATAGTCCATATTAATATACGGAGATCAAGACTAGTATCACCCATTGCGGTCACCCATAATCTCCAGAATTTGTAGTTGAAGTTAATGACAATTATCTTGAATATCCTGAATATCGAACATGGCTTTACTTGAGGGTCTCTAAGACGGTGGGAGTGGGGGAGAGGGGCATCATTTAAAGTTACACATAAGTTATTGGGATCATAATTATGATGTTAACCATATTTTATGGACATCCATTAATATATTCTTAAAGGGAAAAGTTTATTTTGTGGTCGATTATTTTCATATATTCATGTTTTTTTGTATAGTTTCCTCCCTAACTTCCATCAAACTTAAGCAACATCAATTAGATCAGCCAAAGGCCGATTCTTCCCAAATTACAGGCTCACTATCGTTCGTCAGAAAAAAAAAATCGACACCTAAATAGCACGAAAGATCTTAATATTGACAAACCAATGGAGCGAAAGGTCTTAAAATCGACAAACTATTGGGACCAGTCTATGATTGGGACAAACTTCTTAATATCTGAAAACAAATGGGGCTAATCATGAGGGAGAAGGGGATCTATAAAAACGATCCATCTCCCCTTGATATTATGGAACACACTTACTCACACACAGACACAAGGACACGAACACAAATAATACCTTACACTACTGTGGTAAGCAGGGCAATAATTAACAACTGAGACTGCTTGTATGTAGAGAGTTAATCTGTATAGACGCGCTGGTTACGTACGTACAAAATGGCCAAAAGCAGTTGATATATAAACCTGATTTCTGACCACGGAAGAATGTTTGAGAATATTCGAAAATAAACGCAAAGCAAAAGTACAGATGCATGCGTTTGTTTTTTGTTTTTCATTTTTATTCATATACAAAGATCGTATATTCCTGATGATTACATATAATGCGTGTAAAATACGATTAATCTTACCATGTTAGACACCGTTTCATATGAACGGTAATGGATGGTAACAGCTGATACGATAAACAAAACGGTGAATATTTGAAAATACATTACATAAAATATATGACTGAGTGAAGCAAGCCTTCCGCCACACGCACCCATATAAAGGAGGATTACCTGCAAGCCCCCTTCCAGCCATGGACAGACAGCCGCAGTTAAGCTCGGATATCCCACCAATAGTAAAACTGACCCTGTGCCTGTGTTAGCTTCCCACACCACCAGTATATACTTCCTTCAGTATATAGACAGATGACACCAGGGTACATATACGTACGTCAATATAATTCCCCAATGAACACAGAAGTACGCAGTGTCAATAAAATCAGTTAGATCATTTTGGCTCTTCTCACTAATGCCTACGGAAGGTAGAAGCATCGCTGAAGGACAATATAAATCACCTTACGTCCTATAACGCTAGATCCCTACAGCGTGCAGCAGTTTCCCTCTCAGACCAACCTCAGTAAATGATTGATTAATATACACTCCAAATCACACACCAAAGGTCATCCTATCCCCAATCAGATTATATATATCTAGGGTTTTAGTAACTAGAAAAATGTACTGTACACAATTAATATATTTTACAATTATTGTGTATGTATTTACACAAAATATTGTATTGGTAACTACTAAATTCCAGGTGTAAGGAAGCACTGATAAACACTATATTATCGTCCCTGAGTGAACACCCAACCTGTGTTTTCTATTTGCTATGAAAGTTCCGTCCAAAACCACCGATATCCCCGTCAGAGACCCTGGACATAACAGTTGGTGGGCCGCATACAAAGAACCGCATCTGGTGCCTTCTGGCCAGGCTGTTCCGAGCCTCCTTACTTACGAGGCTGTTGGGGGGCCGCGATATGATGTCTGGTATTCAATAAGTGTTCATCAGACGCAGCTGCTGGTGCCGGGAGTTGGGGATGGGGTAGAGATGGTGATGCTGGTGTTGGTAGTACTGGGAAATGGTGTGGCTGGAAGGTAATGGTGTGTTGTTTGTTATTATGGTGGTGTTACTTGTGGTTGTGCTAATGGTGCCATTATATTTTGTATTTGCGGTGGTGGTGGGGAAGGGACTTGTTGTTTTTGTAAAGTGGTACTAAAGGCAAAAAATAAAAGAAAAACGGAAGAACTTTGATCCAGTCGGAAAAAAATGGATAGGTTACTACTTGTTGAATTAAATTTTCATTATATTCTACTCTATGTACTCAGGCCCAATCCCCACTTTTCCTTTTTTTTGTTTGGGGGGGGGGGGGGGGAGTGGCCGATTCAAGACAGCCAGAATAGGGACAACACAACAGAAAACAATGCACACTCAAACACAAAATACAAATTCACACTCATCTAGGACAGAGATGAAAATGAAGCCGTAGTTGAGACTCTGATAAAAACATTAGCTATAAAAAAAGTAAGAAAAAAGTAAGGCTATTAGTAAGGGCAAACATACCTTTACTGACTGCTGGTGATGACAAGAAGGAGGGAGGGCTGAAAGAAGCAGTGGAGCAGAGAGAGGTGCAATATACAGAGCTGTGATATCAAGAAAAGCTAAAGACTCTGAAGAAAGGTCAAACACGACTGAAGAGAAAGAGATAAGGTAGAGAAGGTGCATGAATAAGGACTGCATAACAAGATATATACAAATAAAGAGTAATACAAAGACCTAAAGGAAGAAGAGAGATATAGACAGAAAGGTATAAACAAAAGTGAGAACATAGAAAGAGAAGTATTACACCAGCTATATACTAACCTATAGTATTAAGGGGGTCACAGGCTATTGTTTATCTTTCTCTCCTTCCCTGGCTTGTAACCATTCGGCCCCATTCAGCCAACTGTTTTAAGACTTTTATCCCCATCCAGGTGTCAATTTCTTCCTGGCGAGCGATAGCCAGCCAGCATTGTATGGAGAAATCAGGCTTCGCCTGAGAAATTTGTCTTTCGAGGAATATACAAATATAGCTTGCTGTCAAAACAAAATTATATATATGCTGGCTCGCTACCGCTCGCCAGGAAAATATTGACACCTGGATGGGGGTAAAAGTCTTAAAACAGTAGGCTGAATGGGGCCGAATGGATAAAAGCCAAAGAGAGGGAGAGAAAGAGAAAAAAATCGAGGTGGGCTCACTTACGACAGTGAGCTATACATCAAAGGAGCATAATGCATAGTCTACCATGTAGTAAACAGAAGGGCATCTGTAGTCGAATGCAAACCACACGTTGTCAGTTGAAAATATACATTTCAGGAAGTAATAAACGGAAATTAAGCACACACACAAACATACATCTGTGCTTCTATGGTTATAGTTAAGGGTTCCCAGTAATCGGTCAGTGGTCCACGCCACTGTGCTGCCGCCACTGTACATTACACACAAGTTATTTTGTTCTCCGTGATTTTTCATACAATGCACATGATTGAAGTCTTATAGCGACTTTATCGCTTAATACATAATTTGTCTTCGTTTCTGCGCTATCTTCTCTCATATCATTAACTCTCTCTCTCTCTCTCTCTCTCTCTCTCTCTCTCTCTTTCCAGAATAGTCGTATATCTTCGGCCATGGCGTGGAGTCAGGTCAAGGGGACGTCATTTTATATATTTATTTGTATTATTACAGGCATATATATTGTTTATTTGTATTATTACAGGCATATATATTGTTTATTTGTATTATTACAGGCATATATATTGTTTATTTGTATTATTACAGGCATATATATTGTTTATTTGTATTATTACAGGCATATATATTGTTTATTTGTATTATTACAGGCATATATATTGTTTATTTGTATTATTACAGGCATATATATTGTTTATTTGTATTATTACAGGCATATATATTGTTTATTTGTATTATTACAGGCATATATATTGTTTATTTGTATTATTACAGGCATATATATTGTTTATTTGTATTATTACAGGCATATATATTGTTTATTTGTATTATTACAGGCATATATATTGTTTATTTGTATTATTACAGGCATATATATTGTTTATTTGTATTATTACAGGCATATATTGTTTATTTGTATTATTACAGGCATATATTGTTTATTTGTATTATTACAGGCATATATATTGTTTATTTGTATTATTACAGGCATATATATTGTTTATTTGTATTATTACAGGCATATATATTGTTTATTTGTATTATTACAGGCATATATATTGTTTTATTTTGTTCCCTAGACCTCTATTGAGCTTAACCCCTTCTGTACCGGCGACGTCTTTTTAATATTATTCTAGGTATATTTAGACGATTTGTTGCAGTCTAAGAAATCTCTGTGTTAGTATAAAGGGTTAATTGAGATAGTTCGAAGTCTCTTAATTGTTGGAGACCCTTCTTAAACTGAATAAAATCGTGTAATAGTAGCCAAAATAAAGTTAAAATTACGTCCCGGTACAGAAGGGGTTAATAATAATCCCAACGACCCCCGTTCGAGATAAATTTGTTCCTCCTAAATTACAGGCTCACTATCGATCACCAGGAAAACGTCGAAACCTAAATGGCACAAAAGGTATTATTATTGACAAGGAAATGGATGCATCTCTAATAATTTGAAAACTAATGGGCCTAAACATGAAGGAGAAGGAGTTTCATAAAAACATACAAATAGTTCCCCTTAAGCACCTTCACCTGTTCCTCTCCCACCAACCCCCGCTCAGTCTGTTTTGAAGAGAGAGAGAGAGAGAGAGAGAGAAAAAACGGTTCTAGGGAGGGAGATCGGATAACTCACGTCATGGTGCTATTTTAGAGTACAGAGGAGAAGGGCCGTTAAGAGATCATTTTGTATTTGTATGTTAATGTATATGTATTAAATATTGTTTTAAGTTTCGTCCCAAGACCTTCAACAAGCACATTTTAGTCCTTCTTCTCTCTCTCTCTCTCTCTCTCTCTCTCTCTCTCTCTCTCTCTCTCTCTCTCTCTCTCTCTCTCTCTCTCTCTTCTTTTGTATATATATTTGTTTTTAATAGGAGACAATGAATACAGGAAGGAAAAACATAGACAAAACAAAAAGGTCCATGTTCCTAAAGGCATCCTCCTTCCTTAACATGTTGTGACAACTGAATGTAAACGGTTGTAGGTTGTAAGTATGTGGATGGCAACTCCAAGGAAGTGAATTACAGGCACAGTAGAAGTTCTGGGGACAAATTAAGGGGAGGCAGATCGTTTGTTTGGTCTATTAATTCATTTATTCATATATATTTGTTTTATTTTCCTCCCTAGACCTCCATCAAGCTTAGAAGAAAAAAAATTAAATCCCCCTTCAAGATAAATTTGTAAATTTTCGGTAGAAAAATGTCCCGGCCGAAGGCCGATTCCTTTTAAATTTGCAGGCTCGCTAACGCTCGACAGGAAATAATCGATACCTAGATGGCAGGAAAGGTCTTAAAATTGGCAACAAAATGGGGGGAAAGGTGTTAAAATCGCCAAACTAATGGGCCGAACGTCTTATAATTTCAAAACTAGTGGGGCTAAGCATTAAGGAAAAGGGGGTCCAGAAAAACGGTCTGCCTGCCCTTAATGTTGATAAGCAGAAGTTCTACACTCTGGAGGAGAGAGAATTCATGGGTTTTTCCAGCTGCCCTAGTGTACCGGGGAAAAAGGTGGTACACTCGGATACCATAATCTCTAGCCCACTCATATAAGGTGGTAACTCGGATACCATATTCTCCAGCCCACTCTTAAAAGATGGTACACTCGGATACCATAGTCTCCAGCCCACTCATAAAAGGTGGTACACTCGGATACCATAGTCTCTAGCCCACTCATAAAAGGTGGTACACTCGGA
This sequence comes from Paralithodes platypus, assembly GCA_032716605.1. Taxonomy (NCBI): domain Eukaryota; kingdom Metazoa; phylum Arthropoda; class Malacostraca; order Decapoda; family Lithodidae; genus Paralithodes; species Paralithodes platypus. The sequence continues at coordinate 39,479,220 of CM064533.1, forward strand.
TACCATAGTCTCTAGCCCACTCATAAAAGGTGGTACACTCGGATACCATAGTATCTAGCCCACTCATAAAAGGTGGTACACTCGGATACCATAGTCTCCAGCCCACTCATAAAAGGTGGTAACTCGGATACCATAGTCTCCAGCCCACTCATAAAAGGTGGTACACTCGGATACCATAGTCTCTAGCCCACTCATAACAGGTGGTACACTCGGATACCATAGTCTCCAGCCCACTCATAAAAGGTGGTACACTCGGATACCATAGTCTCTAGCCCACTCATAAAAGGTGGTACACTCGGATAGCATAGTCTCCAGCCCACTCATAAAAGGTGGTACACTCGGATACCATAGTCTCTAGCCCACTCATAAAAGGTGGTACACTCGGATACCATAGTCTCTAGCCCACTCATAAAAGGTGGTACACTCGGATACCATAGTCTCTAGCCCACTCATAAAAGGTGGTACACTCGGATACCATAGTCTCCAGCCCACTCATACAAGGTGGTACACTCGGATACCATAGTCTCCAGCCCACTCATACAAGGTGGTACACTCGGATACCATAGTCTCCAGCCCACTCATAAAAGGTGGTACACTCGGATACCATAGTCTCCAGCCCACTCATAAAAGGTGGTACATTCGGATACCATAGTCTCTAGCCCACTCATAAAAGGTGGTACACTCGGATACCATAGTCTCCAGCCCACTCATATAAGGTGGTACACTCGGATACCATAGTCTCCAGCCCACTCATAAACTGCTAGGTACACTCGGATACCATAGTCTCCAGCCCACTCATAAACTGCTAGGTACACTCGGATACCATAGTCTCCAGCCCACTCATAAAAGGTGGTACACTCGGATACCATAGTCTCCAGCCCACTCATAAATGGTGGTACACTCGGATGCCATAGTCTACAGCCCACTCATAAAAGGTGGTACACTAGGATACCATAGTCTCCAGCACACTCATAAAAGGTGGTACACTCGGATAGCATAGTCTCCAGCCCACTCATAAAAGGTGGTACACTCGGATACCATAGTCTCCAGCCCACTCATAAAAGGTGGTACACTCGGATACCATAGTCTCTAGCTCACTCATAAAAGGTGGTACACTCGGATACCATAGTCTCCAGCCCACTCATAAAAGGTGGTACACTCGGATACCATAGTCTCCAGCACACTCATAAAAGGTGGTACATTCGGATACCATAGTCTCCAGCCCACTCATAAAAGGTGGTAACTCAGATACCATAGTCTCCAGCCTACTCATAAAAGGTGGTACACTCGGATACCATAGTCTCTAGCCCACTCATAAAAGGTGGTACACTCGGATACCATAGTCTCCAGCCCACTCATAAAAGGTGGTACACTCGGATACCATAGTCTCTAGCCCACTCATAAAAGGTGGTACACTCGGATACCATAGTCTCCAGCCCACTCATAAACGGTGGTACACTCGGATACCATAGTCTCCAGCCCACTCATACAAGGTGGTATACTCGGATACCATAGTCTCCAGCCAACTCATAAAAGGTGTTACACTCGGATACCATAGTCTCCAGCCCACTCATAAAAGGTGGTACACTCGGATACCATAGTCTCCAGCCCCCTCATAAAAGGTGGTACACTCGGATACCATAGTCTCCAGCCCACTCATATAAGGTGGTACACTCGGATACCATAGTCTCCAGCCCACTCATAAAAGGTGGTACACTCGGATACCATAGTCTCCAGCCCACTCATAAAAGGTGGTACACTCGGATACCATAGTCTCCAGCCCACTCATAAAAGGTGGTACACTCGGATAGCATAGTCTCCAGCCCACTCATAAAAGGTGGTACACTCGGATACCATAGTCTCTAGCCCACTCATAAAAGGTGGTACACTCGGATACCATAGTCTCTAGCCCACTCATAAAAGGTGGTAACTCGGATACCATAGTCTCTAGCCCACTCATAAACGGTGGTACACTCGGATACCATAGTCTCCAGCCCACTCATACAAGGTGGTACACTCGGATACCATAGTCTCCAGCCCACTCATACAAGGTGGTACACTCGGATACCATAGTCTCCAGCCCACTCATAAAAGGTGGTAACTCGGATACCATAGTCTCCAGCCCACTCATAAAAGGTGGTACATTCGGATACCATAGTCTCTAGCCCACTCAAAAAAGGTGGTACACTCGGATACCATAGTCTCCAGCCCACTCATAAAAGGTGGTAACTCGGATACCATAGTCTCCAGCCCACTCATAAAAGGTGGTACACTCGGATACCATAGTCTCTAGCCCACTAATAAAAGATAGTACACTCGGATACCATAGTCTCCAGCCCACTCATAAAAGGTGGTACACTCGGATACCATAGTCTCCAGCCCACTCATAAAAGGTGGTACACTCGGATGCCATAGTCTACAGCCCACTCATAAAAGGTGGTACACTAGGATACCATAGTCTCCAGCACACTCATAAAAGGTGGTACACTCGGATACCATAGTCTCCAGCCCACTCATAAAAGGTGGTACACTCGGATACCATAGTCTCCAGCCCACTCATAAAAGGTGGTACACTCGGATACCATAGTCTCCAGCCCACTCATAAAAGGTGGTACACTCGGATACCATAGTCTCTAGCCCACTCATAAAAGGTGGTACACTCGGATACCATAGTATCTAGCCCACTCATAAAAGGTGGTACACTCGGATACCATAGTCTCCAGCCCACTCATAAAAGGTGGTAACTCGGATACCATAGTCTCCAGCCCACTCATAAAAGGTGGTACACTCGGATACCATAGTTTCTAGCCTACTCATAACAGGTGGTACACTCGGATACCATAGTCTCCAGCCCACTCATAAAAGGTGGTACACTCGGATACCATAGTCTCTAGCCCACTCATAAAAGGTGGTACACTCGGATAGCATAGTCTCCAGCCCACTCATAAAAGGTGGTACACTCGGATACCATAGTCTCTAGCCCACTCATAAATGGTACACTCGGATGCTATAGTCTCTAGCCCACTCATAAACGGTACACTCGGATGCCATAGTCTCTAGCCCACTCATAAACGGTACACTCGGATGCCATAGTCTCTAGCCCACTCATACAAGGTGGTACACTCGGATACCATAGTCTCCAGCCCACTCATACAAGGTGGTACACTCGGATACCATAGTCTCCAGCCCACTCATAAAAGGTGGTAACTCGGATACCATAGTCTCCAGCCCACTCATAAAAGGTGGTACATTCGGATACCATAGTCTCTAGCCCACTCAAAAAAGGTGGTACACTCGGATACCATAGTCTCCAGCCCACTCATAAAAGGTGGTAACTCGGATACCATAGTCTCCAGCCCACTCATAAAAGGTGGTACACTCGGATACCATAGTCTCTAGCCCACTAATAAAAGATAGTACACTCGGATACCATAGTCTCCAGCCCACTCATAAACTGCTAGGTACACTCGGATACCATAGTCTCCAGCCCACTCATAAAAGGTGGTACACTCGGATGCCATAGTCTACAGCCCACTCATAAAAGGTGGTACACTAGGATACCATAGTCTCCAGCACACTCATAAAAGGTGGTACACTCGGATACCATAGTCTCCAGCCCACTCATAAAAGGTGGTACACTCGGATACCATAGTCTCCAGCCCACTCATAAAAGGTGGTACACTCGGATACCATAGTCTCTAGCTCACTCATAAAAGGTGGTACACCCGGATACCATAGTCTCCAGCCCACTCATAAAAGGTGGTACACTCGGATACCATAGTCTCCAGCCCACTCATAAAAGGTGGTACATTCGGATACCATAGTCTCCAGCCCACTCATAAAAGGTGGTAACTCAGATACCATAGTCTCCAGCCCACTCATAAAAGGTGGTACACTCGGATACCATAGTCTCTAGCCCACTCATAAAAGGTGGTACACTCGGATACCATAGTCTCCAGCCCACTCATAAAAGGTGGTACACTCGGATACCATAGTCTCTAGCCCACTCATAAAAGGTGGTACACTCGGATACCATAGTCTCCAGCCCACTCATACAAGGTGGTACACTCGGATACCATAGTCTCCAGCCCACTCATACAAGGTGGTATACTCGGATACCATAGTCTCCAGCCAACTCATAAAAGGTGTTACACTCGGATACCATAGTCTCCAGCCCACTCATAAAAGGTGGTACACTCGGATACCATAGTCTCCAGCCCACTCATAAAAGGTGGTACACTCGGATACCATAGTCTCCAGCCCACTCATATAAGGTGGTACACTCGGATACCATAGTCTCCAGCCCACTCATAAAAGGTGGTACACTCGGATACCATAGTCTCCAGCCCACTCATACAAGGTGGTACACTCGGATACCATAGTCTCCAGCCCACTCATAAAAGGTGGTAACTCGGATACCATAGTCTCCAGCCCACTCATAAAAGGTGGTACATTCGGATACCATAGTCTCTAGCCCACTCAAAAAAGGTGGTACACTCGGATACCATAGTCTCCAGCCCCCTCATAAAAGGTGGTAACTCGGATACCATAGTCTCCAGCCCACTCATAAAAGGTGGTACACTCGGATACCATAGTCTCTAGCCCACTAATAAAAGATAGTACACTCGGATACCATAGTCTCCAGCCCACTCATAAAAGGTGGTACACTCGGATACCATAGTCTCCAGCCCACTCATAAAAGGTGGTACACTCGGATGCCATAGTCTACAGCCCACTCATAAAAGGTGGTACACTAGGATACCATAGTCTCCAGCACACTCATAAAAGGTGGTACACTCGGATACCATAGTCTCTAGCTCACTCATAAAAGGTGGTACACTCGGATACCATAGTCTCTAGCCCACTCATAAAAGGTGGTACACTCGGATACCATAGTCTCTAGCTCACTCATAAAAGGTGGTACACTCGGATACCATAGTCTCCAGCCCACTCATAAAAGGTGGTACACTCGGATACCATAGTCTCCAGCCCACTCATAAAAGGTGGTACATTCGGATACCATAGTCTCCAGCCCACTCATAAAAGGTGGTAACTCAGATACCATAGTCTCCAGCCCACTCATAAAAGGTGGTACACTCGGATACCATAGTCTCTAGCCCACTCATAAAAGGTGGTACACTCGGATACCATAGTCTCCAGCCCACTCATAAAAGGTGGTACACTCGGATACCATAGTCTCTAGCCCACTCATAAAAGGTGGTACACTCGGATACCATAGTCTCCAGCCCACTCATACAAGGTGGTACACTCGGATACCATAGTCTCCAGCCCACTCATACAAGGTGGTATACTCGGATACCATAGTCTCCAGCCAACTCATAAAAGGTGTTACACTCGGATACCATAGTCTCCAGCCCACTCATAAAAGGTGGTACACTCGGATACCATAGTCTCCAGCCCACTCATAAAAGGTGGTACACTCGGATACCATAGTCTCCAGCCCACTCATATAAGGTGGTACACTCGGATACCATAGTCTCCAGCCCACTCATAAAAGGTGGTACACTCGGATACCATAGTCTCCAGCCCACTCATAAAAGGTGGTACACTCGGATACCATAGTCTCCAGCCCACTCATAAAAGGTGGTACACTCGGATACCGTAGTCTCTAGCCTACTCATAAAAGGTGGTACACTCGGATATCATAGTCTCCTGCCCACTCATAAAAGGTGGTACACTCGGATACCATAGTTTCCAGCCCACTCATATAAGGTGGTACATTCGGATACCATAGTCTCCAGCACACTCATACAAGGTGGTACACTCGGATACCATAGTCTCCAGCCCACTCATAAAAGGTGGTACACTCGGATACCATAGTCTCCAGCCCACTCATAAAAGGTGGTACACTCGGATACCATAGTCTCCAGCCCACTCATAAAAGGTGGTACACTCGGATACCATAGTCTCTCCAGCCCACTCATAAAAGGTGGTACACTCGGATACCATAGTCTCCAGCCCACTCATAAAAGGTGGTACACTCGGATACCATAGTCTCCAGCCCACTCATAAAAGGTGGTACACTCGGATACCATAGTCTCCAGCCCACTCATAAAAGGTGGTACACTCGGATACCATAGTCTCCAGCCCACTCATAAAAGGTGGTACACTCGGATACCATAGTTTCCAGCCCACTCATAAAAGGTGGTACACTCGGATACCATAGTCTCCAGCCCACTCATAAAAGGTTGTACACTCGGATACCATAGTTTCCAGCCCACTCATGAAAGGTGGTACACTTGGATACCATAGTCTCCAGCCCACTCATAAAAGGTGGTACACTCGGATACCATAGTCTCCAGCCCACTCATAAAAGGTGGTACACTCGGATACCATAGTCTCCAGCCCACTCATAAAAGGTGGTACACTCGGATACCATAGTCTCCAGCCCACTCATAAAAGGTGGTACACTCGGATACCATAGTCTCCAGCCCACTCATAAAAGGTGGTACACTCGGATACCATAGTCTCCAGCCCACTCATAAAAGGTGGTACACTCGGATACCATAGTCTCCAGCCCACTCATAAAAGGTGGTACACTCGGATACCATAGTCTCCAGCCCACTCATAAAAGGTGGTACACTCGGATACCATAGTCTCCAGCCCACTCATAAAAGGTGGTACACTCGGATACCATAGTCTCCAGCCCACTCATAAACTGGTGGTACACTCGGATACCATAGTCTCCAGCCCACTCATAAAAGGTGGTACACTCGGATACCATAGTCTCCAGCCCACTCATAAAAGGTGGTACACTCGGATACCATAGTCTCCACCAGCCCACTCATAAAAGGTGGTACACTTGGATACCATAGTCTCCAGCCCACTCATAAAAGGTGGTACACTCGGATACCATAGTCTCCAGCCCACTCATAAAAGGTGGTACACTCGGATACCATAGTCTCCAGCCCACTCATAAAAGGTGGTACACTCGGATACCATAGTCTCCAGCCCACTCATAAAAGGTGGTACACTCGGATACCATAGTCTCCAGCCCACTCATAAAAGGTGGTACACTCGGATACCATAGTCTCCAGCCCCCTCATAAAAGGTGGTACACTCGGATACCATAGTCTCCAGCCCACTCATAAAAGGTGGTACACTCGGATACCATAGTCTCTAGCCCACTCATACAATTTTGTGGACTTCACCTATTTCTAACTATGGAAGCATATCTCTGGAAACCAATCAATGAATATAAGTGTCTATAAATCAACTACAAAACTATATATACTATTAATTGAAAAGCAAGTACTATCCAAAAATATATTAAGACAGTTATAATTGCATAACAAAAAACATCGGGGTCCAGGAATTCTTATGAGTGGGCTAGAGACTATGGTATCCGAGTGTACAATTAATGCAAGTTCCTCAGAATATTTGCCATGAAAATATCTTTAGAATAATGCAAACGATGCAACATCTCTTTCTATGATTAACCCCTTCTGTACAGGTGTCGTCCTTTAAAAGTTGTCCTTGCTACTGTTAAGCGATTCTATTCAGTTTATAAAGGGCCTTCAGTATTTAACAGGCTTCGAACTATCTCACTTAACCCTTTATACTACCACAGATCATTCTTAAGCTGTACAAAATCGTCTAAACATAGCTACAACAAAATTGAAAAGAAGTCGCCGGTAAAGAAGGGGTTAATGGAGGAAGGTCCAGCGTGATTGCAGGGTTATTGATTAATATAATAGCATCATTCTAAATTACAAAAATACCACCAAGAACTCTCTTAGAGATCACTTTTTGCCTTTTTCGTGTGAAAAATGCCCCGGCCTTAGATTGCAGGCTCGCTATCGCTCGTTAGGAAAAAATCGACACCTAATTGGCACGAAATGTCTTAAAATCCCCAAATTAATGGGGCGAATATCATATAATTTTAAACCTAAAACCTAATGCAATACAAACTGTACACTATAGATGCCACTGAACACCCCAATTCATGCCTCGAGACGCCATAGTTATGACAGGAAGTGGTGCAACGACATTATTAGGCATTGACGAACTTGAGCTGACTAGTATAATTATACATAATGCTCAAATCACACGGGTATGTTAAATAATCTTGATTATCTGTGTTTATAGCAATAGCTTGGTTAAGGGGAGATTTTTACTTAAGAGTTTTTCGCCGGACCCCCATCTCCCATTTGTTTAGTCCCATTAGTTTTTAGATTTGAATATGTTCGCCCGATTAGTTTGGCAATTTTAAGACCTTTTGCCCAGTTTCTGTCAATTTTAAGACGTTTTGTGCCACTTAGGTGTAGATATTTTTTCCTGGCGAGCGATAGCGAGCCTATAATTTAGGAGAAACCCAGCCGAAAAATGTACACGTTTGTCCTGAACAAACAATGTTTGTCTTTGGGGTATTTTGTTTAAGCTTGATGGAGGTCTAGGGAGCAAACTATAAACCTCCCCTTAAGTCATGCAGCATATCAGTACTCATGCTTTACTTTCTTACTATTATTATCAATAGTTTGTATAACCCCTTCTGTACCGGCGACGTCCTTTTAACTTTATTCTGGCTACTATCAGACGATTTTATTCAGTTTAAATAGGGCCTCCAGCATTGAGGAGGCTGCGAACTATCTCACCTAGCCATTTTTACTACCACAGATTCTTCTTAAACTGCACAAAATCGTCTAAATATAGCTAGAATAAAATTGAAAACACGTCACCGGTACAGAAGGGATTAAGCTAAGTAACCGTGCGTGTCAACACAATTAATTCAACACGAAAGTACACATTAGATTGCTAGAGGTCCTGCCCAAATTAAAGAAACTCTTCTAATGATACGCACAATATAATATTAATTGGAATCCTAGTTCTGAACGGAAAACACTGGATGACAAACCCGATTTTAAGCCTAAATGGTCATCATAATGCGAACATTTGGCAGAGAACCAACAATTGCTCCCATATCACCTTGGATGTGGGGGTTTATTTTTGCTTAAAGGTGGGGGCTCATGGGTTGAGATAAACATGGAATGATAATCGCCAAGCTGTACATAATTATCTTGTAAAATGCAATGTCACTAAAATTATTATTAACAATGGTATAAAGGATTTTGCGGATCGTCTATACCAGGCCTGTGACGTCATAATGACGTCACACCACTATCCTTAGCCTAGACTGGATGGTAGACTTACACTCTTGTGACGTCACAGGCCCGGTATAGACGATCCACAAACTCCTTTATACCATTGTTAATCATTATTTCAGTGCCATTGCATTTTGCAAGATAATTATGTACAGCTTGGCGATTATCATTCCATGTTTATCTCAACCCATGAGCCCCCACCTTTAAGGGGCTGGTGGCCTTTTTTTTTGATCTGTTGATTCATGTATTTATATTTTTTTTCCTCGCTAGACCTCCATCATGTTTATGAAAAAAGAAACTTAGACCCCCTTCACGATATATTTGTACATTTTAAGGTGTGTTTTTCCTGTTCTTGCTCTGTCTTGAGTCGGCTACCCCCAAAATGGGGATTGGGCCTGAGCATATAGATAGATAGATAGATAGAAGGTAGAAAAATGTACCGGCCGAAGGCCAGTAACTCTTAACATTACAGACTCACTATCGCTTGCCAGGACAAAACATCGACAACGAAATGGCACGAAAGGTCTTAACATTGACAACGAAATGGGACGAAAGGTATTAAAATCGCCAAATAATGGGCTGAACGTATTAAAATTTCGAAACTAATGGGGCTAAACATGAGGGAGAAGGGGGTCAAGAAAACGACCCATCTCTCCTTAAATTCCTATATAATATACAAACTTCCAGGTGATAATTGCGCTAACCACCTTCACACTCTATCTATCTATCTGTTGCTAGACTTCTTCATTCCTGAGGGGGTGTTCACCAATAAATCGCCTCCGTATTCAATTTGTTTGATTTTCTAGCTGGTTTTCAGGATAGAGTTGGTGTGTGTAAAGTCAGCCATTTTCTTAAGGGGACCACCGCGCTCTTTTTCTCTTTCTCTCTCTCTCTCTCTCTCTCTCTCTCTCTCTCTCTCTCTCTCTCTCTCTCTCTCTTTCTCTCTTTCTGAGTTGTATCCATTTGGCCCCATTCAGCCTACTGTTTTAAGACGTTTATCCGCATCCAGGTGTCAATTTGTTTTCCTGGCGACCAATAGCAAGCCAGCATATTTTGGATAAAGAATTAGACAGCAGGCTAAATGTGCAAATTTTTCGATAAAAAGAAATTCTCCGGCGAAACCGGATTTCTCCAAACAATGCTGGCTCACTATTGCTCGCCAGAAAATAAAGAACACTTGGATGGGGATAAACGTCTTAAATCAATAGGCTGAATGGGGCCGAATGGATACAACCCCAAGAAAGAGAAAAAACAGCGTGAAAAGGCGAGGTGGTACCCTTAATACATAATTACAAGGTGGCACATTTGTTAAGGGTTACTGCCTACCTAATCTTTGCTTCTTTACTTAATTCAAACTAAATTATATGAGAGAAATAATGATCACCGTTTGAGGAGGAGCTTTTAAATGGTCACGACACTTCTTAAGGGGGTACTACTCGCTTTTTCTGACCCCCCTTCTCCCTCATGTTTATCATATTAGTTTTGAGGTTTTAAGACGTTCGTCCCATTAGTTTGGCGATTTTGAGACCTGTTGCCGCATTTTTTGTATCAATATTAAAACCTGTCGTGCCCTTTAGGTGTCGTTTTTTTTTCCTGGCGAGCGATAGCGAACCTTTAATTTTAGAAGGAAACGGCCTTCGGCCGGGACATTGTTCTACCGAAAAGTGTAAAAATGTATCTTGAAAGGGGTTCTAGGGGGTGTTTTTCAAAGCTTGAAGGAGGTCTAGCGAGGAAACTCAAAAATAAATAAATACATAAATATATAGTCCATAAACCAACCACTACCCCCTTAACCATTAATAAATATATAGTCCATAAACCAACCACTACCCCCTTAACCATTTATATATATATATAGTCCATAAACCAACCACTACCCCCTTAACCATTAATAAATATATAGTCCATAAACCAACCACTACCCCCTTAACCATTAATAAATATATAGTCCATAAACCAACCACTACCCCCTTAACCATTAATAAATATATAGTCCATAAACCAACCACTACCCCCTTAACCATTTATATATATATATAGTCCATAAACCAACCACTACCCCCTTAACCATTAATAAATATATAGTCCATAAACCAACCACTACCCCCTTAACCATTTATATATAGTCCATAAACCAACCACTACCCCCTTAACCATTTATATATATATATAGTCCATAAACCAACCACTACCCCCTTAACCATTTCATTCCAGAGATACTTCGGTTTATTCTGGCAATCATGTGACTCATAAATTATTATGATTCATAAGTACCTGCGTGGAATTCACCTGGTTAATTTAGATTTTATGTTAATTAGAATCTGGTTAATTAGATTATCCCATTGATGTATTGAGACCCTCTCTAAGCTGAATATTATGTATCATCATTAGCAAAAACTATTTAGGTTGGATGCCAGTAAAATGTAGGCAAATATTAGTAACATATTTTCCGCAAGATATGTTTACATTTGTTCTCTTACCATTTCAGAGATTATTTCAAACGTTAATGAAGGGGCTGTAAGATGTAAATATAATATAGGAAATTATAAGTTACATATTTTATGCAAGATATGTTTACATTCGTTTTCTTAACATTTCAAAGATTATTTCAAACGTTAATGAAAGAAATCTTCATGAGACTGATAAACATATACAGCTGCTAATTAATCGACTTATTTATATACAGGATAATTTTTTCGGATGATAATCAGATTATGCTTAATCGTACTTTACTGCGAGGGTATAATTGATAAAGTTACAACAAACATTTGGGTCAATTCGGCTCAGTATTTTACCTGTGACATATATGTTTTAATGACCAAGGAACTAAGTCAGTAAATTAAGTAAAAGACTCCTCCATCTGGTTCTCTTCCACAAACCTCATCCATTCTGTCTCTTGAGAGAGAGAGAGAGAGAGAGAGAGAGAGAGAGAGAGAGAGAGAGAGAGAGAGAGAGAGAGAGAGAGAGAGAGATGTTGAGCTGACGTGAAGAATTTATATGCTATTCTAACTTGGTAGATTTAACTGCTGACTACTAAGCAGACCAGACAATATGCAATATATTAGAATGACCAAAGGCAAAGGTTCTATTTCATTATCTATACAGACGACAGTATGACATTGTGTTATGGAACATATTTGACTATAATATTTTGAAATAAGTTTAGAACATTTGCATGCATTATTTTTAAGAGTGCCTTTACCTAGTGTAGAAATATGTACCGGTAAATATATTTATTCACAAATGGTGTGTTGAACAAAAATAAAAATAATATAAATATATTGAAACCATGTGCCCCAATGTTCTGCAACATGAAAATTAATGAGTTAACCCTTAAAGCTATTACTGAAATTATGTTATTTAATTGTGGGGCCCATAAGGTCCGACCAGCTTCATATTGTGGGCAATGTTGATGTGAACAAATACAACCCCCTTGATAATGCAATACATTTTATTCGGTCAGTTTTCAATAAATTAAACATGCGCTAAGTCATGTACTAAGTAAAGCGTATATAATTATATATATATATTTTTTTTTTTTTTTTGTTCTTTAATACATACGAGGTTGAAAGAAATGGCAATTTCTGCGTTGGAAATTTTATTATTCAAAGTTTCCAGGTCTCTGATGAGTTTTCGCTGGGTGGAAGGAAGTAGATGAATGAGATGAGCAAAATTCATGGTGGTACAGGGTTACATAAATGTACATGATGATACAGGATATACGACGCGTTTCACTGGACAACCAGCATTATCAAGTAAGGGTAGAATGATATAAACGAAAACGAAAACGAAAACTGTGAGGATAGTCCTCACTAAGGGGTGAAGGGAAGATTTTGAGTGGGGAAGACAAAGATAGAAAAGTGAAAAGTCCAAGAAGTAAAAGATAGTGGGCTTACCACTTTGCTGTTTTTCATATTTACCTTCAATAATGTACAAACATCCATGCCATGAACAACATATATTTCTAAGGTTGCTAATTTAAAGACTTCAAAAATGTTAAGGCCGCCTGACAGGCTCATGTTATTGACTTAATGTATATTAATTTATTTTGACCACCATCACCATTGATTAGCTCTGCTATTCTTAAAAAACAATCATCCCCCCCCCAGCCACACTGACTTCCTCCCCCGGTCTTAGCCGTTACATCCCGGTGGGTCTCCTTTCTGGGGCCCACCGTAGTAGGCCCCAGGCAAGAGTTCCACCATGCACATCCCGACAATGTGATCCCTCACTCACCCGCCCAATCATGTGCCCGAGATCGCATCCACACTTCCACTCTGATCGCCGCCAGTGGATCCCCTGTCTGTGGTCCACCCAGGTGGGCCCCTGGCAAGAGCTCCACCAGCACCAAAACACAAGCGATCCCCTCTCTGACAGTCATCCAAATCACTCTAAGGTTAAAAACACATAAACATTCCATGGTAAAAATCAGTATAAAGTATTAAATATTTCAACAATAATGTCAAAATGTTCGAGTATGCCTGGTATGCCTGTTATGTTGATCAGTACTTGGCCCCTAGCAGTGCACCAGCTGGGGAGCATCGCCAGTGACTGTATCAATAAGTGGTGCTGTAGGTTTTGATTTGATGAGGCGCTGAGAGATCTCCCTCGAGGTCGGTGCTACCTCGAGGGGTTCAATACTGGCACTCCAAACGGTATTGTCATGGGATGACAGGTTATGGGGTGCTCTACCATCACCACTCGCCCGCAGAGCCCCTGGTGGTGTCATATTCGGTGTTGTCAAGATAGGTTTATGTCAAGTCTAGCAAGACCTATTTAATAGAGCTAGGGGTTATTTTTCGTAAATATTGGGAGAGGCTCATTTTGTACCCTGTTCATCGATTTAGGAAACCAGGCATGTTCACGATTGTTGTCTTCTTCAATTAACATTAAGTAAGGATCTTGCACTCTGCTCAATCTTTCCCAGGTGTTTCTTGCTCTGTGGTACAATCTGACATTAATTGGTGACACGTTGCTGAGGTGGTAGAGTTCCTCTGTATTTCTTGTATATGGATAATGCTCGTTGTATGCAAATCTCAATGCTTTATTTTGAATTGTTTGTAAAATTAATGTTTGTGTCCAGGTAAGGCAAATCAAGGGAATTGCTGGGTATTCTAATAATGGGAGTATGTATGCTTTTACAAGATGCAGTTTGATTTTTGTTGGTAATAAATTAAATTTGTACAGTTTTGTTAGTGCCCCGTTTGTTTAATTTTTTATTTCTTTGACATGCTTTGTAATGCCTTGTTTTGATATTTTTAGTCCCAGCAATTTTCCTTGACTGTCTTGTCCCAGCAGATCACCATTTAATATTATGTCTTCGGTGATGTTTTTGGCAATTTGTATAATGGTAAATTAATTTGTTAGTTTTTATTTTCCATTGATTTTCAAAGATGTTAATTTTGTTTATTTCACTTGCCACACTCTCTGCCATCATGAGTTTTGATTTGCCTCGGTAAGTTATCACCTGTGTAATGTCATCTGCGTATAGTATATTGAGACAATAATTTGCTGGTTGTGGTATGTCTGCAGTATATATTGAGTAGAGGATGGGGGATAGAATACATCCTTGTGGAACTCCACTCTTCAGCTCAAACTCTGGTCCCAGTACTTCACCCATTCTTATTCGTGCTGTTCTGTCCATAAGGAAGTCGCACAGTGTAGCTTCAAGGTGTCTTGGCAGACCCAGTTTTAGTATTTTATATTTCAATCCCTCGTACCAAACTTTATCGAACGCCTTGCTCACGTCTCGAAGTACTATTGGCATTGGTGTTTCTTTACTAGTGCTTGAGCTATGTTTTCGTAGACTAGTGCTATTGCTGTTGTGGTACTTCGGCCTGCTCTGAATCCGTGCTGTTCATGTGGTATAAGGTTATTCTTGTATAGGTGGTCTTGAAGTCTTGTGAATAAACATTTCTCAAATAGTTTGCCCGGTACTTCTAGCAATGATATTGGGCGGTATGATAGAGGATCTCTTGGACATTTATTTGGTTTTAGAATTAGGTGAAGCATAGCAACCTTGAACTTGTCGGGGATGTAATCTAGTGACAGTGTCTTGTTAAATATGGAAGTTAAATGTTGCACAATGTGATCTGGTAGCTTTGTTAATATTTTCTGATTGATATTGCTGATTCCTGGTACTTTGTCTTTTAAGTGTTTTATGTCTCTCCACCTCCTCCATCTTAATACTGCTCATTGTGATATTCTGGTTATCATAACGTGTTATGTCAATGTTTTCATAGGGTAAAGTTCTCTCTTTGTTATGTCTTAGATACTCATGTACTATTTGTTCTTGTTGCTCATCAAATTGTTCATTCTCCTCCTCGCCTATCTTATATACCTCCTGCCACACATTACGAAATATTTCTTCCTTTGCCTTATTGTCGAACACTTTCACTCCATTATTATCTAAAATATAGTTGGGGGTTGTGTTTGGTGTTGAATTAAGATTTTTAATAATTCTCCAGAATTCCTTTGGGTCTTTATATTTTTCAGTTAACTGTGTCATTTGTGATTGCTCGTGTTGGTTGTGTACTCTCTCAACCTCTACTGCTAATTCAGTCTGGAGTGTTCTATACAAGCGATAAGTCAACCATACTCCACCCATATAAATTAGCTACTTGTGATAATTGTCTGTATCTATTTTGGATGTTTCTTATTCCTGGACTTATGATGGGTTTGCAGATTATTTTATTTTTGGTTATTCGTGCTGTCCCATCCAATCCTTTCTTTATAGCTTTGTACCAGTTTTCAAGTTGTCTGTCTATTTCTTCTATAGCCATATCTTCTCGCATATGTGTATCTTGCTCATTTGTTGTTGCAGTAATTATATCTCTAAATTGTTCCCAATTAACTCTTTTCAAATCGTATCTTTCAGTTCTAGGGATAGTTAATGGTCTTGCCGTTATTTTTAAAATTAGTGGGATGTGGTCTGAGGTTGTTAGCGGGCCTGGTTCTATAGAGAGGTTATGTCTGCAATTATTATTTGTTAAAACTATGTCTGGGTCTGTTTGTGTAATTCTCTGATAAAAGTTGGGAAATTTGGTCCAACATGGTTAAGTTTCTGGTCATTGATAAATCTAGCGATTCCAGTACCAACAGCATTATTTGTGTTGTGTCCTAGTATGTTATGTTTGGCATTCAAATCACCTATGATGTATGAGGCATTATTGTATGATGCAAGTCTATGAAAATCTGGATATGGCAAAAATGGTCTTCTTGGGGGTAGATAGGTTGTTGATATGTTAATAATTCCGAGTGATGTTTCTATGCTTAGACTTATTATGTCTGAAGTAAAATTTTCATCTATTTTATGTTTTATGTTTTGCTTTATTAGCATTGCAGAGCCATCGTGCAGTTCTTCTGATGAATTTCTAAAATATGTGTAAAAACCCTTTATTGCTATATCTGAACTATTTTTACAGGCATGACTGTTGATTATAATCACATGTGGGTCTTCTTTTAGATATAGATTTGTTAGCTGTTTTGATTGATTTGGCCAATGAAGTACGTTGTGAGAGATTATCTTAATTGTATCCATTGACTTTACTAAATATATTTATGAGGTGGTGTATTTATAGACTTTCCCTGTTCGAGTGCCTTCTGTGTTTACTCCCTTGTTATTTGTCCTCTCTTGGTGGTGGTGATCGTTCAATTTGTAGTCCTACTCGTAGTTTTTTTAATGCCGAGTCCTCAACTTGACGGAAGCAGCTGCTTAGTTTGATCTTATCATTGGTTATTGCCGTGTACACATCATCTTCATAATATCGTTGGTTTGTGTAGGTCCATCTCATTTTCCCTCTTTCCAGACTATCAATAAGGACCTCTTTGGTTATGTTATCTCTTGGCCAACCAATCGATTTTGACGTGATTATCCTCAGCCCTATGTCAGCAGCTGTTAATGTTGGCTCATTGCTAAAACTTATATTGTCATTTGTCGCTTGCTCTTGGGTTTGTTCTTGTTCATTCATTGCTTCTTGATTTTGTGATTTTTGTGGGTTTGAATGTTCTGTTGTACTTTCATCTGGGGCCTCATTATGTGGGGTGGTCGTTTTCAGTATGATTTCGGATGGTGGGTTGTCTGGCAATATTACTTGTGGGAGATTATTTTTCTTTAAAACTTCATTCATAACTTTGTTAAAAGTTCCAGGTTGTTGTTGTTGTTGTTGTTGTTCCCCAGGCTGTCTGGCCGAACAGCCCCAAGGTCTCGAACAAGGCCAAGGCCATAAACGAGTGCCCCCACAAAATCCTCCCTGCTTACCAATAATAAAGCCCGGGTGACCGAAGCCACTCCAAGGCAGGGAGCTGAGGAGGGTGCAGAAACGCCCGGGAAACCAAAGCCCCACCCAAGGCCCTGTGCCCCTCAGCAATTATGAAGGGAAAGTTGAGGGGTAAGGGAAAAATGTGACGCTTTGGCTCCCAATCTGCCAACTTCTAGGTTGGCAGTAGGGAGGTCAATCCACGGAAAAGACGCCGCCACTTGAGATCTAGAAGATATATAAGTAAAAGGAACAGTCAGAGTAAGCTATGGGTATGGCAGAGATCGCTCAGTTCTCACTCGGATAGACCAGCCCATCACCACATGACTAGAACCCAATCCTCTCAGCATCAGCTAGGAAAGGCCCTAGAAAGCCGCCTTTGGCGGGGGGATAGCTCCCCTATTTCAACTCCTTTCGGGGTTGGGCACCCGCCCTTCCAGGTTGAGCCATATTACATTGATGAGCATAATGCATCAAAATGGCTATTTTGGTGGTGTCAGTGCTAGTGGAGCTCTTGGCCTGTGCCCAGCCTTTGGATGTTGCTTGGCTATAAGTGATGTTGGGGTTAGCTCTAGTTAAGGTTTGCTTCTCTCTCTTGATCTTTATGGCCTCTTTTCTGACTGGGCATGACATGGCTGTTATTTTATGAGATCCATTACAGTTCAAACACTTCTTGATGGCAGAACTACAGTCATTCCATGCGTGTCCGGTACAACTGCAATCTGAGCATACCTTATAAGAATTTCCCTTTTGGCAATTTTTCTTTGTATGATTCTCTATAGCATAACAGTTATAGCAGGTGAGTAGTGGTATGTACTCTTCCTTCTTGATTTGAGTGTTTGGGATGCTAAAATTGAACATTAATAGGCCTCTCTCTGTGGCGTTAGATGCCATGGATGTTTGCTTGAAGGTAATTTTCATGTTATTACCGTTTGTAAATTTGTACACATTTTCTATTCCATCTCCAATCCATTGGTTAGTGCTGCCCACCTCCTGAGTAATCTCTCCTTCCGAGTGGGCAAAGATTATATCATCCACTCTGAATATGATAACCGTTCTCTTGGCTCTCAGTTCCGGTGGCATTACAGGGGTGAAAGAGTGGTTTGAAAGAGTGGTATGGCACTTCTCCGCAAATATTTGATCTGTGTCATTGTCATTCTTTGTCAGAACAATATACCCATCATATATTGGGATGATTCTCGTGACATAGATATTTTCCTTTGAAAGTAATCCCAGCAGTTTCAATTTATGCTTATGCTACGATAAGTGGTTGCATTTCATTGTTACCCTCGCCATTTTGCTATGTGGGGAATAGGAAATGCATTGGTTGTTCTCCACCTGTGATTGGCTGTCCTGTTGCTCACGTCACTGGCTGTTTGATCTTCCAAGTTAGTGATGATGGTGCTGGTTAAAAAATCGAACAACTAAAAAGTAGCACTTTAAGTTAAAAAGCCAAGCTCAAAAACAAACCCTGCTATGGTGACAAAAGAGAATGAATTTAGATAATGAATTAATTGAACAAAAGCCCAAGAATCCTATTAGTTGAAACTTCTTAAAAAAATTAAGAAGCCTCAAGCCAAGGATAAGGGAATAGGAAAATTTACGTTAATATGAAAGTCAAACTACAAAAATGCAGGACAAAAACAAGCTAAAGTTAAGAAAGCAAGAACATTTACGTTAAATGATAGAGATAAAGGAAAATTTACGTTAATATTAAGTCAAACTACAAAATGCAGGACAAAAAACAAGCTGAAGTTAAGAATGCAAGAAAAGTTACGTTAAATTTAAATACAAAACTAGATTGAAATGTTTAAAAAACCAAATAAAATAAAGGTGCAAAGTTAAAAGTTAAAAGCACTCAGGCCACCCACCGCCTAATCCCTGCACTGATTTCAGCAAACATAAAACCTAATCCTAAGTGCCCTTCGTGTCACCCTACGGATGACACCTGTTAGCTAAACCTGCCTAGCGCCTTGGGCTGCCAGCACCCCTTAACCACCAGCCTCTAGAGGCTGTCGAATGGTGTTTGGGTACCAGTGCCACTGGAGCGTCTAACCCCTAACTATACCCTGCTGCCAACTTTTCCTCCCTCAGCTCCTAATGAGCCCCCCTCATGGAACCACCCTGCGGTGGCCCTTCAGGGTTCGATTCGGTACTAAAGAAGGCAGCGCCTACGGGGTGGGACGGGCAAGTAATACAACAAAAAGAAAGGGTGCTGAAACCAGTCCAGGTAAAAAACGGCAGAAACCAAAAAGCAGACTCAAGAGTAAAATTTCCTGAGTCCAGCTAAAAAGTACTAAAATGAAGAATGATATAAAAGGAACGGAACGGAAGTATATAGGAAAGGTGAAGCAAGTAATAATTGTGATCACTCTTATGCTTCGAATACTAGAGTTGGTACAGAGGAAGTAGTAGGGGGTGAGGAAGTGAATTTTAGTAGGAGATGAAGGCGTCAGGGCTTGACCCAACTTGCGTGAGCTGGTTTTTGTTGGAGAGACAGTTTGAGGATACTTTTCGAGAGGGGACAGGACGGACAACACATAGGGAACGGAAGTATATAGGAAAGGTGAAGCAAGTAATCAAATTTACCCTAGTGATACGACCTACGCCAAGGCCGATTTTACACTCCAGGTACCCAGTTTAACGTATGGGTGGGACGAGGCGAACACGAGAGAAGGCCCCTGCCCAATGGCCACTGAGCAATCCTGGTGGCTAACCAAGTTCTCAGTCTCGTGTGTTGATTGGTTGTAGGAAGCCACCAATCAGGCCCCTGAATTCATTTTAGCCACCATGAATCCAGGTACTCATTTTCGTCTGAGTGAGACGGAACTGACAGGGAATGGAGTTTGTTCAACACTCCTGGGCTACTTGAACCCTGGTGGCAAGCCAGGGAAATTTCACCGAATGAATGAATGAATGAATATAGAAAAGGTGGGTGAGGGTGAAAGAAGGGAAGTTTTTATTGGTTAAGTAGGAGAGACCGTGATAATAGTGGGAGAAATAGGGTGTCGGGGCTTGTCCCAACGTGCGGGAGTTGAATAATTGAGCTGGGGTTGAGTTGATTTAGTTGGAGAAGTTACTTTAATGAGATTCAGGATGGCTTGCCAAGAAGGGGGCAAGGGATGGGGAGCAAGTTAATTTTGGGTGGTATAAGATCGAAAGTGCTTGGATGTTTTGGGGTTGTATTTTTGGGTGGTAGTAATTCGAAAATGGTATAAAAGGGGGAGGTAATTTTGGGTGGCATTGAGTCAAAAGGGGTACTGCTGGGGAAGTCTGTCAGTGGCAGAACCTGTAAGAAGGCTGTACTGTTATTATTATAGAAGTTACGTTAAAAGGTTGTTGTCTTGTACTTTGTCTGTGAAATTATACATTTTAATGGGAAGTGAAGCTAGGAGTCTAGGTCAAGAGTGGTAGGGAGGCTGGACTGTGGACGAGCCGGCATGACCCACCTCCTCTACCAATCCTGATTTTTAAGTGAATATTGGAATGGGTGCCTCTCTGTTGTTGGGGTGAAGGAGGTTTGACAAGGGGCGGGGGGGATATCAAATTCTGTTGAAAATTTGGATGAAGTTATCATGAAAGGTCTCAAGTTTTATAATTTGTTTTTCTGCTAATTGCTGCCAATAAGTATTTAGAGGGGGGATGTGGGCTAGATTGTGAAGATGTTGTGCCGTCTGGAACTCATACCACTGAGTCCCGAACATCCACCTCAGTGCTTTATTTTGTATTCTTTGATATTTTAGTTGGTTGGTAGGGGCCGAAAGTGAAATGCTGAGTGGGATGTAGCACAAAAGAGGTCTTATAAGTGCTTTGTATAAGTGAAGCTTGGTTTTTATTGAGGCATTTCTGAATCGATAGATGGTTTGTAGGGATTTAGATGCGATGGCAATGGAAGTTTGTGCTTGTTTGTGGAATCGGATGTTTTTGTCGAATGTAAGGCCGAGTACTTTGTTTGTGGGAGAGACATTTATTTGTGTGCGGTTAGGCACAGGTGCTCGGGAGTTCTGGAATAAGGGTCTTGGGCGGAGATGTCCTTTGGCAAAGTATGTGACGTGTGATTTTTGAAGATGAGCCTGAATCCGCCATTTTTGCTCCCATTGTGCTACTTTGTCAAGTTCTCTTTGAGCTCTGTTTGTCAATGCGTCTATTGTGTCTGCTCTTATTATTTGCGTCACGTCGTCTGCGTACATTACTGTGAGAGAGTCATTGTGAGTGGGGTTGGGAAAGTCATTTGTGTATAGGATGTAGAGGGTAGGAGCGAGCACTGAGCCCTGAGGTACGCCTGCGTTTAGTGCAAATGAATCTGAATAAAGATTAGAAAACTTAATTTTGGCTGTTCTATTATCCAAAAAGTTGCAGAGAAGTTTCTGAGTAATTAATGGGAAGTTGAAATTTTCGCAGATTTTGTACTTCAAGCCTTCGTGCCACACTGTGTCAAAAGCTCGTTTTATGTCCTTTGTAATTAAGGCTGTCTTGTTTTTTCGTCTGGACTGTTTGTTTATGTGAAGGTAGTTTGTGATAATGTTTAGTGCTTCTTGTGTCGATCTGTGTTGTCTAAAACCAAATTGCATGTTCGTGAGGAGTCCTTCGTCTTCGAGAAATAGTCTGAGTCGGTGGTTTATGATACGTTCTAGAGTCTTCCCAAGAGTCTCAAGTAGACTAATGGGTCTGTAGTTTAGTGGATTAGTCTTGTCTAAACTACAGACCCATTAGTCTACTTGAGACTCTTGGGAGCTGGAGCTGGTGGGGGGATAGACAGGTTGGGGAGGTGAGAGGTCTCTAAGGATTAGAGAGAAGTAAAGATGGAAATGAAGAGCAAAGTTGAAGAGTAAAAGGTGGAGGGCCGTCCTCCTTGCAATTCTTTGGTGATTCTTGGATGTGATTAGTAAGAGTAGTCGACGAGTATCAGTGCATCTTGTGGAGTGGTAGGTGGTGCTGGTGGTGTGGAAAGGCCGTTGATGTTGGTGAAGGTGGGAGATGGTGTTGTTTATGAAGCGGATGGTGAAGCTGAAGATTCTTGGTGGATTTCTAATTATTTATTAAGCTTTTTTTCATATGATTCTTAACATTCGATACGCGTGCTCTGCCCTCCGGTGTTAGTCTCGACTCATGAAGCCAGGTAGAGGGGTATTTTTGTTTCATTACAGCCAGAGTACAAGTTTCAAGGTCTTCTGCAAAACTTATAAATTGTTCGTCTGTCACATAAGCAAAGTTTGGGTCATAATCTGGCTGCTTCTCCCTCACAACTTGTGGTGTTAGAACAGGAGGGAGAGGAGTTGTCATGATGGTCGGTTCTGGTGTAGAGCTGGCTGACTGAAGTGGTGTAGAAGGGGTCTTGTCATCTTCTTCTGGATCTTCAGCATCAGATAGTTCCACGTCCACTTCTTCTTCCTCAGAATCTTCCTCTTCATAAGAGTCATCTTGGTGAGTGTCGAGGTCCATGTAGTCGTCTTCTGTAGGAATGATGATAGGAGGTGCTGGAGATGTGATTCCCTGTGTTGCCTGTGGAGTTGGGTCTTCAGGATGCTCAGCTTGTTGGGATTGTGGCGCTGACGTGTTGATCCTGTTAACCACTCGAGGTACAAGGGAGATCTTCTTCTTTGGCGTCTTTCTGGGTTTCTTCTGGGTCTTGTCGACTGATGGTGGTTGCTGGAGAAGATTAGGAGGAATCACAATCGTTGACTCTTGGGAAGTAAACAGGAAGCGTATATATAGAGGGTGGAGGATCAGAGGAGGCGAAAATCAGGGGGCAAAAGTCTCCTATTGGTGGAGGGTTATTCTAGGAGTGCAAAAGGGGGAACCGCTTCACGCAGGCGCACTGGATGCGGGATGGTGTTGGTCGGGTGGCGGGGTCAAAACTGATTGATTGCGTGTCGAGGGGCGTGGCCTAAGTATATCCTGTATCATCATGTACATTTATGTAACCCTGTACCACCATGAATTTTGCTCATCTCATTCATCTACTTCCTGCCACCCAGCGAAAACTCATCAGAGACCTGGAAACTTTGAATAATAAAATTTCCAACGCAGAAATTGCCATTTCTTTCAACCTCGTATGTATTAAAGAAAATGTATTACCTGGCTTTACTAACATATATATATATATATATATATATATATATATATATATATATATATATATACAGTATATATATATATATATATACTGTATATATAATTATGTATATATACAGTATTTATATACCGGTATATATATATATATATATATATATATATATATATATATATATATATATATATATATATATATATATACTGTATATATATATATATGTATATATACAGTATTTATGTATATATATATATATATATATATATATATATATATATATATATATATATATATATATAATGTATGTATGTGTATAAAAAGAGAGCCCATTTATTATACAGCAAGACTCTCTCATCCATTGCCTTTGGAATCTACCTAATATTGGCTGATCTAAGGCCTACACTTAAGAATTACTGTACCGTCGTATTTGTGTTAGTTCATACAATATATGATTATATGAATATATTTTACTTGATATATTAGTAGGGATAATAACATGATTCGCGGCAAACTTTAGACTATACAAACACATAAACCAATTGAAAATAAGAGAATAAGACACCAATAATCGAATAGTCACATCAGTTGTGGTTCCAACTTCAAATCCTTTTGTTTATACTGTATACCCTTTCTCTCCATTGTGCTCCTCCGATCACAACATTGTTTATGTGACCTGTCCTATATCTCTAGTATGGCCATCTGATCCTCCCAGCCAGCGGTGCTTGTGGCATTTTGGTGCCGCCAACTGGGAGGCTCTTCGGTAGTATTTCTTCAATTTTCCCTTGAATTATTTTAGCTTCCATGGCCGGGAACCCTCAGAGAGTGCTGAGCACTTTACTGAGGTGATCCTGTCAGGTGTGGAGGCATACATTCCATTTTCTTTTTTTTAGAATAACTCATATACCTTGGTTTACTCATGCATGTTCTACTGCTGTCCACAGTATTTAGTAAGTATACAAACGGTACAGGCACATTCAAACTCTAGAAAGTAGAACTCTATATATTTCTGTCCGGAATCGTGCCAAATGTGTTCTTTGACTTGTCGTCAAAAACTCTTTCATCAATAGTAAATGTAATTAACTCTCAAAGTCTATCTCTTCCCAAGCATTTTAGCACCTAGCCAAAAACCTGTCCAATAACTATACTTCCTCGTTTTTCCCTCCTCTTTTCTGCTTAGACAGTACCACCGTCACTTTTTCCTCTGATAAAGGTGCACTTTTTCTCAAAATATCGGTAAAAACTCAAACTTGGACGATTCAAATGCTATTCCTACCTCTCCACCACCTTCTCACTTACTTGTGCCTAAAATGCTAATCTCTGCTAAGGATTAACTTTCTACCCTCACTGAACTTCATACTAAAAAGGCGTACAAACCCGATGACATATTTCCTTCCTGTTGTACTAAAAACCTTTGCTTTTGTGCTGACTCCTCATTTAGGTAAACAACTCCGCCTCCATCTTTCATCTAACACCTTCCCATCTTACTGGAAGTATATTCTCATTCATCATGTCCCAAAGAATGGTACCGCTCTCAACCCTCTAACTACCGTCCAATTGCCCTCACATCTTATATGTCTAAAGCTTTCGAATCTATATTTAATTCAAAATGTCTAAGGCTTCTGACTTCCTATAACCTTCTTTCAGATCGTCAGTATGGCTTCCTTAACGGCTGCGCTACTGGTGACCTCCTTTCCTACCTTACTAAGTTTTGGTCATCCTCCCTTCAAGACTTCGGTGACACTTTTTCTGTTGTGCTAAACATATCAAAAGACTTTAATAGAGTCTGGCACAAATTACTAATTTCTAAACTTCCATCTTTTGGTTTGCATCTGTGCCGTTTTCGCTAATTTCCTTTCTGGCTGTTCCATAGCCACGGTTGTGGATGGCCATTGTTCACTTCCTCAACCTATCAACTCCAGGGTTCTGTCCTATCCCTAATCCTATTTCTTATTTTCATTAATGATCTTCTCAAGCAGGGAGGTTTTAGGAAGGGAAGAGGATGTGTAGATCAGATTTTTACCCTGAATTGTGTTGTGGAGAAGTATCTGGAGAAGAAACAAAAGGTGTATGTTGCCTTTATGGACTTGGCGAAGGCCTATGACAGAGTGGATAGAGAAGGTTTGTGGAAAGTACTTAGAATATATGGAGTAGAGGGCAAGTTGCTGAAAGCAGTGAAGAGCATGTATGAGGGTGCAAAGGCGGCAGTACGTGTGGAGAGTGAGCAGAGCGAGTTCTTTGACCTGAATGTTGGTTTGAAACAGGGGTGTGTGATGTCCCCGTGGTTGTTTACTGTATATATGGATGGAGTTATGAAAGAAATACTATCAAGAGCAGTGGATGTTGGTGTATCGCTGAAAAGGGAGGGAATTGAGTGGAAGCTACCTATACTGCTGTTTGCGGATGATACAGTTCTGATGAGTGATAATGAATGGGAGTTGCAGGGTCTGGTAAATGAGTTTGGAACAGTGTGCGAAAAACGGAATTTGAAGGTAAATACGGGGAAGAGCAAGGTTATGGTCTTCGAAAGGGGTGAAGTCACAGAGTGTGAGGTGAAGCTGAACGGTCAGGCTATGGAGATCGTCAACTCTTTTAAGTATCTGGGCAGTGTGTTGAGTAAAGATGGGACTATGGATGAAGAAGTGCGGGAGAGGGTACAACAGGGGAAGAGGGTTGTAGGAACGCTAAAAGCAGTAACAAGAAATAGGGTGGTCAGTATGGAAGTGAAGAAGTCCTTGCATGACAGTGTGGTAATCCCGACACTGACTTACGGAAGCGAAGCATGGACGTTGGTTGAGAGACTCAGACCAAGAGTGAGAGCAGTGGAAATGAATTACTTAAGGAGTGCGTGCAGAGTTACATGGAGGGATAGACAGACTAATGAGGAAGTAAGAAGGAGGTGTGGTGTGGAGGTAGATGTGCTGGAAAGTGTGAAAAGGAACAACTTGAGATGGTTCGGCCATATGGAACGTATGGAAAGCGAGAGAATGACTAAGAGGGTGTATGAGAGCGAGGTGGAGGGACAGAGGGGGAGAGGTAGACCGAATATGAGGTGGAAGGATGGAGTGAGGAAGTACATGAACGAAGGTCGTGCTGGTTGGGGGGAGGGGCGTCGACTGACTGGGGACAGAGGTGCATGGGGGCGGTTCGTTCGTGGCCACCCCTTCGGGGATCACGGCGTCAGGCAATAGATAGATAGATAGATCTTCTCAACTGTACCATTATTACTATCAAACTCATATGCTCTACCTTACATTATTCAACTAGTCTTCCACAACCTCCCTCCTCACAGTCACTTCAAGACTCATGTGATAATGACATGGCATGCCTATCATCTCTGCTTTCAATAATTTCTGTTTGTGGCAGAGAAAATCTTGTTACATTCATTACCTCCAAAACCAAATACCTTCGTTGTCTACGCATCACAATCATCCACACAACTATTCCTTACTCTTCAACAACACATAAATCTAGACCTCATCTTCCCTCAATATCCTTGGTGTCTTTTTCTTCGAACTTTTCCTGGAAAGACCATATCACCACTCTTGCTAAAATGGTTTCCCATAGGTTGGATGTGTTCAACCTTCTCTGTGGGTTCTTTAACCCCACACAGCTACTTCATCTGCACAGGGGCATTGTGTGCCCATGTATAGAGTATTGTTCGCATGTGCGGAGAGGTTCCTCCCATATCACACTTCTCGAAAGATTAGAATCCTAAGCATTCTGTTTACTAACTCACCATCTCATACTAGTTCCCTACAATATCTTTCTACACACTATACACTGTTGCATCTCTCTCAGTCACTCTTCGAATTCTATTACAACAATCAATGATCTTCATAGTTCTGGCAGTGCAACCCCCCCCCCCACACGTACAGCGAGTGGGTGGCACCCTCCTTTCAATACAAAACCACTCCTATTCTGTCTAGCTTACCAACCCAAGAATTAACAATTTGTGTCAGTCTTTCTTCTTACTCAACAAGTAAGCTCTGGAATTCTCTTCCTCACTTAATAATTTCTTCATCCTATGACTCAGATCGGTTTAACCCGGGAACGGTGAGAACCCTCTTAAGAGGTTTTGGTGGGCAAAGGTGAGAACACTCTTAAGAGGTAAGGCCTAAATAAGCCCTTTTAAAAGGCCCCAGTAGCACTTAAAGCAAAAGAAATGGTGTTTAAGTGAGATAATTCCCCTCCATACCTACTATCACTCCTCCGCATGTGTCAAAATCCCCTCCTTCCCCCCCACCCACCCCTTTCAATTATCACCTATTTTTTCCTCTTATTCCCATGTTTATCGGTGTATTTACCGTACCAATATCTCCAACCCGGTCCTACGGTGGCATCTTGCGTGTCTCTATGCCTGGGAAAGAGAGAGAGAGAGACAGCCATAAGTGTTCCTCCAGGCATCGAGAGAGCAGGGTGTAGGCCTCACGTGTCTCTTACCTCATGAACGAACGGTCGGCAATAATTCGTGATTATCACCCTCCAAACGCTATTCCCACTTGTTTTATTGCTATTACATGTTACTATCTTCATATAATTTTTTTTTTGTTTTTTTTTTTTTCTATATTCCAACTTACTCCCTCTCGGGCATAGGCTGAGAGCCTGAATATTCACCGCTGTACAATGAACAGTGAAGCCCGTAAGGTCTTGTTCCAGTCTAGGGAGTGAGACATGTGAAGCACGTAGAGTACAATAAGCACCTGCCATCTTGCCTTCACATGAGACACAGTGATCACTCATGGCCCGAAGCGACCCCATCTCTGAAGCCACCTCGTTCCCGTGCTTCACTGTCTCACCCCCTACACTCGGACTCTCACTCTTACACACACACACCGCCACCTGTTGAGCAGATCACTCACCAGGCATTGCACCCCTATAGCATATTTTGAATATGGGAATATTCATACAGTGCTATTTAATCAGGGAACAATGAGGGTATTTTATTGGCGTTTCGGTGGGCTTGTGGTAATGCACTGATACTAAGTACAGCACAAATTCCATCCCAATAATATCTTCCCATTGATACATCGGGATTTGAACCCGGGACCTTTGGATTACCAGGCCAGTGGCAAGACCACTCTGCCACACCTCCCCTAAGTGCATTTGAATAATGTAATAACGATATTTATCGTAAAATTACGATTTTAAGCGGGAATGAGGCCTAATATGGCCGCCCAGTTATAGGGTGTTCATTACATATAGCTTACGCTTAGCGGGTTAAACTTCATGTATCCAAGCATTATGACTCCAATGCTCCTTGAATTTGGCTCTCTGTCACTCTTTTGGCTTTGGGGGAGACACTCATTACAGGCAGCTCTGCCTGTTTGTCTCCTTCACACACATATGAAAGACAACAAATAATGTCTGTTATGGAATATCTACATATATAATTAATTATTTGGCTATACTTAGGGAAAAAAACACAATTTTATGCATTGGTGGTATGACAGAGCTGGAAGATATAACGTAACTGATGAAACCAAAACACGAATTGTTTAAGAGATATATGGTGCTAAACTGAAAATATACATATATAAATTGTGTGTTGATCATTAAGCCAAACACCTACGACTCAGAAATACTTCACCTACCTTTACAGCAAAATTTAAAGTAAATTGAGTCGTTTTTACTGGTAATATAAATACACCAGACTCGCCATTTCAATACAGTGAAATTTTACAAATATGGACTTATTTGTTTACCAACTTTTTGTGTTCAAGTTGAAAACCTACCAAACCAACCAAAGAATTAACGTTACTAACAGGTTATTAGAGCAGGTTTTAACAAAATATGCACACATAAATTACTTCTACCTTCCACACGAGAATAATACAATTTAGCAGTGTGCCTGCTAAAGCAATACGGCATACAGTACCTGTCTGTACCTTAAACTACATGCTAGTCAATATGAATAGAAATACAGAAACGCGATTTTTCCTGGCCTCTCCATATATGTTTTAAAATAGCATTACACTGTATATTTTGTCTGCAAGTAAACAACGTGCGTGATGAATCGTATATTCTCTCCTAAAGGTAAACTTGATTGATATAACAAAACACTTGCGTAAATGGGTCAATATATTCATCTTGTGCGAGGATGTAAGGGTAGAAAACACACTAATTATCTCCACACCCACAGCCATCCACCCACACATTCAATATATACTGTACCTTGTGTAAAATTGCGTAATTAATCCGTCAGTATTCTTAAATACTTAAATTCTTAAACCTTCATATAGGTTTTGACTTTTGAACACGTGTCAAGCCAGTGGTTGATAACAAATCCAGCTCGATCGGTTTTACTTTTTTGTTTTCATTTTGCTGCAAACATAGGCGAAATGCATCGTAGAGTTACGATACTATTTCACTTAGCCTGTGTATATGCATCACTAAATTGAAATATACGTTGCTTGTGTAACGTGCTATCAATATTTTGTTCTCGATGATTTCTGTCTTCATACACCGCCCTGCTGTTGTATCAAAGTTTATTCATTATAGTATATAATTTCCAAATAATAAATAGACATTGCTTGATATCTATACATAAACAATAACATGCATTCATGTACAAAACTGAAATAAATAAAGGAATGTCGGTGTTTCTTTATCAATCTTTTGCTTTTTGTAGTAGACTGGCTTTGCTTTACATAATAATCATGTTTTCTTCTAATATATACGGAAACTGGATTGATATCTACATGATTTGGTGTAACATTTTAAAATATACCAGTAAATATTGACAATGTTTTAGTTAGCCCGTTTTATGAAGATACATAGTCGGTGTTGTTAACCCTTCTCGAATCTGCTTCACAACAAGGCCATAACAAGCCTTCATTATCTAGTTTAATTAGTTAACTACACATATTAGTGTAAGATTGCCCATTCTACATGTTAGTATAGGTTATATTTTAATCTGGCTCTCATTAAAGGATATATTTGGCGTATTTTATTTTGTTTGTTCATATAGCCTATGCTCATCTGATTCCTACACATAGACACCTTAATTTTTATTTTGTTTTTTGTTTTTCAATAATATTTGGGGAATCAGATTGCTAACAACCTTACCTAATGTAATATTACTCAATCTACACTTTAATACAGGCAATTTGCATGTGTGGACTTTATGTAAGGACATGTTTGATTGTTTTTGCTATTCATAATTTTTATTTAAGTAAGCGACGCGGTATCCAGCTTCCTGTCCACACGCGCGCACCCTATCTGGTGGGAAACATTTGAACAGATTATGAATGGTTAAAAGGTGAGTGTACTCGAATTTATTACAACAAATTTCATCTTGTTTTACTGATAAACCCTTTATGTATATCAACCGCCCTCCATTGTTTAGCAGCAATGTATAATAAAGTTCCACTATTCACTATTTTCCACCGTTAATGTATTATCAGTTCGTCATAAACTAAATCTCCCTTCCTCTCTTTGTCTGACTCCCCCTCTCTGTGTCTGCCTGTGTGTACGTGCGTATCATTCCCCTCCTGTGTCTCTACCATACACACACACGCGCTCACATGCATGCCCGCACACATACACATACTGTACATGCACTGTGACAGACTCGTTATTAGTTTTTGCATTAATATACTGCATAGTAGGCGAGTGTCGGTTTTCTATATCCATGTCCGCAATTGGTTTCCCGTTATATGATATTCCTATTGCTTCTACATTTACATTATGTTGTCGTTGTCCCTCATTGTTTGTAATAAATCAACTACACTTACAATCGTGTTTGTATTGTAGAACTCGGGACCCACAAACAGGAAGACAGAGCTCTACCACTGTACTACTAAGAAGGTTAAACATTTAGCACACACTCTCCGTACATATCCCTAGTCAAATTGTCGATATATAGGAACATGCACTGAGTGTTACACTAAACACAACCTCACTATGATAGTCAAATGGAAATACTGAAACGCTAGATATAGTATTATGAAAGAAATGCCAATGAACACGACGTTATTTGATACCATTATAATCCACAAAATTTCCTTAAGATCTGACCACTTCACGCAAAGTGCATTGTATGTACAGCAAGTGGGGGGCACCCGCCTTTCAACACAATACCACTCCCATTCTGTCTAAGTACAACGTAACTGATAAAACAAAAACACGAGTTGTTTAAGAGATATATGATGCTAAACTCAAAATATACATATATAAATTATGTGTTGATCATTATTACAAAACACCTACGATTCATAAATAGTTCACCTACCTTTACAGCAAAATGTGATGTAAATTGAGTCATGTTAGTGGAAATACTGTATAAGCACACCAGACTCACCATTTCAATACAGCGAAATTGTACATCTATGAACTTAATTTGTGTACCAACTATTTGAGTTCAAGTTCAAAACCTACCAAACCAACCGAAGAATTAACTTTACTAACAGATAATTAGAGTAAGTTTAAACAAAATATGCACACATAAATTACTTCTACCTTCCAAATGAGAATAATAAGATTTAGCAGTTTGCCTGCTAAAGCAATACGAAATACAGTACCTGTCTGTACCTTAAACTACATGCTAGTCAATATGAATAGAAATACCGAAACACGATTTTTCCTGGCCTCTCCATATAGTTTTTAATATAGCATTACACTGTATATTTTGTTTGCAAGTAAACAACGTGCGTGATGAATCGTATATTCTCTCCTAAAGGTAAACTTGATTCATAGTATTACGACCGGGGCTACGAATAAAACAAGGGCACTTAATGGTTGGACTAGTAATAGGGCACTATGCAACAACGGTACGCTAGATCCAAACCCTTGAACTTATATGCCGGCTAACAAAAACACCTATACCCTCCAGAGTTAATCTGCGATAACGTGGTATGCTTAACTGGGCATAAATGTACTCTACTCCAGGCTAACCCACACTGGTATAGCCTGATAACAATCAAGATGCAAGTTACGTTAAAATGCACAAAAGAGAAGCTATGGAAAGATCAATTAAATCACTGCAAGATTTAATACAATAAAAAGATGCTTCAATATAGTTACTCTAAACAACAATAAACTCTTCACTCCTATCTGAAAGAAAGTTAAGTATAGTCCTACAGCATAGACCTGGAAACTTCTGAACAAAGTCTGATGCTCATAAGATGCTCATATCTTAAATTATAGAAAGGCAGGAGGCAGGACACCAAACGTGTATACGGAGTACACAAAAAGATAGGACATATAATGTTAACTGACACGAGAATATTATAAATGCGCAACGGCAGTAATGTTCGACACTAAAAGAAATGCTTCCTCATCAATGAAACGGTCTACTATGGTTGTGCAACTCAACAACAACCTAGACTCATAAATGCCGTGAATAATAATGCATACATATCATAAAGAGCTCATATCCTAACTAGTGCCTGCTAGGTGAATAAAGTCTAGCTGGGATATCAAGGTTAGGAAACTGTGGCTGAGCAAGACTGGCTCATAGCCTAGCGTTGTCCTTAAGGCGGTATGATTAAAGTTACGTTAAATGACGGGGATGCTCTCTTGGTAGATCCAGATCTCAAGTACCTGGTTCTACCCTGGCGATCCCTCTAAAGTCAAGCAAAGAGGCAGCACTGTGTGACAAGGAAGTAGGCTAATGCCCTCTTACCACACGATGCTGCACTCGCAAAAGGCACAACCAAAAAGACAACCTAAGCTACCACAGAAACCGTCTAAGTCGTGTAGGTATAAGCGAACCGTACACACATCGCTGACGACGACAACAGAAGCCTTATCCCAGTCTAGCATTAAATAACCCAGCAGAGCACTAAATCAATAATGGAGACACACACCGAGTTCTTAACCTCTACTAACTAAGAAACCTCAAACCTATTCTAAGTACATGTAAATATCTCAGAGAGCGACGCACATAATACAATGGGCCGATATGAAATCGTGTGCAGAACCCAAAGGGAGTGTTGTGACGTTAAAAGATAAGAGGAATGAAAGAGAAGAAGTTGAGGAAGAGAGACAGTATCAGAATGGGGGAGATATGGGAGACAGTGGTAAAAAGGATGTTAGTCATGTGCATCCCTAGCCTGCTCTAAAGAGAGTAGCTCCTCGGGACCCCCAGGATCTCACAAAGGCATGGTGGTCAGCCAATCACAGGCCGCTACGTCACCAGGCAGCAGGCCTCCAGAAGGCGCCAGGAACCACCAGCCAATCAAAACCGAGAGACAAAACCGCGGGCGGGAAACTCCTCCGGGAGGGAGGAGGCGGGAGGGAAGCAACACTCACTACCCTCTCGCTGCCCGCTCTCTCTCTCTCTCTCAACTACACTACAATGCATCTTATGTTCTACTCATGATATAAAATGCTTCCCGTTGTCACAGACGAAAATAAAGACCACCACAGGACTGTCTGTAACAATGCAAGTACTATGAAAGAAAGAACAACCTTCTCTGATAACTGTAGCCCATTTCACTGCCCTGGTGAGTGCTAGTGGCTAACGGGAGGCGATTCTGCCAACGCTGGTAGGCGTCACAATATAAACTAAACTTGCGTAAATGGATCAATATGTTCATCTTGTGCAAGGATGTAAGGGTAGAAAACATACTAATTATCTCCACACCCACAGACATCCACCCACACATTCAATGTATAGTATACCTTGTGTAAAAGTACGTAATTAATCCGTCAGTATTCTAAAAATAACCGACATAATTATCAGGCGATACTTGATAGGTTTTGACTGTTGAACATGTGTGAAGCATTTGTTTTTTTGTTTTTTTCTGCAAACGAAAGACATCCCCTAGTTACCAAAATATTTCACTAAACCTGTGTATATGCATTACTAAATTGAAATATATGTTGCTTGAGCAACGTTTCTTTAATATTCTGTTCTTGGTTATTTCGGTATCAAGTTTATTCATTATAGTATTATATATTACAAATAATATATAGACATTAATTACTGGATATCTACATAGTGTATAATTATACAATAACATACATTTATGTTCATATTTACACTACTCAAATAGTTTTCCAGAACGCCCCAGCCATCAATCCTTCACAGACAAACGTAATAAAGCCATACAACACTTATCTTCTGATCTAACTACTATTTAAAATTGGGACCCAGAAAACCTTGTTGCCTTGAATGCTTCCAAAACTCAATTTCTCCGTCTATCTACCCATCAGGAACTCCCAGCGGACTATCCCTTATTCTTCAACAATACAAAAATCAATCCTTCATCTTCTCGTAATATTCTTGGTGTCTCTTTTTTTCTCTGCTCTCACTTGGAAGGACCATATTACCAGTCTTGCTAAAGCAGCCTCCCAGAAGCTGGAAGTGCTAAACCGCCTCAAGGGGTTCTTTACCCCTGCACAGCTTCTTGCTCTGTACAGGGACATAGTGCGTCCTTGTATAGAGTATAGTTCACATATGTGGGGAGGTTCCTCTCACACCACACTCCTAGACAAAGTAGAAAGCAAGATCTTTCGCATCATTAATTCCCGCCCACTCACCAACTCTCTCTCTTCGCCGCAATGTTACATCTCTCTCGCTATTCTTTCGCTACTACAATAATCAGTGCTCCTCAGAGCTCTCCCAGTGTATACCACCTCCTCTACGTAGGGTATGTGGTACGCGTCTTGCAACACATTCCCACCCCTACTCTGTGCAACTCTCCAACTCAAGAGTGAAACGTTACTCTCATGCTTCCCCTGTTGTTTGTTATATACATAAATGACCTAGATTTAGGTATAACTAGTAGGATAAGTAAATTCGCAGACGATACCAAAATGCGGAGATCAATTGATTCAGATAGCTATATAGAGTGCCTCCAAAGGGATCTAGATACCTTACATGAATGGTCAGTAAATTGGCAGATGAAGTTTAACATTGGCAAATGCAAGGTATTAAAGATAGGGAAGATGCAAACAAATGTTAAATATAAACTAGCTAATTTAGAATTAGAAAATTCAGACTGCGAGAAAGATCTAGGTGTGTTTGCTAGCAATGATTTGCAGCCTAGAAAACTGTGTATAAGCGTTCGTAATAAGGCAAACAGGATTCTCGGGTTCATCTCTAGGAGTGTGAGTAACAGAACTGCTGATGTTATCTTAAAACTTTACTTGTCATTAGTGAGACCCCATATGGATTATGCTGTCCAATGTTGGTGTCCTTATTACAGAATGGACATAGATTCATTGGAGAGAGTACCGGTACAGCATAGAATGACTAAAATGATCCATAATATTAGAAATCTTCCGTATGAAGAAAGGTTGAAGAAATTAGGTTTACATTCGTTAGAGAGACGCAGAGTTAGAGGGGATATGATAGAGGTGTTCAAGTGGGTTAGTGGGATTAACAAAGGGGACATGACAAATGTACTAAAGCTCAGTGATAGCGAAAGAACTCGTACCAATGGTTTCAAATTAGATAAATTTCGTTTCAGAAAAGATATAGGCAAATATTGGTTTGGTAACAGAGATGTAGATGGGTGGAATGGACTACCAAGTGCTATAGTGGGATCAAAAACGGT
Organism: Paralithodes platypus; assembly: GCA_032716605.1. Classification (NCBI taxonomy): domain Eukaryota; kingdom Metazoa; phylum Arthropoda; class Malacostraca; order Decapoda; family Lithodidae; genus Paralithodes; species Paralithodes platypus. Next base: position 39,515,176 of record CM064533.1, read on the forward strand.
AGGGAGCTTTAAGATAAAATTGGATAAGCATATGAACGAGAAGGGTTGGGTGTGAAGGGGGATCAGCCGGGTTGGGCCAATCAGCGCTCTGCAGACCCCTGTAATCCTGCGTTAAACTCTAACCGTTTTGGTAAGATGATCCTCAGGGTATTAGAGTGTTGAGCCTATAATTGGGCTTTGTAATTGGGGTTGTGTGGGACAGGGATCTGCCTTGCTTAGGCCAATCGGCTTTCTGCAGACTCCCATTTGCTTATGTTCTTATGTTATGTTCTTATGCTTTCTTCTATTCAACAGCTGAGCTTAAGAACTCTCTCCCAGAATCAGTCTTTCCCTCCTCCTATGACTTAAATTGCTTCAAACTCCGTGTGTCCAGGCATTTTGGTTCGAACGTCCCTTGATTTTGGCCCTGTCACTTTTTCAACTATGAGGGAGGCACTCGCTACAGGCAGTTCTGCCTTTTGTCTCCCTCACTCACATAGAAAAAGAAATAAAAATGTACAAAACCGAAGTAAGTAATGGAATGATGGTGTTTTTTATTTAATCAATCTTTTGCTCTCTGTGATAGGCCAGCTTTGCTTCAAATAATAATCATGTTTTCTCCTAATGGATTGATATCTACATTATTTGGTGTAACATTTTCGAATCTACATGTAAATATTGACAATATTTAAGTTAGCCCGTTATATATACATAATATTAGAATTTTATCCTATGAGGAGAGGTTGAAAGACTTAATTTACGCTTGCACTCACTAGAAAGACGAAGATGTAGGGGGAAAATGATAGAGGTATTTAAATGGATAAAAGGTATAAATAAGGGCGATATAGATGAGGTATTAAAGCTAAAGAACGGCGATATAACCCTCTCATATGGTTTCAAGTTAGATAAGTTTAGATTTAGGAAAGATAAAGGAAAGCACTGGTTTGGGAATAGAGTTGTTAACATGTGAAATGGACTGCCCAGAGCAGTGATTAGCTCTGGAACAGTTGACAGCTTTAAGCGTAAGTTTGATTCCCATATGGATGATATGGGCTGGGTGTGAATGGGAGCTGCCTCGTATGGGCCGCATGGCCTTATGCAGTTTCCCGCGATCTTATGTTCTTATATGAAGAGATATAGTCGGTGTTGTAAACTGTTTATACACCCTTCTCGAATCTGCTTCCCAACAAGGACACAACAAACCTTCATTATCGTAATTTTCCTCTAAAGTTTGCAGGAAAATTTAATTAGTTAACAATTCATCTTAGTGTAACATTTTCCATTCTACATGTTTGCATAGGTATTCTTTTAATCTGGCTCACACTGAAGGATATATTTGGCGTTTTATCTTCATATAGCCTATGCTCATCTGATTCCTACACATAGACGCCTTAATTTAATTTTGATATTGTATTTTGTTTTCAATAATATTTGGGAAATCAGATTGCTAACAGCCTTACCTAATGTAATATAACTCAATCTACACGTTAATGAGGGCAATTTTTGTGTGTGGACTGTATGTAAGAAAATATTTGGTTGTTTTTGCCACTTATAATTTTGATTAAAATAATGAATGGTTAGAAGGTGAGTGTAATCGAATTTACTGTTATTACAATAGTTTTTTTTTATCCAATCAACACACTTGTTTTACTGATAAATATATATATATACACTCAATATATATATATATATATATATATATATATATATATATAATTATTGAGTATATATCACAACTAAACGTGAGCCGCTAAATGTTTCTAATCTCTCAGTGGGGTTCGAACAGCCGACCGTCAGGACGATAGCCGACGCTTTAATCAACTACACCACGGCAGTCTAAAAGACACTCAACCCTCTATCCTATTAATGTTTGGGAAAAGGGAAACCCACTAGGCGAATATATTACAATTCATACCTAGTCGTAGGATCCGTATTCCAGAATACCATACAAGAATTTCTGAGTGTCCCGACGCAACTCGGGCCGAAATTGATTTCATTTAATTCTAACCCACCAAGCATGAGAGTTACAAATATTGAGTATATATCACAAATACACGTGAGCCACTAAATGTTTCTAATCGAACCGCCGACCGTCAGGACGATAGCCGACGGCTATCGTCCTGACGGTCGGCGGTTCGAACCCCACTGAGAGATTAGAAACATATATATATATATATATATATATATATATATATATATATATATATATATATACCTGTATATATATTCCTCTGTTTTCATGAAAAACGTTGGTTAGATGAATGCCCTATTAACTTCAAACTAATTTAAAATCGCCGCTATGTGGTCAATACCTTCCTAATCTTCCAATCCCCTCAAACTCAAAACACAGTAATATGAATTTCACATGTGAATTGGAACAAGATAATACAATATAATTTCTTGATATATGCATCCACCACATTCACGATAAGTTCGTAACATCTCTTTACATAAAACCTACCTTCACGGGTCTCTACATAAAACCTACCTTCACGGGTCTCTACATAAAACCTACCTTCACGGGTCTCTACATAAAACCTACCTTCACGGGTCTCTACATAAAACCTACCTTCACGGGTCTCTACATAAAACCTACCTTCACGGGTCTCTACATAAAACCTACCTTCACGGGTCTCTACATAAAACCTACCTTCACGGGTCTTTACAGAAAACCTACCTTCACGGGTCTCTACATAAAACCTACCTTCACGGGTCTCTACATAAAACCTACCTTCACGGGTCTCTACATAAAACCTACCTTCACGGGTCTCTACATAAAACCAACCTTCACGGGTCTCTACATAAAACTTACCTTCACGGGTCTCTACAGAAAACCTACCTTCACGGGTCTCTACAGAAAACCTACCTTCACGGGTCTCTACAGAAAACCTACCTTCACGGGTCTCTACAGAAAACCTACCTTCACGGGTCTCTACATAAAACCTACCTTCACGGGTCTTTACAGAAAACCTACCTTCACGGGTCTCTACATAAAACCTACCTTCACGGGTCTCTACATAAAACCTACCTTCACGGGTCTCTACATAAAACCTACCTTCACGGGTCTCTACATAAAACCTACCTTCACGGGTCTCTACATAAAACCTACCTTCACGGGTCTCTACATAAAACCTACCTTCACGGGTCTCTACATAAAACCTACCTTCATGGGTCTCTACATAAAAAATCTCCTCGTTCATCCCACTTAGCTATACAAGTAATTTGGTTGGTGATCTCACCCATAGAGCCTATGAGATTTGTTCAACATATTTTCACTTTGACACCGAACTCAAATACCTCAAGGAACTTCTATTTAACAATGGCTTCCCTAAAAACTTCACCGACACCGATATAGGAAAAACTCTTAGTAATTTTGTGTACGTCAGACAAAACACCTGTGTTCACTGCTTCCCAAAAAACACCATATATTTTCCGATCCCATACACAGGACCTCTAAGCCACACCCTAAAGAAAAAGCTTCAATTGCTTCTAAATTAATTTTAATCACAAGTTTCACTCAAAATCGCCTTTAGATCACTTTGTACTATCCAAAAAAAAAAAAAAAATTATTATAAGGCCACAATTCCACTACACTTGCAGTCATCTGTTGTTTATTTATTTACGTATGCTAGCTGTAAGGTAGCATAGATAGGCAAAACAAAAAGATATTTAAAATCCTGTATACACTTCGAACACCTAAACCGCTCAGTTTGAACGGGACAACTAATTACGAACCCATCTCACTCAGCTCCCACTCCCACCAACGCGACCACCGTTTTACTCAGTTAGACTTCGCAGTTCTTGGTGGTAGCAGCAATGACACAAGACCTTCCCATCTTGCAGGCAGGGCTGCCAGAATGCGGAAATACATCACCAAACGCGGAATTTAAAGTGTGTGGAAGACGAAGTGCGGAAATTGTATTCCAAATTTCCGCATTATCCAAATAATTTGCAATATTAATTTCCGCGCTGAGTGAAATGAATATATAATGTTTAATACGGTTCTAAGTACCATTAATGTGTTTAATACAACATTACGTAATGTACAGTAGCCTATATAGTTTTCATGCCACTCAAAACAAATATAAAATATACCTGTAACTATATTGACATACAAGTATTTATAATAAGACACCGAAACATTCGCGGTCTCCTTACATTGTAGGCTACAGTTCCCTGCACAAGTTCCGTTTATCTCTGAGATTGTATTTATGGAAGACAAAATAGTATAATTGAAATTTGAGTGTAGTATCTTAATAGTTTCATAAGAAGGTTAATTAACTACTGCATAACAAGGAGCTCTCCTAATTCAACAATACTATTTTTGCTGTCATAAATACAATCTCAGAGAGAGACGGAACATGTGCAATGTAGAATGTACTAGATTTATAGTTAATACGAGTACGTATAATATATATATATATATATATATATATATATATATATATATATACATATATACATATATATACATACATAATTATAGACTATTGTTTTGCTTGAGTATACAGTATAGTACAGTATATATTTGCAAGCATTACCTTGTATTCATTACTCCTAAATGGTAGAACTTGTACTGTATATACGTAAATATTACTAAACACAGATAGCCTATATTTCATCATTTGGGTTTTGTTTTACCAGGCTTTTTGCTGGGTTTACTGGATAAAAGGTGGATCCTAACTTAACTGGTGTGGCAGAGAAGGAATTCCCACACAGACACACACACATACATGCAGAGGTGTAAGGACAACACAGGAGTACATACTGTATATAGTTATTATATTCAATATAGATAACAACATATGATGGCTTACTTGGCTAATGGTTCACACATATAATGGCATAAAATACCATACACAAAATCATGGATATGGAATAGAATATGATATACACCGGAGCTAAGATGAATTGCAAGTATTAAGACTGGAGGTTTACTGCTCCTTTGAATTAGCAATAGAAATTACACACAAAATATATGTGAATTATTCGTATTGACAGGTAGATGGATTGGGTGGAGGAAAAATACAGGGAAGAGTTATGCTTCTTTGTTCGCTAACGTTTTGGGCTATGTATTACCCATCTTCAGAGAGACTTTCTCAGTCTCTCTGAAGATGGGTAATACATAGCTGGAAAGATTAGAGAATAAAGAATCATATCTCTTTCCTGTGTTTTTCCTCCACCCAATCCATCTACAAAATATATGTAAATAATTCACTGAGTGTCTCTCATATATCAGAGTTTATCACGGATATATTGGTATCCTAAAAAGCGCACTTAGGAGTCTTCGCACATAGATTTAGACATGTCACGGAAGCATTTCTCGAATGAATTTAGCATGAAATGAAAGTATAAACACAATGAAATAATCACAAGTCATTTGGTCACGGGCGTGGAAAGATAATGTCACTGGGGTTGATTTTATGTGTATCACTGTATGGGTGTGTGCGGCTATAAAGTGAAATATTACCATATGTGATGTCACAAAGAGTTTATTTACAAAATATTCTACTTTATAACGATAAATATGTGTGGTTTGTATCCTCGTCTATAGAGGCCTAACAAGTGATAAGGTAGGTCTGTTATACACTTATACAGCCTTCAGCAAGCTAAGTTCTTCGTTCTGGTGCCATGGTCCAACATCTACGGATCTTCCTCGTGCTCGTCCTTGTAGTGGCTTCAATGTCAGGTCTTGATACGGCTGTGAGTTGGCTCCTTACCATCCAGGTGTTGAGAGGTAAGGGAGAGGGATCAGGGAAATTACTAGGGAACACGGATCAGTGTACTGGTAATCTAGCAACTCCTACACTCAAGTCTCAGGCTATATACGGACCAGTGTACTGGTGATACCAAGCCTGGAGGGTTAGACCGTTAGAGAACTTACTAGGCAGCACGGACCAGTGTAGCCTACTGTCCACCACGCAATTTCTCTCTCGAGTCATTATGGCCTGGACAACTATCGATACCCAAGTTGGGTATGGCCAGAGAATCTATTAGGCGGCTCAGACCAGTGTACTGTCCACCTAACAATTTCTCGGTAGGGTTTGGATCACTACCCAGGGACTGAGTTATAGCAGGCTACACGGACCAGTAGACTGGTAGCAAGCTAAAGCTCAATAACCGGGCTCGACAGACTACTCGGACCAGTATACTGGCAGTAAGTCATTACCCAGGATCTGCACAATAACTAGAGTCGTATGGACAAGACAGTGTACTAAGAACTCGTCGTTAATATTATTCCTCCTTTACTATCTTTAGGCAAGTGGGACAGTTTAGGAAGCTCCAAGTCTATGTATCTTCTTGCACTGACCAATGTACAGGCAATTGGAATTAGACCAGGAGATTGGATAGGGCTAGATGATGTTTGACTGCACTGACCAGTGTACGGGCAGATCACGTTGCACCTAGGAATCGGCAGCTACTCTGACTTCACCCTGTCTGCCCTCTGCTGGTTTCAACGGGCACGTCATACATTCAGCAACGTAGTCTAAGGCGAGGTATCTGCGAGTAATGGGGGTATGGGGTTAAGGTGTCAACTATAAAGGGCTTTGGTCTGAGTCTCGTGTTTTCTCTCGTATTTTAGGTATTGATCATATTTGTTAAAAATGGCAATTTATTTGGCTTTAACTAATATCAACGTAAAAAATGTAAAACGTACAGTATGTTTACTACTACTACCTTAATAATAATAATAATGTTATATCAGGTTTTTACTGGGGTTGTATCGACTAATTAGATAGATTCTTACTTGACTGGAGAAAAGGAGACCAACACAAGCATGAAGACAATAGAGGATAATATAACGCAGAGTACAAACATAGATTATTCTTATTTCACAGTAACATAATTATTATGATTATAAGTGTAATGTTACATCAGACATGGATAGGTAATAATATAACAGCACGATCGATGATCCACTAGGCGTCTCAAGGGAAAGAACTTTGTCAGGTTTAGACAGTCTTTGGAGATGCTGCTGTGTTGTATTCCTGATGACGACCTGGTCCGTGGTGGTGGTCCTGCCGTGTGACGGTTGCAGAGTTGGCGAAGACTTCCTTGGGGTCCTCTGAAGATCTACAGGGTTGAGGTCTTTTACGAATACGAGCCATTTCACTAGTGTAGTACACTCTCGTATGTATCGTATGACTTGAGTAGGGAGTCGTTTCACCAGTGTCTTACGCCCTCCACTACGATTCCTTGACCTTGACTTCCTACAGGAATCTCTGAAAGAACTTTGATGTTAGATGTTGTGGTTATACGAGTACGAGCCGTTTCACCAGTGTCTTATGCTCTTGTATTGCAGGACTTATGTAGGGAGTTGTTTCACGTGTCGTTACATCCTCCACTACGAGTCTTGACTGAGAAGGAAGCCGTTTCACCAGTGTCTTGCGCTCTTCCAACCACCCTTACTATTTTTGTAGGTTTACTAGAACTAGAGCGCTTGTCGGTACTGCATACTCAAATTACAGTAAATCCTGTACCAAGGAAATGTAAAGATGTTGGGTGGTCACCAGTGTGGTCCAACAAGAATACTAGCAAATCCAAGGTACCTTTGAGAAATGCGTCGAGTAGTTCCACCAGTGTCTTACTCCCTCAAGGCAATTTCTCAGTTAATAGTCCCAAGTCTTTTGATACTATCCCTACCGGTGTGGTAATGGTATCTGTTCAACTCTACTGATGATGAAGTAGGCTGAGATGGTCTTACCACTTTCGTCATTCTCCTCGGTGGGGCATTTCAGGGCTAGAGGGGCGGCTGTGCCTGGAGGAGGCTCTGGGCCGGCTGCGGTGGTGTGTTGATCTTTATGCACGGTTTGTTTATTACGACGTCGTGAGGGATTATCTTTGTTAGGTATGTCATCAGTAGGTACCGTCCTCACAGGTATGTTCTTTCCTGGGGTCGGGGGAAGGGCCTGAGTGATGCAGGTGACCCGAGCGAAGCATGGTGAGGACTCGCTTGTGCCCTCTTGTCTTGGTGTTGTGGTGGCAGTGGTTGTTGGTGCGTGAAGGGCTTCATCTCTGTGGTTTGTTTCCTAGGCGCTTTTCTTCCCTATCTCAAATAATAATAACGTATTGCATAAAACTGTTCCAATATTTTTAAAAGGTTGGTCTATAATTACCTCTCAGTACAATCCCCAACACTTTAGGGAGCGTTATCGGTGTCGGACATGCAACTTATAAAAAATATCACAGAGTACATGAAATGTCAATGAAAGCTAGTAACACATAATACAGTTGCAATCTGAATATTTGATGCCAAAATTCAAGACAAATACACTATATTAATCGCAAAAACACACACATTCCGTCGATTACAACATGATGAGACAACTTTAGTAAAATAAGTGAACATAACTTGAATCGTGATTAACCCGGGAACTGCGGGAAGACTCTTAAGAGTTCCCCCGGCGGACTGCGGGAAGACTCTTAAGAGTAAGAGGAAACAAAAATCAATTTTAAACATCGAAAAAAAAATATATATATTTTTTTTTTTTTTTTTATTCTTTTTTTTTTTGCCCCTGGGCCATGCAAAATATCACTCCTCTACCTCCCCTCCTTCCCCACTTTCCTCCCCTCCTTCAGTTATCACCTATTTTCCCTGTTATTCCCTTATTCTGAGGTATATTTTCGTGCTAACATTAGCGAGTTGAAAGCAGGGCATTGTCATCACTGTTAGCAAGCGAGTGCAAGAGAGAGAGAGAGAGAGTATCGATCGACAGTGTCTCTCCAGCCTTGGGGGAAATTGGCGGGAAAGGAGGTTGCCTCACCCATACATTATGTAACTCCCGCCCTGTATCGCCTATTTTGACCATCCAAACGCTGTTTTCACTTGTTTTATTGTTGTAACAGGTTAATACCTTTATAATCAACCTATAATAGGCGCATATGGATAAGTATTAATGCTATTTATGGTAAAATTAATATTTTAGTGATGGAAACAGCTCAAATACATGCGCACAGGCAGAGGTGTCTAATTACCCCCATGCGCACTTCAGAGGTTAAGAGCAAGAAATCATTAGGCCTACCTATAGTACCAAGGTCTAGGTTGAGTGGTCAAACAGGGAGCATATATTTATAAACACATATATATACATGTATAGTCCCGGATATATGTTCTTAACCATACTAGGATTGTCATTATGTAATTAAATGTTATGATATACAGTATATACAAAAACAAAACAAAATACTTTTCCATAAATTTACAAACTGATAATTGCATAAAATATTGATTATACATAAACTGGTTGATTCAAAATTTAATACTTGCGTAATTTATTCACAGGATGGTTAAAATCATGTGTCCATGAGTGTACATACATACTATAGTTGTACACACAGGGACAAATTTAGTGTTTGCCGCTCCAAAATCTCTACCTTAGGGTTCTCTTTTGTTTTATAAGATAACATTATTCCCCAACACATCTGATCAAAGCTTATATATCCAAGCTCTGTTCAGGTGTGCGAGGAGTACATTTGTCTTATTCTAATAGACAATATTAAGTAGACATTTTGGAGCGGCGACACTAATTTTGTTTGTTGGTGTATACAACCTACACAGTTATATACCCAAATATTGGCTACAGTTTACAGAGTTCCAACATTTTATGATTTACAATTTATTATTATCCAAGATTTATTAGAAGCTCAACAACAGTTAATGTATAAACTACATTTACAGAACTGTATATATAGTGTAAAAAGAGGATGAATCAAGAAATATATAAGTGATAATATTACCTACAGCAATCTTAAAAGAAATGTAATTGACCACATGAGAGTTTCGTTCTACAAGGCAGTTGGAGTTGTAGACATCGATAGTAAACATAAATGCAATAATAATGTAGGTTTCGGATGGCTAAAGAGTATGTTGAATTGGATTTTATGTATCTATAAATGTACTATAACTGTATTTTAGCTGGTATAATTATGTTAAATATCGATGTCTACAACTCCAACTTGCTTATAGAACGAAACTCGCAAGTGGTCAATTGCATAATTTAATAATTATATTTTCTGAGACTACGAACTTCATAGGGCTACTGTACATATGCATACATAAAATGCATACATGCCTAGACATATACGTACATACAGACTGACAGACATACATACAAAAAGGTGCACACCTAATTCTTACCAAGTTACTCCATCAATATATCCGTTTTCTTAAAATAAATTGTAAACAGCAGATCAAATAACTGCGGAAAACGGCAGCACTGCATGCAGGTCTTACCCACAACCCATCTATCAGTGACACGGCATTCTGTGACCTATTCTGATTCCCACGTTAAGTGACTGTAAGTACTGTACATATTCCACCCTTTTTGTTCCTTCTGTGTGTAGTTTAGCTTTGTTATTTAGGTATTTCCCTTAACCTCTCCGCTGCGTACCCCCTATAGTATACAGGCACCCCTGTGCGGAGGTATGACGATTTGGGCGACCCTTGCAAATATCGATGAAAAGTACATGAACGTGTTGGGAATGTTCGCGTGCATCGAGCCATATATATTTGACCCCACAAAAAATATTTGGGGGGGGGGGGGCAGTCCATAGTGCTTGTGTACCGCTTGAGTGAGTGCGGGTTTAGCGTGTGGCCGGGTGGTATCGAGAGTTGCCAAGTTGTACAGGGTCTGTTGGCTGTAATATCACATATATATCGCATTTTCAGCACTGTCATGCTATATATAAAGTACGTGTACGTATGTAGGCCACCCATATACCAAGGAATATGCCGCATATAGACCAAACATGCGACATATAAGCGAATTATGAGAGAATTTACAGGCGGGAACGGAGGTTATAGGAGAGGTGTGGTTGGTGGGTGGGAGGGAAAGAAGTTGTGTCTGTGAGTCGCTGGCAAGCCAAGGTCAACCAGCTATATGTGCAATTATTGTTGTCCCCGTTGCCGTTGTCGCCTTGCCCTTCGTCCCTTTCTTCCCTTTGGCAGGGGTGGCAAGGGCAAGGGCAGGGGCAGCTGGTGGTGGTGGTGGTGGTGGCAAGGTGGTAGTGGCAGAGGTAAAAGTTTTTTTACCCATGCCCTTCCCTGTCTTCCCAGTGGCCCCCGCAGGTCCTGCAGCCCAAGGGCGGCCTCTTGCATCGGTGGCAGTGGTGGTAGCAGTTGCCTGGGTGGTGGTGGCAGTGTCCCAGAAAGACAACGACTCTGTGCACTACCCTTGCTTGCACGTGTTTTACGTGCTTTACGTGCAGGTTCCTTATCCTCGGACCTACTTGTGCCGTAGTAATGGTAGCTAGGGTCTTTGGCAGCCACTCTGCCTTCCACGGCCACTGACACCACCAGAAGGAGGGCTGGTTGTGTCATCAGGGCGAGAGCGTGAGGGTGGTGTAGGCTCCAATGTGTATGTACGTGCGTGCGTGTGTACCGCTTGCCTGTGTGCAGGCCGAGCATGTGGGGTGGTGGTATAGAGAGGTGCCAAGTCATACTACACTCCCACCAATTTGTAGCCGCCTTGCTGTAAGACTGCGGTTTTGGTACGCAATCAAAAACGGGATTATATAAGGGGTTCCGCAGCGCAGCGGTAAAACTCTTATTAGTGTTTCAGCACTTGCCGGGTTAATCCACTTTCAACTTAACATTTAGACCACTAACATTATTGTTCTTATTGTGCTCTCCTTTTCCATTTGCCGTGCTAAATGTGTTTCCCTTTGTATAGTATCCCTTTATAAACTTTTACACATCATATTAGTAAGTGTTGGTAAATATCTTCCAGAACTTTTTTGTTTGATTTTACATTTTAGGATTGCGACGACGTAGTGTTTGCTCAATTTGATCATTATCTACCACATTCTTTCGTTTTTTTGTATTAACTCACTTGCTGCTCATATTCATATTTTACCGCGCTATTTCTATTTTTATGATACATAACGGTCCCCTTTTATTTACGCATTGAATATCTTACCTTAACTCATAGGCATTTTTGGCCTCTTATTTTATCAATTAAAATATATGTTTTCTAACCTTTCATTTGTTGACTTCGGATAAATAAATATAGAATTATTTCGTTGTATTCACACAACTAAACATGTCTTTATCTCTGTTGTTATAGGCTCTGATGATGGAATATGTATAATTCCGAAACGTAAGCAAATAAACAACTTACTTCTTCAAGATGTTTGTGTTCTCCCTGGTGATCCTCTTCATCATTATGTATGTTCTATGATTTGTTTCCGTGTCTCCTTGTATTCTCTATGGTTTCCCCCTATGTGGCTTTAAGTTATATCAACATTCGTCTTAACCCGTGGAGCCCCGGCTAGTTTTGTAATGTTTGCGCACCAGAACCCGGCCGGTTTTCAAAAAATGGTTTTATTCCAGAAACAATAGCGAATGGGTTAGGAATGAAGGAAAAACCACGAAAAACCGCTCAAAAAGCTTAAAAAATGGTCCTACAGAGCCCCCGAAAACGGATTTTATAAGAGTAAAAAATTGAAGACAATTATCCCCAAAAAACAGGTTTTTGCACGCTCGCGCGCACGCACGTGGACTTTGAGAGTTTTCAACCATCGGCACGGTTGCGTGGGATACGTACACAGTTCCCATACAAATCTGAGCCCTCTTGAGTTGCTACACCTGAGGTTACGGTCGGCGCAATTAGGGTGACGCGCCAGGCGCGTCTCTGGGGCTGTGCGTTACATACATCGCCGACGCGTCAGGCGCGTCGCTGGGGCTGTACGGGTTAAGCTTGTTCTCCCTTTAACATATTTTCTCTATTATCTTCACACCTTTCCTATTTCTCTTCTCTTTTCTCATTCTGCTTGCTTGTATTTCATAACATTCATAACTGTGGGCCATGTATATATATCGAACATATATTTCGGTGTAATAATTACTAAAACACATGAAACCAGTTAAGGGCCCTTCACACAGCCGCTCACACTCCCAAAACGCTAGGGGACCAACATTTTCGTGCTGTCTTGTGAAGATCTGTGCATTGTTCTGTGGTGAATTGCAGTGTCTGGGGGCGTTCCTGTGTTTCTGTGGATAGCCCAAAAATGTCACCTCTACCCGAAAATTTCGGGAGCACTGGCCCGACCATAGGGGTCGTAATCTCATGGGAGGTGGATGTGAGGGAGAAGGAAAGCAGACGGGAGGTGGTTATACAACCGGGAGGCAGCCCGGCGAATAATTCCGACACTAATCCGATGTCCGACAGATCGTATGCCAATACGCCCCCGTCAGTTCGGAAATGGCCAGGAAAGTGTGAAGCCTGGCCTGCATTGTGGCTCCCTTGGGTTTCGAGCCGTTGCTGGAGGGCGTTCCTCATTGTGGTCGGACGACTATCGCCCCACGGCCTTTATCAGTCAAGGGCCTTTCACATAACCAGCCCGATGACCAAACAAACTCACACTGTTGGGTATAAATATATATGATCACCAGACTACACTGGCTGATAAAGGCCATGGGGCGATAGTCATCCGACCACAATGAGGAACGCCCTCCCGAAACGGCCTGACACACAAGTGAGCCTTAAGGCCGCAAAACGGCAAGCAACCGACAGACTGACGCGAACCTCCTCCGACAGACAACCGGCTTGTTGGACTGAATTCCGATCACAATACAATTGAAGGCCACCCTGGGGAAGACACTCCACCATGCACCAGGGCTGCATATAACGGGGCCTTTACCAGGCCTGACCCTGTCATACCAGTCAACCCCCACCGCCGTCACGTGGGGAATTGGATATTAAGAAATATTTTGAAATAAAGGAACCAAAAATATATTAATTGAAATATGCTACAATTTCAATTATTTGTGTTATCAGGGATACCTAACCTTACCTAACATTCCAGGAAAACTAAACATAATTTAGTACTAAACCTGTGCGTGTTGAATGTGTGCTTGTTTTTGTGCGTGGCATGTGTTTTGTGTTCGTGTGCGTACGTATATGTAAACCTGTTCATGGTTTGGTCCATTAGGTTTCTTATTTCGGTTAATTTATCAATCTCAACACAATTGTATAATTTACTTGCGTATTACTAGTTAGCATAGACAAATTAAAGCTCATGAAACTTAGTAAGAGCTGTAAATAAAATATTGATGTAGGACAGTGCGCAACAGAAGTTTTCAGTGTCATACGTTCATCGAGAAATCCGAATGTTTACATTTTGATCATATTTGTCTAATATACTGTAGGTTATAACTGTGGTACTATAACAGTATACATTTTTGTTTGCGTTACCTTCACGGTTATATTGTTAACAACAGTTATAAATAGTTATGATAACTATTCCTCTGACTTTAGTGTCCTTTCTAAACTGAATAATGTCAGCCATATTAATATGAAGATATGCGTAATCTACAAGAAATAATTATTCACCTTTCCTCGAACAACATACTTTCTCCATAACTCCCCCATCCCTTTTATCTCTCTCTTGCCACCCCTCGTATTCTTATATGTTTATCTTCCTAGTTATTCAAAGCATTACCTCTGTATTTTTAGTATACTATTATATTCTACCTTTCTCTGCTTTTACAAATTAACCATAAATCCCCTCTTCCGTCACTCACAATATCTCTCTCTCTCTCTCTCTCTCTCTCTCTCTCTCTCTCTCTCTCTCTCTCTCTCTCTCTCTCTCTCTCTCTCTCTCTCTCTCTCTCTGTTTCTTTCCGTAAACGACAAGAAAATTACCCAGACACCCCCTCCCTCCCCTTCCCTATCCTCCTCGTGCAGAAGATCCGGTGGGTAAGTAGGTAAGCAAGACGGTGCTTCCTTCATACATACACACACTCAGACACATCTATATACACACAAATGAAGCTCACACACCTCATTGTCCTCACACGCACACATGGACGTTCTCTCAAACACGCATCTTATATCTGACTCTTTCATACATGCGTACATTCACACACAGTGTACTTATAACTGTTTTGATGGTGTAATGGTTAGAGCGTTTAAGTTCTCTATGAGATATCCTATGTTCGAATCATGGGAGAATCACATGCGTTTAATAAGTTTATTTGGGGGTAATTGGTGTTAAGAACGATGTATTAAAATACACTTACAGGAACGCGCACTCGCTCTCACACACATATTCTTTCACATACATACATTGTCTTACTCTCACAAGCACACACCCTGAGACTCATTTCCTCTCAGTGCCATGTTATTCCTGGTCTCGGGCCTCTTCCCTCCTCACCCCTGCCAGGCCCCTTCTTTCTCTGTGTTCCAGGCTGGGTTATAATTGATTTGCATATGCTCTGTTGTGTTCTGATATTATACAGTATGTCTTGATTATAATGTAATATGTTCATTGGTTGCACCTATACTGTCATGTCGCGAACTTCACATATACCACAACAGACTTATTAGAGAGGTTCTGGAGGTGTCCACACATCCTACACAAGGCTAAAACATTTTCTGTTTTTCTGATAGTAGTGGACACGATCAAATATCGTTGTTTTCTGTAGCTTAGGACAAGAATAAAATGGCGCGTTTGGCCGAAAATCAGGAGTTCGGCGCGTTATCCTTTTGTTTACATATTATACTTCCCCCGCTGCTCGCTCGTGGTTATGGTTGCTTCTATATTTGCCTATATTTCTGAAAAAATACTGATATATAGGCTATGTCACATCTGTCTACTTTGTTTTACTGTTCTTTTACTGATTTCTTCGAATTATTTCTACTTCAATTTCACAAAATAATGTCAATGCTTTTCGAAGGTGTGATTAAGTTAAGGTAAGTAGGTTTGTTAGGTTAGTTCAAGGCAAAGTTAAGTTAAGTTAGTAAATATAGCCTAACCTACCGTGCTTAACCAAACCTACCTAACCGTAAAAAAACATTGAAACCTTTTTGTGAAATTTAAGTTGAAACCATTCGAAGACAGCAATAAGAGAACAGTAAAATCATAAGTTTATCTTGCAAATCGATGAACTACAATATACATAAATCTATAACAGTATAAACATGTTATATTCGTTTGCTACCCAAGGAAAGTGGACGAATACTTGAGCATTGGCAAATAGAGAACAATATTCCACTGATAACGTCAAGGGCCGGGTTGTTGTTTTTCTGGTCCCCCTTCTCCCTCATGTTAGCCCCATTAGTGTTTATAGTTTATGACGTTGGCCTATTAGTTTGTCGATTTTAACCCACTGAGCCCCAGGCAATATAATATAATTGTACACTCCAGGACCGTCAGGTTGTCATAAAATATTTTTTGCCAGAAAACACCTGGAATGGGTTAGAACAAATCTGAGCCCTCTAGGTGCCATAGGACCGGAGTAATTAACCGCGACGCGACGCACCCTATGCGGCGCTGGGGTTTAGCGTTACATTGCCAATGCATCACGTGCGTCGCTGGGTTCAAGTTGGTTAAGAGCTTTGACCCCATTTGTATTTCAATATTAAGACTCCTCATGCCATTTAGGTGTCGATTTTTCAATGGCAAGCGATAGCGAATCTGTAATTTAGTAGGAACCGGTTTTCGGCCGGGACATTTTTCTACCGAAACATTTACAAATCTAGAGAGGGGATCATGGGGATGTTTTTTATATGCTTGATGGATGTCTAGAGAGAAACAAATCAAAAATAATAATTATATAAATATATCGACCAATAAATAAACTCTTCCCCCATATGGACCACGAGAACTTTCAAAATGCCTAAGGATTTAACAATTTAACTGAACTATTAGTTATCAACAGAATAAAGAGCATACTGGTATTATTTGGTAGTTTGCATATCATAGGTTACAAAGGACCATTTATGCTTTGTTGTGAATATTTACAAGATGTTATCATGTTTCTAGATCCATATTGGACGCCATAATGATGTTGCAATAGTAACTTGATAAGTACAGTATGATATTATTTAATTGATTTGCTAACATAATACATAATCATAAATAAAACAAGGGACTGGAGTTCTCGAAGAGGGGCTCCAGTCCTGACGCTATTATTGACTTACAGTGTAGCTTAATAATCCAGAAGGGAATTTGAAGTCCTATTTTAACTAATTAAATAGCTGTAAAAGGTATATATTCGACATGTATATTATACAGGGTGATTCAGCATTCCATTCAGTAAATTGGACGACGGCCTCCTTGCATAATTTTAACCAGAAATGTCTCTATGATAAACTGTCGAATTATACATAGTTTGGCTGTTACAATACATCTATAATATTGTATTAATGAGGGCGAAAGGTGAAGGGAAACTCACCTAGATTTCTGTGGATATCTTTAAATGTTTTCAGTACAGGAGTAGAGTGTGTTGCAGACAAATAAACTGCTTCAATGTTACATGGCTTGCTTACAGGCACATGGGGGACACTTTGAAAAGTGTTCTTTAGCTTATAGCAAAGATAAGAACACTGTCGAGATCAGTGAATGAAGTAGCAAAAAGTCTATGTGGGTTTCACTTCACCTATCACCTTCATAAATGCAACATCGTAAATGTACTATATCAGCCAAACTATGTATTTTTCGATATTTTACCATAGATACATTTTTGGTTAAAATTATGCAAGGAGGCCGTCATCCAATTTACTGCATGGAATGCTGAATCACCCTATATAATAGTGCGCTGATAACGAAATTAATTATTCAGTGGGTTTTTTATTTGCAGAGCCACAATCGGCCTCAAACGAGACAGTTCCTCACACAGCCCACATACAATTTGGACACAACAAAGAAACTACCACCACAGTATGCAAACAATACATCAGATCAGTGATAGAATATACAAGCCCTACCTGTGTTTCTAACCTAGCTGAAACACATCACAACACCTTGCAGACTATTAACAAAAAAAACTAACAATCATCACAGGCTGCACAGATACTCAGCTACTACACCTACAGTTCACCTACATCAAGAAACCAAAGTCCTCAAAGTCAAAGATCACCTGGATATGAGAGGCACTCAATTCCTGGCTGCAGCTTCTACAAACCAACACCACCCACCTTATTACATGGCAACTCACCCAAAGACACCAAGGACTATTAAAACAACACCCAGCACACGGTATCACACACACATACTGTCATCTCTCCCTCCCTGCCCACCCCAAACCAGCTTCCAGAAGCATATCCATACTCATATATCTCGACGTTCCATTCAATCACTCATAGACAACACGCAGCTGCAGGTACGACTTCCAGAAATCCATCCTTCTGAATCCTCCCTCTCCTCGCGAGGACAGAATCCACCTGACCAGGCTGAGATGTGAGCATCATCCAGCTCTTCTGAGCTATCAGAAAAAAAAATGGATGTTTCCATCATCGACACCGGCCCATGATGCAACACAGCGCCCCACACTATTAAACATCATAGAAGACGGCATTCTACACAATTACTTACGCCAACAACATAATCTACACTCCTTGAGAGCCCTGTGGGAAAGCCCTATCGTGGCGATGGTCTTCCTTAGGACTCGGGGCTGTTCGGCCAGGCAGCCTAGGGAACGACAACAACAACAACTCTCGTTGCTTGTTATGATAGCCCTCCTTCTCCTTCTCCTCGCTAGCTGCTCCTTTCCCCTTCTCATCATCACCCTCAGGTATTATGGTCATTTAATACCTCCACTCTCTGCGGAACCTTCAAACCATAGAGACCAACCAACAATCTATCTTGAAGCCATGTTTCTCAAACTCCTTGCATAAAAGTATATGCCAGGAATAATGATCTCCCTTGGGCTTGGAATCATGTGCGTATGGGAATTTGTTGTACTTAACCAACAGTATATGACACGTCCTTCCTAAGCGGAGAACAATAATAAAATGCCAAGTTAAGACCATGGCCTCACGAAATATAATAGTCCAGCTATATCTCAAATGTTAGTCCAGTGATGGCGGATTTGATTGGTTTGGATTACTCAAGAGATAATGGTGTTTCATGCAACATTTAGGCGTAATGATTAACTGCCGAAAAAAATATGTGAGTAATGTCAGGTAAAGTAAATTAACAAATGGCTAAAAAATCGTGATTAACCAAAATTAGTCATAATTATTGTTATCAGTTCGCATGTGTCTTACATCAAGGGGGTTTGCTTTCATCCTCGGCAATCCATTAGCCTCCTCGTCTCCATTCTTTGTAAACAAAAAAATAAGAAGTCCTCCCATTGAACGCCTTTTCTCTCTCCCTTAATATTATCCATTTCCCTCCTCTTAATCCTTCCTAAGTATAATGCTTACTATAGCCACCCGTCCCGTAATGAACGTTTTTCCATGCACCCTTGATTATCTAGTTTCCTCCACCTCAGCAACCCCTCCCCCGTCCCATCGCCTGTAGTAATTACCCTTTAAGCCTCCACTATCCATAAATTCACAACCGGCTCCTCGCGGCTTGAATGTGATTTCGATTATCGTTCCGGTTGATAGTCCCAGGGCCTCTCCAAAATGTTTGCATATATATGAGAATTAAGTGGATAGTTTTGTTTTTGTCTATTTATTTAGTTCTTCATACATTTTTAGTTTCCTCCCTAGACCTCGATCAAGCTAAACACACCCCCTCGACCCTCGTTCAAGATAAATTTGTAAATTTTTCGGTAGAAATGTCCCGTCCGAAGGTCGGTTCCTCTTAAAATTGCAGGCTCGCTATCGCTCGCCAGGAAAAAATTGACACGAAAGATCTTAAAATTGACAACACCGAAAAAATCCCATAAAACCCACCTGATATTGAACTCCGGCCATATTGATCACCTGTGTGATGTGATTACCTGTTGAATATTGTGTCCAGGGTTCAATGCAAGGTGGGTTGTGTAGTATTGTTTGCTAGACTTCAGGATTACACTGTAATGCACTGATTGTACAGTTGCCAGCTTAAATGTTGTCCCTGCCTGTTGTGTGTATCATCTTAATGCCTTGAATCTGAATCGCTCCTTTCATGCTTCCATGCTTCCTGCACATGCTTTCATTAATTTCATTGGGAGGTGTTTGGTGTTGGGAGTGAAATTAATTATTCCTATTATTGAAGGATTAGATTAAACTTAATGATAAAACTTATTGCACGTTATTAAATTTAACGGTCTTTGCAAAACTACCTATGATCCCGTTGTCAGAATAATACTGAAATTTCACTAAAGTTGTTAAGTTCCGTTCTCTTCAAATATTTGTTATAATCTTGCTATGATTGAATAGACAGGCTTCATAACAATGTGTGAGTGTATTATAGTCCGTCTCTCAACAAACACCTTTCCATACATCGTATCAATTGTTCAGGTGGTTAGTGCACACAGTGAATGGTGATGATGGAGAGAAACTACTTGATTTGGTGGATGCGGTTCAAGTTAATATATCAATATATATCATTAACTCATATATGGCGACCGTCCTCAATAGAGGTTTTTGTGGTGCACTGCGACCATCTTCAATAGATCCAGAGCACAAAAAATCCCTTAAACACCTCAGGGACACTCAAAACAAAGACATTTGTGATTAGGCGAGATAATTCCCCTCCATTACTTGCTACCTCTCCTACATATGTGTCCCCCCCCCCCCCCACCCTACTTCCCCTCCTTCCTCCCCTTTTCCCCTTTCCTCAATTATCAGTGATTTTTCCTCTTATTCCCCCTTTTATCGGGTAATTTTCCGTGCGAAATTCCCTTACACAGTCTTTTTAACATGGGCGAGGCAGCTAGAGATCCTTGCAACACAGACACTTCTACTCAGAGCCATCAGTGTCGCTCCAGAGCTCGGGAAGAGAGCATATACGGCGGCCTGGTTCTCGACTCATGATACAACCGGGCGGCAATAAAATGTCTTTTTCACCCCCAAATACTATTCTCACTTCTTTTATTGCTCTTAACCCTTAAAGATCGGGGGCGGACTTAAGTCCGCCTCCAATTTGCAGCAAGTTAGGAGCATTATTAAGGCTTTTAAAGGGTTAAAATCGAGTGCAAAGGGCCGGGAGCGCAGCGGGCCAGACACCCGACTCCCAGGGCTTACCGCCGCCCATTAACTCATGTTCCCTGTGTTCTCGAGAGGCCAGCAGTGTAGCCAGTAGTGAGCATAGCTGGGAAAAATATACCGCTATACGCTAAACTCCCATGTTACTGGTATCACTGTATGAGAACCACGAGTGCTACGTAGCTCGTTCTGGTCTCATTTTGAAGCTTTTAGCGCCTAGTTTTTTTATGAATACATTTCTTTTCATGCAGATACTTGATATATCATTCAGGAGGGCCTGAATATGCCCAAATAAGCCCAAAACCCTCCCCCGCTAGACAAGGGTTAAATGTGCATATGTTCATATTAAATGCAAAATAGGCACATATGGATAAGTAATAATTATATATATGATAAATATGACAAATTTCGTCAGAATAGAATCAAATACCTTCGCATGGCTTGAGCGTTTGAATTACTATAGCTTCGCGCTTTATGAGATAATGAATCCGAATTGTTAAATTTAGGATGTGCCACTTATCATTTCAGGCGACTGTACAATATACACGTACGTATATGGGTGTGTACGTACGTGTGTAAATGGAAAAGCGCTATTGCTCATTCTCCACGCCCCTCTCATCTACTTATGCCTAAGATCATAATTTCTTCTAAGGATGTACTCTCTGCACTCTTTGGACTTAATACTAAGAAGGCATCCTTCTTGCTGGAAATTTGCTTTTATTCAACCGGCCCCAAAGAAGGGTGTCCGTTTCCATCCTTCCCACTATCGACCAGTTGCTCTCATTTCTTGCATCTTTAAATTTTTTGAAAATATTCTTAACTCAAAATGTCTTCAGTATTTATCTTCCCATAATCTACATTCATATCGCCAGTACGGTTTCCTTCTTGCTTATTTGTCTATGTTACTAACTCTTGGTCATCCTCCTTTCGGGACTTCGGTGAGACATTTTCTATTGTGCTAGACATATTGAAAACCTTTGATAGAGTCTGGCACAAATTTATTATTTCCAAACTACCTTCCTTCGGTTTCTATCCCTCTATCTGTGCATTTGTCTCTAATTTCTTTTCAGATCACTCCATAGCTGCAGTTGTGGACAGCCATCGCTCACTTCCTCAACCTATCAACTCCGGTTTTCCTCAGGGTTCTGTCCTGTATCCAATCATCTTTCTAATGTTCATTTATGATCGCCTCAACTGTACCTTAGTCCTATTCACTCATATGTTGCCGTCTCTACTTTACACTACTCAAATTGTTTTTCACATCAACCCAGCATGCAATCATTCCAAAACAAACGTGATGAGTCCATAGAATCCTTATCTTCTGATCTATCAAAAATGTCTTATTGGGGCAAAGAAAATCTTGTTACTTTCAACACCTCCAAGACCCAATTTCCCCCACTATCTCTCCATCACAATCTTCCGCAAGACTTCAACAATACACAAATCAACCCTTCATCTTCTCTCAATTTTCTAGGTGTATCTTTTTCATCCAACCATTTCTTGGAAAGATCATATTACCATTCTTGCTAAAAACAGCTTCCCAGGAGTTAGATATGCTCAACCGTCTCCGTGGGTTCTTCAACCCCGCACAGCTTCTTGCTCTGTATCGGGTTACATTGCGCCCCTGTATTGGATATTGTTCGCTTGTGTGGAGAGGCTCCACCCATACTGTGTTTCTCGAACGGGTAGAATCAAAAGCCTTTTGCCTCATCAACTCACCTTCTCGTACTAGTTCCCTACATTCTCTTTCTATGCGCCACAATGTTGCACTCTTCTATCGCTTAGACAACAATCAGTGTTCTTCAGAGCTCTCTCAGTGTATACCCCCTCCCTGGCAGGGAGTGCGAGGCACCCGCCTTTCTACAACACTCATATTCTGTCCAGCTCTCCAACACAAGAATTGGCAAATTTTCTCAGTCATTCTTCTACTCAACAAGTAAACTCTAAAACACTCTCCCTCAATAAATATTTCCTTCATCCTATGCCTTACACTGCTTTAAACTTCGTGTGTCCAGGCATTTTGACCCCAACGTTCCTTGAATTTGGCTCTGTCACTCTTTGTTTTGGCTTTGGGGGAGACACTCGTTACCAGCCTTTTATCTCCTTCATACACATAGAACACAAATGTACATGAATGAGTATTTGTAGTAAATGCATACTGTAAATATAACGGAACTGTAAGCGAAAGATTCGTAAATAGTTATGCCAATGTGTCCTGTGGTAGGTTTATCGTGTACCACCCGTCGCAATACATTTTAGAACAGATAATGAAATTGATTACAACTCAGTTTTTCATTCTATTAGTTATGGGTCTTGTGACGTGTGGAGGGATATATTGTTTGCTGGCTGTTATTGTGTGAGTGTCTGTGTGTATGACAACTTATCGGGACCCTGTGTGTGTGTGTGCGTGTTTATAAGTAAGTCGTACGTGTAACATACACACACAATGTGTAGATATGTAATTGTTTTACAGCGTTTATGGAATGTTGTCATTGTTCTAGGTTTGTTGCATGATTTTTCTTCTAAATTGTATAGGTGCCTTCAGATGCTGTTGCATTCCTGTAATTTTGTTGTTTGTGTAGTATTCTCAATTGTTTAAATGTAATGGCAAATAATAATTCTAAGAACTATCACATTATATAGTAAAACATCAGTTTGGTATTAACACATTCAATTCATTTGTGTAGTCTTCAATCAAATAGCCGTCTCATGGAGAGGATGGTAGCATGTCTGGAGGCTGCTATAAGTAATATATTATAACATAAATTTGGGAAATAGATTACATAGAATACTACATGTATTATCTGAGCATAATCGACGGAACGCTTGATGAGGAATACTCGAGGAATAACACTAAAGATGCCTTTAATTAAATTAAGGAGAGTTTTCTTTCAAAAGACTAAGAAATGTAATTAAACCATGTCCTTCTATACAAATTATAAGCAAACTATGTTTGCTAAATAAAAATGTCTATTTTCACGTTCAGCCATCATTATCTATTTCCTCCTCCACCCTCCCCCCCCTCCACCCTCCCCATGGTCTGTGATAATTACCCTTTAAGCCTCCACTACCCACGTATTCACGACCACCTCCCCATGGCTTGAATGCGATTTCGATTCTCGTTCCTGGTGATACTCCCAAAGCTCCTCCTTTTTTGCGCATATATATCAGAATTAACCCATTCATGTGATTATGCCACCTCACCTAGTATATACAGTATATATATATATATATATATATATATATATATATATATATATATATATATATATATATATATATGCTGCAAAGCCGGCTCTACTCCATGTTCTTACAGTTGGTAACTTACATTGCGGTTCAGTCTATTATTTGTAATACGTCATCCGTTTGAGTTTGAAAATCCTCCTTCCACTGTCTTCTGTCTGATATTAAAAGATTGATTACTCTATATCCCAAGCCTAATTATATTTCCATTTACATATAACTGTTTTTTCAAAGATGCACATACTATAGTCTATTATCTGTAAGTAGGTGAACAATCATGACCTCTATCCTCTGTAACTCAAAAAGGGCTTGAAAAAATGGGCTGTACATTTCCACATCTATTCCTTAACTGACTCTTCCCAAATGGTAGAAATATTAGCTCGATTGCTCTAGTCATTTTTTAGGTAGAGAGGTTAGAGGTCATAATTTTTCGCCTACTTGCAACGAATAGACTATAACATATTGTTATTCATAATAGAGACATTGAGCCATTTGACTGAACTTGTCAAGTTCTGCTCTTCTCTCAAATATTTACATCATTATATAATCATCATTTGATTGAATAGATAGGCTTCATAACAATCTTTGGATCTGGTTATTGATCATATATAACATATTCACTTTCACAGTCATTTTTGTTAGAACAATAATCAAGCCATAATTGTTGTCACTTATTAATTGAAAGAACGCCTCACTATTCATTCAATTACCGACGTGCATCTACAACCGGGGAGTGGACAGATAGGGTATATTTTCCCATTTAAGTTTTTTTTTCTTTACCCCCTTCTACCTCGTGTGTAGTACCAATAATGTTTAGATCTTAAGACGTTAATCCCATTTGTTTGGCGATTGTAAGACCTTTCGCCCCATTTCTGTCCATTCCAAAACCTTTCGTGCCACTTAGGTGTCGATTTTTATTCTAGCGAGCCTAAAGGGAAACAAAAAAAACACTCGAACATAATGAGAACCGCTGAAAAATACTGAAAACCTTGTGTGTTTTCAAGTGGATTCTACGCAATTTCTCGTCAGAAGTGTGTGTGTGTGTGTGTGTGTGTGAATGTGTTAATGTGTTAAAGTTTGGATACTGATACGGCTAAGCATGAAGGAGAAGGGGTTTCAAAAATAAAATAAAACAACGAGAACTTCCCCTTAAAATTCCCCTTGCTGTCCACGCCGGGTCTGTGCTGTCATTCACAGGCCCTGGCAGTTTTGTGCACGGACAGGTATTCTTCTTTCACCTTTTCGCTCTCTTTTTTTTTCCCCCCCGCGGACTTTTTAACCCCTACTGTACCGGCGACGTCTTATTTTCACTTATTCTTGATATATTTATATTATTTTGAGCAGGTTATGAAGGATCTGTAGTAGTAAAATGGGCTAAGCAAGATAGGTCGAAACCTGTTAATTGCGTAGACCCTCTTAAAACTGAATGAAATTGTCTAACAGTTGTCAGATAGAAGTTAAACAGACGACACCGCGGTACAGTTTGGGTTACCGACGACGTCTTTCTAATATTTTTCTAGCTACTAGTATACGATTTTATTCAGTTCAAATGGTGTCTCCAGCAATTAAAAGGCTTCGAACTATCTTACTTAACCCTTTTTACCACCACAGATCCTTCTTGAATCGTACACAAATGTCTAAATATAGCTAGAATATAATTAAAAGGACGTCGCCGGTACATTATGGATTATGGGGTGTTGTGAAGTGGATGTTTCGGCACTGTGGACTTCGTATAATCTATTCTTATTTATGTCCCTCCAACACCAAACACCTCTAATGAAACTAACCATCTATTATACCTCTTGCAATTTGGACTGATATCCTGTGGTTGTATACGTTTTCTATTGGTATGGTTATGGTTTATGTCTCTTGTTGTTTTTGATATCTCGCAACTGCTGTTCATGTCCGATTTACTTATCTTGAATGTATATAACTAGGTTGTGTACAGACCATTTGTGTATCTCTTCATGTTTATTGTCTATTTTCTAGTGGCATAATTACTACTATCGGAATAATAATTGTGTGTGTATATAGGCTACGTTATATACCTCATCTTATATGCTAGACTTGTATAATTGTGTACATTAAGGTCATACTGTTTACAAATTGTTTAAAGTTTGGTAAATTTGTACTTCATATACTTTTCATATTGTTAAAAAAATTAAATTATATGATTTTGCATTTACTGTTTGCTGCCTAATTATAAAAATAATGTTTCTTGTGAAGAATCAAACCTGTATGTCTCGTTTTGGTTTAGGTTATTACTTCGCCTCAACATTACATACATTAGTAAATAATATTGGCTCATTAAGACGTACCAATTGACAATCATGGAGAAATCCATACAATAGCCCTTGGTATAATCCAATTGTATTCATGTTCTTTCATTCCTAGGCCCATTCAAATCCTCAAAACGGTGTTGGACAATAAGTTAACTGGTTGAAATTTTCATTCGATAAACACTGAAGATAGTCAACGGTTTAAATATTATGTGGGGTAGAGAACTCTAGGAGCCAACTAAACATATTCATGGAAACTAGAAATGGCGATTCACAACACAAAGTAATCAACGTAGGTTAGCCGCCAAAACTGAAATAAATATAATTATACTGTATATATTTGTGTTCAATATTCCAACTTACTCCCTCTCGGGCAATGACTGAGAGCCTGTACATTCAACCATTCAACACGTTGAAGCCAGTAATTAATTTAAGGTCTCGTTCCATTCTTGGGAGTGAAACATGTGAAGCTGCAATCAGCCTTTGCCATCTTGCCTTCGCATATATATGGAGCTGCTTCGCCTTCGTGTTTCACTGTCCTATCCCCAAGACTCGGACCCTCACTCTCAGAATGCCACCTACTGACCAATTAACTCGATAGGCGTTGCCCCTCTGTAGCATCTTTTGAATATGGGAAAATTCATACAATGCTATTCAATCAGGGAACAACGAGGGTATTTGTTGGGCGTTTCGGTTGGCTTTATGGTAATGCATTGAAACTAGGTACAGCACAAATTCCATCCCAATAAAATCTTCGTATTGATACATTGGGATTCGAACCCAGAACCATTGAATTACCCGTCCAGTGGAAAGACCACTCCACCACACCTCCCCCTAATTAAACCTCTCCCTGTAGATAATAATTTCCTATACACTTGCACCTGCTCGCCACTGTTCGCTGGGTGCGTGTTCCCTTGGCCGCTGGTTATATAACCTTCCCTCATCTCTACACTGTTGTCCGCACCACACACCTTTTATCAGACCAAACTTAACACGTCCAGTACCAAGGAAGCCTTTTTATCATATTCTGGCACCTATTAGACGATTTTATTCAGCTCAAGAAGGACTTCTAGCAAAAATAAGGCTTCAAACTATCTCAACCGATCTTTTTAATTACCACAGATCTTTCCTAAGCTGCAAAATATCGTCTAAATATAGCTAGAAATAAAATATAACACACGTCGCTGGTACTCAAAGGGTTAAGAGTCGCACGAACCCTTCACCTGACAGAGGGATGGAACGTGGACGGCGGACCTTGTGGATCCAATCTACTCTTCGAACTAACATGCTCTCTCTCTCTCTCTCTCTCTCTCTCTCTCTCTCTCTCTCTCTCTCTCTCTCTCTCTCTCTCTCTCTCTCTCTCTCCAAGGAAGTTTATTGTTATTATATTTGTTTTTCCTACAATGAACCTTATGGTACGTATACCTATAACACATAACTACAAGTCTCATAACAAAACAATAAACCGAATGTACTGTGAGCTGTTTTCCGCGCAGGTGTACCTTTTATTTTATTGGTGTTTGTATTGTTGTTGGGTTGGAGTACATGATTAGATTGATATCCAGTATTCGATAAATGGATATACAATCAAAGGCATGTAATTAAGCTTTAACTGTCTTGATGGTTTAATGGTTTGAGTGTTTAAGATTTGTATGTGGTAACCCAGGTTCGAATCCCGGGAGGATCATATGCTTTCATTAATTTCATTGGGAGGTGTTTGGTGTTGGGAGTGAAGTTAATAAATTAGAATATTCAAATATAAAAGGTATTTACCGTATGATAACCAAATTCTGATAACACTTTCGGAAAGAGTGTGGAAAATACTTCTTATGTCATGTATAAAAACCTATAGTGTCGTCACTCAAAACTCTGAATAAAATCCATTGATATTCGGATGTAGTTGAAAAACGGACGAAATATATTTGTTGGAATAAATTTGATATCTGGTAATTCAAGGTTTTGCGGATTTGGGAAATTTTTCTACCGATATAATATGTACAAATTTATCTTGAAGAGGGGTCTAGGGGGTATATTTGTTTAGCTTGATGGAGGTCTTGGGAGGACAAACAAATATAGGAAAAATATACCGTATATAGAGACCAAAAATAATCACTACACCTTTAATATTATGGTCTCTAAATAACTGTACACATTTGCTAGCCATTGGCCAATTTGTAAATAATCGAAACTGATTGATTAAGTTGATGAAGACGGACAGATCTCGGAAGATTTATTCACTTAGAAGTTTAGAAAGAGTAAGTTGGATCACTCTTCAATACATTACAGGATATATTGGAAGGGATAATAATTATTGTATAGGTTCAAATTTGTTAATACCTCCAACAACGGTTTGTTTGGTTGTTTGTATGTCTGTCAACATATGTCACAAAATTATGAACCGATTTTCACGACATTTTGTGGGCAGATAAGACACGGGCCAAAAAAAAAAAATATATATATATATGTTTAGAAGGCAATCTGGAGATTATCACAACAGTTCAGTCACATGCCTCTCGCAAAGTGTTTTTGTTTTTATTTGGTTTTATGTGTATGCAGGAGACAAAAGGTAATGCTGCCTGTAACAACTGTCACCTATAGTTGAAAGAGTGAAAGAGGTTCAAATTCAAGGTACGTTAGAGTCAAAATGCCTGGACACATGGAGCTTGAAGCAGTTTAAATCATAGGTTGAGGGAAAGACAGATTGAGAGACTTCCAGAGCTTGCTTGTTGAGTAGAAGAAAGACTAGCAAACATGACTCAAAACTTGGGTTAGAGAGTTCAAAAGAATAGGAGTAGGAATGTGTTGAAAGTCGGGTTGATTTTTACAAAATTTGGTGGCCAGATAGGGTATTTGCCAAGGAAGAAGTGATTCAATTTAGGAAGCGATGCAGATAATATCCTGGAACCCAGATCTAGTAGAATATTTAGGCTTATGAGATTAATGGTAAAGAACCAGCCAACTTAACTTTACCAAGTGCCTCTCTAGTGTTGTCTGATATTGCAGTATGCTATATCTGTTTCAACAAAAAAGTGATGATTGCATTAATGAAATATTTTAAATTCTTGCCAGTAAGATAGAAATAGTGCATCATGTTTTCTTTATAACTAGCCCAAGGAATGCACAATTTGTGTATTTAAAAAGGGTGTGTATGGGAATGTATTACCTTCGATTCTGACATAATTTACCATATAAAGCATTATTTCTGCTCCATGCGTATATATATATATATATATATATCTTGTATGAAGAACATGTGAACAGTGAAGACCAGAAGATAGGTGTAAACAGCAAATATATAGTATATTTGTGGCGAGAGGGGGTGGATGGAGGTGGGAGCGAATGAGTGACATAGATGTGCTTCCTGGGCCTGCTTGAGACAGATTGACAATTCCAGTTCTCTTCTGAGCATGTGAAGGGGATGAAGGAGTGTGAAAGACTGTGAATCATCATATTTCGTGCAAGGAAAGGGAGGAATGACGAAAATGTGTGGAAAACTAGCCAATAATTGAGGATAGGAGAAGAAGTGGGAGAAAGAGGGGTAAGGAGAGGGAGGGGATGCACATGTGTGGGAGAGGAAGGAGCTGGTAGAGGGTGCATATGCCACCTAATCACAAATTGCTTCCATTTGATTGCCTTTCAGGGGGGGTGAGGCGTTTTTTTTTTTTTTATAGGCTTTCTTCCGTGAGGCCTATCGCATCCGCTATACAGACACTTTCGTGAGGCCTGTCGCGCTCCTCAAGCTAGTTACCTAGTGTAATGCCACATACTTACAATATGTTGGTGTATTTGCATCTCCTGTAGTGCAAAACGAGTGAAGGAGCGAAACACTAAACACGAATCGTCGAAACTAATCCTCCAGGGAGTTAGTAGATATGCAGTAGTGTGGATTACCGTCTGTCACGTTGCATGGTAGACTAGCATATTTTATTAGCTCTACCTCCCATTACATATATCCCTGCTACCCTGATACTGAGGCAGAGTAAGTTGCAGAAGATGTTGCCATCACCCTGCCTTCAGATAATTTCCATCACACTGTGGTTTCATCTACGTTTGCCCTTGGCACTTCATCTGCGACTGGTGTTCTGAACACTTCATCTATCAGTGAGGTTTAAACGGTTTTGTCTGAGACTGTGGGTGTGACCTCTTTGTCTGTGATTGTCGATATTAAGACAAGTTCGTCTGTGACTGATTGTCGTCCTATGCCTGGGTTTGAGATTGAAGCTAATTCTTCTATGACTGGCCAATATGACAACTACATCTACATTCTACAACTTGAACCAATATTAAGAAACTTGTCTGTTGCTGTTCAAATTCCTTTGTAAACGTATTTCTTTGTAAAATGAGAAAAGTATCACATTATATCTTGGTTGTGTATGCCCCTTTCTATTGCCACAGATTGTCATAAAATTGTTCCATATATCAACTAATTTGACAGCAGATTAAAGTTGGCTTCTATCTCTGTCCAAACCTTCTGGCATCTAGCATCTAGCTAAAAACCTCTCCAACAATTTTTCTTCTTCGTCTTTCCCTCCCCTTTTCCGCTCTGACGGCACCAACGTCACTTCTTCCTCTGACAAAGCTGAATTCT
This sequence comes from Paralithodes platypus, assembly GCA_032716605.1. Classification (NCBI taxonomy): domain Eukaryota; kingdom Metazoa; phylum Arthropoda; class Malacostraca; order Decapoda; family Lithodidae; genus Paralithodes; species Paralithodes platypus. The sequence goes on from CM064533.1 coordinate 39,546,129, forward strand.
TCGCTACCACTTTCGCTAAAAATTCCCCTTTGGATGATTCTTGTGCTGTTCCTCCCTCTTCACCCCCCACTCTCCTACTTATGCCTAATATCATAATCTCTTCCAAGGATGTATTTTCCACCCTCTCTGGGCTCTATACTAAGAAGGCGTATGGTCCGGACGATGTTCCTCCTGTTGTACTCAAAAAGTGTGCTTCCGTGCTGACTCCCTGCCTAGGCAAACTCTTCCATCTCTGTCTCTCCTCTAGCGTTTTCCCTTCTTGCTGGAAGCTCCCTCTCATTCAACCTGTCCCAAAGAAGGGTGACTACTCTCAACTATTCAACTATCGTCCAATTGCTCTCATTTCTTGCATCTCTAAAGTTTTTGAAACTATCCTTACCTCAAAATTTCTTAAGCATGTATCTTCCCATAACCTGCTCTCTGACTGTCAGTATGGCTTCCTTAAGGGCCACTCTACTGGTGATCTTCTTTCTTATCTTACTCTTACTAACTCTTGGTCATCCTCCATTCGGGACTTCACTGAGGCTTTTTCTGTTGCGCTAGATATATCGAAGGCCTTCCATAGAGTCTGGCACAAATCCCTTATTTCCAGACTATCCTCCTATGGTTTCTATTCCTCCAACTGTGCCTTTGTCTCTAATTTCTTTTCCGGCCGTTCCATAACTGCGGTTGTGGATGGCCACCGTTCATTTTTTCAACCTATCAACTCTGGTGTTCCTCAGGGTTCTGTCCTATCTCCACTTTTCTTCCTTTCACTCATTAACGCTCTTCTTAACTGCATCTCCAAGCCCATTCACTCATATGCTGACGATTCTACAATACACTATTCAACTAGCCTTCTTCATAACCACAGCAGGAACTCCAAAACTCACGTATGGAGGCCATAAAAAACCTATCTTTTGATCTCTCTACTATCTCTATGTGGGGCAGAGAAAACCTTTTTACTTTCGATGCTGCCAAAACTAAATTTCTCCATCTGTCTATTCGTCACCCCCTTCCAGAAAACTAGGACCTACTCTTCAACAACATACAAATTAACCATTCATATTCTCTTAATATTCTTGGTGTCTCTTTTTCTTCTGATCTCTCTTAGGAAGATCATATTACCACTCTTGCTAAAACAGCTTCACAGAAGCTGTGTGTACTCAACCGCTTCTGTGAGTTCTTTACCCATGCCCAGCTTCTTGCTCTGTACAGGGGCACAGTGCGTCCATGTATTGAGTATTGTTCACACGTGTGGGGAGGATTCTCTCACACAGCACCTCTAGACAAAGTAGAAGAGAAAACCTTTTCGTCTCATTAACTCACGTCCACTCACCAATTCTCTACAGTCTCTCTCTCTTTGCCACAATGTTACATATATCTCACTATTCTACAGCTATTACAATGATCAGTGTTCCTCAGAGCTCTCTCAGTGTATACCACCCCCTCTTCTCAGTAGAACACGTAGCACCCGTTTTGAAACACAATCCCATCCTTACTCTTTGCAGCTCTCCAACCCAAGAGTGAAACCTTATTCTCAATCTTTCTTCTAGTCAACAGCTGAGTTCTGGAACTCTCTCCCAAAATCAGTCTTTCCCTCTTCCCATGAATTAAATTGCTTCAAACTCTGTGTGTCCAGGCATTTTGGCTCGAACGCCCCTTGATTTTGGTCCTGTCACTCTTTCAACTCTGTGGGAGGCACTCGCTACAGGCAGTTCTGCCTTTTGTGTCCCTCACTCACATACAAAAAAATCACAGCAACAGCACCGCCAACAATAAAGTTAACAATCATTAACAACAATATAATGTTTATGTAAAACACCGTGACGGGTGTGACGACATTAGAGAAGTGTTCAGTATAATACATAGCACTGATACTTGAGCTTTTGAGGATGGTTGGTCCATGACTGGTCTCCTTGTTCATTGTATACCAGAATAAATTCATATGTCTACATAGCAACACTTCCATCCTGTGTTTTTTTATCATAAATGGTGATCTCGATTTAAAAGTTTAATTCTATTCAATTCGATCAAACAACCCGACACCTGAGCTGCCTAGGCTCGAATAATGATTAGCAACATATATGAAGACACTGTCAAAGATCAACTGTGGTAACCTTCATAATGACGTTAGCTCCGTTTACCAGGATATTTGATATCTAACCCAACCTTGTATTCAAAGGACAATTGCCCAGGAATGAGTGCCAATGAAGAGTGCAGAATAGAATATTCGCATTCTTCACTCACTCTACCTCGAATGATGACTCTGTAATTTTCAAATAAATGAAATTCTGCCTACTGTATCCGAACGTAATTATTCAGCCTTAACTCCGTAATAACAAGTCCACAAATGCATTATTATTATGATTATTGTAATATATATTTAAAAATGCTTAAGCTAATAGGGTAGAAATTATCCGACAGTTAATCAGAAACTGATATTATATTTAATGAACTCAAAAGGCAATTCATATTCCGTATAGATAATGGTTCTCGGTCCGAGTCGAAATAAGTTCACACTAGAAAAGGCTGACTATATCTACGATGACACAGTATAAACTTGTCCTTTGGAACTGGAACTCTTTCCTGGGTATAGGAAAGAGTGAAAAATATTCTTGTTAATTGGATTGGAGGTTGGGGAGGTTGGATTTGAAGTATTTGGTGGATTCATGGGAGGGTTGTTGGGGTTGGTTCTTAGTAGAAGTTAAGATTAGAAAATTAAATATAGTTGAAGATCAAAAGATATCTGGGATCAACCAGAATACTCCATGGTTAAAATATTATTAAAATAATGTATGCATACTTTTGTCCGTCCATTAATTTCTTTGTGACATTTAGTTTAGTACTTGCTTGGACCTATTATAAATTATTTTATTAAATATTTTTAGCAGTACTAATAGTTCTCTTTTTATACTGACTCTTGTCATGGTATTTGTATTTTTGTCTTTATTAGGCAGGCGGATACCAGACCAGCTTGTTGCAGCAGTGCACCAGCTGCAGGGTTCACTTTCGTCTGGTTCCATTAATGACATCTGCGGGAATATCACCAGGGCACTGAGAGCATCTCGCATGGTTGGTGCTACCATGCGAGGTGCAATATTGGCCTCTAACAGGTGTGTCTTGGGGTGTTGACAGCTGGTGGAGGGCCCCCTACTCCACAGTCTGTCCACAGAGCCCATCGGTTGTCAAATTAGGTTAGTCAATGTTAAGGTTAGTCAAGCATTGTACTCAGCTGCTGGGGGTGTAAGACTCCCAGCAGCAAAGTCAATGATCTGAGGCCATGAATAATTTTATATTGGGTTTGTCAAGCATTGTACTCCGCTGCTGAGAGTGCAAGCCCCCCAGCAACAGAGTCAATACCCTGAGATTATGATTGCTTGTCAATATTAGTTATAACAATGTTGGAAATATACACAAGTAAAGTTGCCCGGCCAGACCCCACAGAGGGATCAGTGCATCAACTAAATGATACACCAACACCCCCACCGCGGCACCGAGCCGATCATATAAAACTTGTTTGCGTAAATCGTTAGTCACCTTAGTACTTGAGTAGTTGATTTTACTGTTTATAGTGTTTTCTCTTGAACTCTTCACACTCCCAATCAATGTCTATAAACTGGTATAGGATCTCCATTAATAATTGAGTCCTGACTAATTTTAAAGGCTTTACTTAATATTCTCTCTTCGTCCCTATATCTGATTATTTTTTCTCTTTGCTTTGATAAGTCTAATTGGTCTATTTTGTTCCATACCTCTTTAGCTTGATTGTTTATTACTATATTTATAGGTTGCATATTTGCATTTATATGTATTTCTTCGTTTGTGATGGTTTCAGGGAACTTTATGTCAAAAATAAATCGTAGTGCCTTGTTTTGTACAATTTGTAGTTTATATGATGTTGGGACTGTCGTTGTGTTTATGGGAACAGAGGGATAAGTCAGAATTGGGTGTATCAATGCCCTATATAGCTTTCTCTTGATTTCGACTGTAGCATCAATAAATCTATGTAACTTTGCTAAGATTATTTTTGGGCGTTGATATGCTCCAGTTATGTGAGATTTATATCCAAAAATTTTAATGTTTAATCCCAGAATTTGACCCTCATTACTATATTCAATTATGTTATTGTTTATTACTAAATCTGGGTAAACCATTTTATTTAGAGGAATTACCTTAAATTTTCTCATGTTTGTTTTTATCTTCCATTTCCGTTCATACTCATTTATGGATAAGATGGCTCTTTTTAATGTGCGTACTGTATATTTTTTTATTTGCCAGGAGGTATAATTACTTGTATTATGTCGTCTGCAAACTGAATGTAATCACTGTGAGGTGTCGGTTGAGGAAGATCTGAGGTGTACATGGTATAAAGGGTTGGTGATTAACACCCCCCTTGAGGCACTCCACTCAATAATGGTATTCTTGGTCCTAAAGTATTGTGTATTGATATTTGTGCATATCTGTCATCAAGATAGTTACATAGGATCCTTTTATATTGATTTGGGATATTGAGTCGTAGTAGTTTGTATTTTAGACCAGTATGCCAGACCTTGTCAAAGGCTTTGGCAACATCGCGAAGCACTATTATTGATTGTTGTCCCTTCGTTTTTGCTCTAGCAATAATTTCTGTTGTTACTCCTATTGCTGTGCGAGTTCCTCGGTTTCGCCTAAAACCGTGTTGCCTAGGGTTTATCGTGTTGTCAAGTAGTCGATGGTTGAGGATTTTTTCAAAGATCTTCCCAAGCATTTCCAGTAAAGATATCGCTCTATAGTTAATTATCTGTGATTTGTCCTTACCCTTAGGAATAAAACTCATTTTGGCTGTTTTAAAGTGCTTTGGATAATATCCAGTGCTTAGCAAGGCATTTAATATATGTATATAACCCTTTATTATGTTCTACGGTAGATTTAAGACCATATTTCTTATAATGCCGGACAAACTTGTAGCTTTCCCTTTGAAACTTCTTACATGACGGTAATAGGTTGCACTTCCATATCAGTTATGTTTATTATATCTAAGGGAGTTATTCTATATTTTTCTGTTTGCATCAGTCTTGTTATTGTTTCTTCGTGTTGTTGGTCAAATTCCTGGTTTTCCTCGTCGCTAATTATGAATATTTTACTCCACTCCCGTCTATAAGGCCTGTTCTATTTCATTGGCATCTGTTAACTCTCTTCCGTTATGGTCTTTGATCTTCTTGATAGTATTTTCAGAGTTACTCATTAACCTTTTAATGTTATCCCAAAACTTCTTAGGTTCTTTGTTTCTACTAAGACTGTCAAGAATTTCTTCCCACTTTTCTCTATTTATTTGTATACATTCTTCTTGCAATTGTTCTTGGATGTTCCTGATATTGTTCACAAGGTTCACATTTGCTCCATTTAGGTTGATATAGTTTTGAATGTCTCGATACATTATTTTGTAGTATTCTTATTTTGTCGTTTACCATGTTATGTTGGATAGTCTTGTATGTGCTTTTAGGTATATTGTTGTCAATAGTTGTTTTAATTCTTGTAGTAAGCTTCTCTATTTCAGTGTCTATTTCATCTTTGTTTTTATTATTTAGGTCTTGTATTGAAAAAGTGGATAATTCATTCCTGTAATTTGTCCAGTTAGCTTTACTCATTACATATTTGTCCTTACATTCTATTTGAATTGGTGAAGTTGATAATGTCATAATAATTGGTAGGTGATCACTTATTGTTATTGGACCTTGCTCTATGTAAAAGTTTAAGTGGGCTTTATTGATTGTAAAAACTTTGTCCGGTGTAGTCATACTTTTATTGCCTATAAAAGTCTTAAAGTGTGGACCGATATATCTCAGTCTTCCAGTATTGATAATATTGTGTAGTGTTATGCCTACGTTGTGTCTGTCCTGATGTCAAAGGTCGGGTGTCTGCCATTAAAGTCTCCTAGAATGTAAGTAGGGATATTATAATTTATTAGGTTTAGCATGTCATTGACTGGAAGATAGGGGCCTTCTTGGTGGTAGATAAAGAGTCACAATTAGTATATCTCCTAATGAAGTATTTATTCTAATAGCAAGACATTCCGATGTGAAGTTGTCTATTATTTTGTATTTAAGTTGTTTCTTCACCGCAATACAGACTCCGTAATTTATTTCGTTGCTTGTATTTTTGCAATAAGTATCATAGTTCAAGAGTTTTATGTGATCATTGTTTTTTATACCATGACTATTAATTAATATAAAGTCTGGGTCTATGTCAAGGTAAGTATTTGATAGGTTGTCCTTGTTGGTTGTCCAATGTCTAACATTATGTTTAATTATTTTTAGTCGATTCATTGTTGTAGTTATTTACTCCTTTTGTTGGCCTGTTTAGCGGGTGACCTATCACATAGTCCGTTCCTGATCTTTTAAATGGAAGCTTCGTCAGTGTTCTTGAAGTTGTGTTTTCGGATTTTAATTCTGCCTTGATGGAGTAGAGCTAGAATTAGAATTAGTTTTTCTTCAAAGCATTTGTAGTTTTAAGTCCACTTGATGGTATCTTTGAGTAAACCTCTGGTTATTTCCGCAATATCTGGTGTTTTGGTAGGGAAATTGCTGTTGGTTGTCACATAGATGGTCATTCCTAGATCGTCTGCTTTCCATGAACCTTCCTCAGCTATCCGTCCTTTGTCTTTTAGTTGTTTGTTGATCGTTCCCGTTTTTGGCATACTCTGTCTTCGATGATGGTGCTCTTCATTGGATTCTTGTGGCTCCAGACCTGAGGCTCCGATCAACTCAGTATTCTCCTCTGGTGCTTCCATCTCATCCTCTTCTCCCGGCTGTTCAACATAAGAAGCACCCAAGACTGACTCTGAATCAGGGTTGCTAGGGAACCACATTTCTGGTAGTTCGTTTTCTTTCAGCATTTTATTCAATTCTTCTTTGTAGGTTCCAGGCTTTCTCAGCTTCAGAGCATGTGCCTGCATAATGCTGATGAGGATTTTTGTGTGGGCTATATTACTTAATTCAATTTTGATTTGGTTTTCTTGTTTAGCTTGTTTGGTGGCAGCCTTAACCACCTCTGCAAATGTTGTATTTTCCTTTTTTATATTTCTTGTTGTTTTTGTTCTTGTCTTTTTTTGATGATATCTTTCCTTAACGGACATGCCATAGCCAAAGTCCGATGATCAAATTTATGTTTGCCTGCTCTAATGCAACTTAGACAAGCTTTGAAAGTATTTTTACAGTTTGTGAATGCATGGTCGGTTTCTGCGCATTGTGAGCAAACAAGTTCTTCACTGTGGCAGTCTTTCTGGGCATGGTCTTCCATCTTGTAACACTTGCAACAAGTAAGGATATGGTGGTATTCCTCCTGTGAGCATTGTTGTGGTGTTACACTCTGTGGTAAACTATCAATGGAAGTTAAATATTACTAAGCTATAATGAATCAAATAAAATCAATCTAAATGAATACTCTATATCTAAATTGAATTCAATCTGAAACAAGCTAATTTATATCCAAAGGTCTCACATAATAAATGTATATAATTATAGGGTAAGGTTATAAGGGTTAATATTAGCCAGGAATTAACTCGCCAATAGTTCCACGTGGCAATGAGGCAAGGGAGAACGTTTTACCCAATATGGTGGTGGACAATGGGGAACGAGACTTCGGTCCCGAGACACGAGTCAAGTTAAAGAAAGAATAAATGATTAAATGGGAATGGACATGAATATTATGCTTATCTATCAGTCAGTCATGATGTCGATGAGAGCGTCGTGATGGTGTAGCTGTGTGTATTGCTGTATGTGTATTGTGATTAGAGGCACAAAAGCACGATCAACTGAGGGCGGAAAATTAGATGTTAACTGGTTGGTGTTCGTGAAGGCTCTGACGTACCTCAAAAGCACACCTTGCTGCCTTGGCAAACCGCCAGGAGCCCAAATTATCGTACCGCTTTTAGGTTGCTCTATACGATAAATTATATTAATATATACGATAAATTCATATATACTACATAAGACCATGGCAATATTGCTTAATAGCATATTAGGCCTTTTATAACTTAACTTATTTACAATCTTATAATATACGATCTACTCGTCCTACATCGTGCTGTAGGAGAGATCGTGACGTCACAGAGACATACAAGATCACAAAAGAGTCATAGTCTATCGTATTTATACGATACACTCCCCCCACAAAAAAGACCTGAACCCCACCTTAAACCTAAAGTTGCCCAGAGGCTATCTTCTGACGCCACAAGTCGACAGCGCCAGCAGCAGCGCGTCTGGGACGCGTCCCGGTCCGAGAATGATCACCATCAGTATGAGGTGAGTCGTTCCTTCGAGAATCCTCGGACCCAGCAATAACAGGTGGAGCCTCAGATTGCAATGCGGAATCTAGCTCCAAAGCGTACAAACGTGCGATAGGACGAACAGTAGTTCCAGTGGCTGTCTTTAAAAGCGCCACCCGCTCTACAGAGTCTGCCCCCTTGTATACCTCCAATACGCGGCCTAATTTCCAGTATAAACGAGGACTATCTTCTTTAATTAACACCTTACGAGCGGCCTATGCGGTTTATTTATGTGTACCGCACAGCGGGGTGTTTTTAGCCAAAATAGGGCTGTTTACGTGATCATTTTCATGCCTAAATAAGACCCAGAACGTAAAACAAGTACCTATCCCTGAAAGGGCATAAACAGAGCTTTCGAATGACACCATAACGATCCTTGTATGATGGATAGTTTTCTTGCAATAACCGTGCAACGCGAGTGCAAAAAGCAGGTAATTCGGTACTTTCAGTACATAATTGAGTATGTAGCGAGTGAGAGAGGGAGGAGGGAGCTGAGATTTGTGTCAGTAGGTTCGCCGCGGTGGTCTGGAGCAGTCATACGCTCGCTAGTCTCCTGCCACCACTTGTCTCTCTCTCTCAGCCACATTACGTGCTGAAATTGCCACTCGAGTTATGTCGAGCGCCGCCACATAGTCCAGCTTTTTTTAACTCGACTTATGTTGCTCGCCGCTAATTAAGGGTTAAAACAACGTCACCAACTGTAGGGGCCGTTGGTCTACCAGAGGGAGTAACACTCCTTTCCCTCAATGCTAGCAGATATTCACTAATCCACCGTTTCCTAAAATCCTCGATTATCCTAGATATATACTGGTATCTCTTAGACACCGCTACCGCAGAGTACAACGAGGGATCCTCTAACTCTACTATGGACTGAAAATCAGATGGAAACGCAGTCAATGGTTTTCCATATAGCAAGTGAGCTGGCGTTAATGGTAGTGGTTCTTGCAGGTCGGTGTACACATATGTAAGCGGGCGATCATTCACGACTGCCTCTATCTCTGTGAGGACTGTCGTCAACTCACTCTTCTTTAATAGAGCACGTCCTACAACCGCTCTTAGTCCTGACTTTACTATGCCGACACACCGTTCCCACATTCCACCAAACCAAGGTGCCTTAACTGGAATGAACCTCCATTCGCACTTCTTCTCTCCCAAAAAAGTGATGATAGTAGGATCACTACTCATATCCTTTAGATATTTTGATGCTTGGACATAAGTGGGAGCATTGTCGCTAAGAATGAGTTGAGGGAATGAACGACGGGCACAAAACCGTCTGAACGCCAGCATAAATTCTTCGCTAGACATATTATCACATAGTTCTAGGTGTACCGCTCGAGACGTCGCACAGGTAAACAATAATATATAAACCTTCTCATGCTCCCTCGTCTTCAATGCCCCTGTGTAATCTAATCCTACCGCTTGGAAAGGTTCTACGTGCTTTACACGGCATTCAGGTAGAGGTGGAGCTGGTCCAGTTGCATATGGTTTACCCTTTAGTCTCTGGCATATTACACACTTTCTCACTACGCGTCGAGCTACTTGTCGAACTCTGGGTATCCACCATGTGAGACGTAAATTTGATATAATATGACATACCCCGTAGTGTTTTACTTCCCTATGTGCACGTATGATCAATAGATCAGTAACGTGATGTCTTGTTGGCATAAGTATAGGTCGGTTTGTGCCGTCTGGTACACCCGACCACTTCAGGCGACCCTCACACCTGATGAGGCCATTGTCTAGGTGCAACCTTAGTTGACGCACTATATTAGGCATTAATGTCTTATTCGAGCCTTTCAAGGATTCTAATTCATTGGAAAAGGTTTCTACTTGAACCCATTTGATCAAAGTTACACCAGCTGCTTTAAATTCACGAGCATCAATGTTGTGACCCCTGTTGCAGAGTTGGCCCGTTACTTTAAGCTTAAGATTGGATACATATCGCAACACCCAAGCTACAACTCTGACTAGTTTATTATAGTCACCGAATCTTGCCCACTTTATGATAGGACCCGGTGGCTCATTTGGTTGGGCTGTAACTGCCACTGTTTCCAGTGGCAGAAGTCCCTCACCAACAGCATGCCATATCGTCCATTCACTTTCATGGAGCAGCCACTTTGGACCATGCCACCACAATTCGGACTTCATTAACTGGCTAGCCGTTATACCCCTAGTTATGAGATCACTAGGGTTTTCCTTTGTATTTACATAATGATAAGCAACGTCTGGCAAAAGGGCTCTAATCTCATCTACCCTATTCCGCACATAAACTGGCAGAGACTTCTTGCTATGTATCCAGTTGAGTGCGACCTGGCTATCGCACCATACATGAACGATTTCAATATTTAATTCGCTCTCGTATGCTGCGCGTACATGTTGCACCAGACGTGCTAATAGCAGCATGGCAGTCAATTCCATTTTAGGGATAGTTACCTTTTTAACCGGGGCTACTTTGGCCCGGGCTGTAACTAAATGTGCCCCAAATGAAGTAACAACATATATGGCTACCCCGTATGCCGTGGCGCTAGCATCGCAAAACGTGTGTAACGTAACGTCACCGAACGCCGCCACTTTACGAGGTATAGGTTTAGTACATAGGATGGCATATTCATTCAACAACAATGTCCCTTGGTCATTCAGGTCCTCGGGCAAACTGTCATCCCATCCTATTTTACGTCTCCAAACTTCCTGCATTAGAATCCTAGCTCTTATGGTAACAGGTAATGCTAGACCCAAAGGATCAAAAAATTGCGCAACTTTGCTCAACAGACTTCTTTTTGTATGCGCTCCTGTCTGCTGAGCAAAAGACCTTGTTTGAAAAGTTAGTATGTCATGTTTAGGTTGCCAGATCATCCCCAAATTTCTGGACTTTTCCTGGTTAAGAGATGCCGTACCATCCACCTGTATTAAACTCTGAAGATCTTCACTATTAGTAACCCACTCGCGGAGAAATAGATGTGCATCCGCAAACAATCTGCGTGCTTGCCAGTATGCATACAACAAATCATCTTGACTATCGCTAGTACCCTGCAAATTGTCAATGTATAATCCGCGAGATAGTTTACTTGTGTCCTCATGAGTGTCAGCTAGATGTTTTCTGATTGTGGCATTTAACAAAAACTGCGAGCAAGTGGCCCCAAAGAGTACAACCCGAAAACGGTATATTATGATGGGACTTTCAGAGTCGCTAATGTCGCTGAACCAAAGAAAGCGGGTAACATCTCTATCTTCCTCCTTTAGCTTGACCATCAAGAATGCTTTCTCGATGTCACTGGTATAGGCATACTTCCCCAGCCTAAACCGCAATAGATGTTGGGACAGATCCGACACCATGGACGGACCTGTCAACAGGCAGTCATTCAGACTGGGTTGTTGACCTTGGTGGGCAGAACAGTCATACACCACCCGTATTGGTGTGGTGACGCTGTCTTTCTTTACCCCATGATGGGCCAGATAGTGAACCCTACCCTTCTTACACGGTTCCCCGACATCGACTCTCTCAATAAAACCCCTATCCTCATAACTCCGAAATACATCGTGATACGCCTGGCGCGTGCTCGGTTCGTTAGACAATTTCCGCCGCAATGCGCGCAAGCGACCTAATGCCAAACCATAGTTGGTAGGTAGGCTTATCTCACTGTTCTTCCAAGGTAAACTAACTTTATATTGCTTGTCTGAGGCACAGTAGCACACAGACTCGTCAAACCTTTGTAGCGCAACTTCCGAGTCATAATCAGTCTCCATAGGATTAATGCCTATGTGATCCAATCTCCACAGTCGTTCCAGGTCGAACTCGGCAGCCATCTTAGGGTCACTAGGTTGGGAATCCTCCCTTCCCAACTCCTCTGCCGCGGTTACATTGACTCTATATATCGAGACCGTGTCGACCAGGACCTTTGACTGTGTAGTATGCACCTTTCCGCTCATGCAGTATCCAAATTTAGTGGGGATTAAAATTACACCACACATCTTTTTAAATCCAGGGTATACTACTTCATAATAATGATCCACACCAAGTAGAACATGCACCTCACTCTGATTTCCCATGGGATCTGACAAGTTAACCCCTTTGCTACGTAATGCGTGTTCCACCTTCTTCACACCCACAGATACATATTCTGGTAGGGTGTCTACTACGATACAAGTCATAAAGTACCGGTTTTTACGATAGAAATATGAAATCTCCGCTATCTCGTAGTCTTGTTTATCAGTAACCCCTGTGAAGCCCTGTAATCGAAGAGTCTCAGCCCCTACGATTCGGTGCTTCAATCCCACTAGTACGGACCTCTTTATAAAGGAACGTTGAGACCCTTGATCTAGAAGTACCCGACAAACTTTGTTACTGTCATTACCTTCCATGGGAATCTGTATTGTGGGCATATAGTGGTGTCTTGCGTGCTACCTAGTGCCACAGTTGTAGTACCCTCATTATTGACGTCTTTGACTTTATCTGCAGTAGGACACAACTTATCAAAGTGATGTCCTTTGCAGTGCCGACAGGGCCTTAAGTATGTAGCAGTACATTGTCCCTGCTTACCATGTTCCCCACTTAGACAACCTACACATAGCTTCAATCTTCTCGCCTGTGCTAGTTTTGTCTCATTTGTCGGGTATTTTACACAGAAACTCCATTTATGTTTGTTGTTACATAGCTTACATAGAATCTGAGCAGGTTTCTTATACACACCCTCTTTCTTTACTTTAGTCCCCACTGTCATGCTTACTGTTCCCCTCTTCTCCACATTCTCACTCCCTCCCGACACATACATTCTCCCTTTGTTCAACTGTAGATTATTGATCTCCTTACTGAACTGAGTTTTGAATTCCCCCAGCTCAAATGATCTTACCTTATCAAGTATTGCCATAGGAAGCTTCTGACGCAAGATAATGACTATCATTTCCTGCGTGGTAAGCCCTAGGGTATCTAGCGATCGAGTATGGCACTCCATATTTGCCCTGAAGTTTGTCAACTCATCAACCTTATACTGTGGTTCTGCGAGCCCCAACAAGGCAACGACATGGGCCATCTTCAACTGCTCTCTATCCCCGTATGTGGACTCTAATAAGTGTACCGCTTCAAGATAACTACCACCTACTACTGCAAAACCCTCTATTAAATGTAAGGCCTCTCCTTCCATTTGTCCCTTCAGATAGTGAAACTTGCGGACATTATCCAAAGAGGATTCATGAACCGTAGATCGAAATACGTCCCAGAAAGCTAACCACTCGGTCAACTTGCCCCCAAATGTAGGAAGATTGAGCTTTGGGAGGTGTACAGTATGTTTTGGGTCAGCCCTTCTATGGGCCTCATTATCGCCTCCCTTCTTACTCGCGATTGCACGCTGTAATAGGTACTTCGCTCTAAAGACAGGTTCGTCATAGAGGGCGCGATTATCACACTCTGTAACAATCTCTTCCTCCTCTGTCATGGCAGCCACAATCACCTCACTCAGAGCCGTAATACGACCGTGGGTAACCTGGACGTTTTCTAATCTAGCCTCCAATTCCTCTAGTTCAGCAGTAGTGATGAAAGTGTTGACGTCCACTATTAGCCTATTCATTACTCCCCGAAGTCCCGCCCTTTGATTTTTAGGGGCTTTGTTCAGCACCCCACTAGACGGTGTCTCTTTACCGTTTTTATCCATTTTGCTTGCGAGCCTATAGGCTATGTATCTAAATATCACGTTACAAAAACAACGGCCAAATAATAGGCTACTTAAGAGACGCCAACCGGCGGACTTCTATGTTATGGAGAAAAAATAGTACACTAAATAGCAATACCTACTAATGGATCATATTGAACAAGAAAAAATGTTAGGTCAGGTCATATGTCACAGGAAGTCTGAAACGGAAAAGAAAATTATTGGGGAAAGATGATGGGTGGGATGCAGGACTTAGGCAGGCACAACGATGTGACCCTGCATTCCGGCTCTAACCATCGCTTGGCTAGCCTTGCCAGTTTATCATAGAGTTGTTCCTGCATCCTGTTATATGTCCCCTTGTTCATTGCCTTAAAATCCCTTACTGGTAGCTAATTCCCGGGTCTGGGCACCAATGTGGTAAACTATCAATGGAAGTTAAATATTACTAAGCTATAATGCATCAAATAAAATCAATCTAAATGAATACTCTATATCTAAATTGAATTCAATCTGAAACAAGCTAATTTATATCCAAAGGTCTCACATAATAAATGTATATAATTATAGGGTAAGGTTATAAGGGTTAATATTAGCCAGGAATTAACTCACCAATAGTTCCACGTGGCAATGAGGCAAGGGAGAACGTTTTACCCAATATGGTGGTGGACAATGGGGAACGAGACTTCGGTCCCGAGACACGAGTCAAGTTAAAGAAAGAATAAATGATTACATGGGAATGGACATGAATATTATGCTTATCTATCAGTCAGTCATGATGTCGATGAGAGCGTCGTGATGGTGTAGCTGTGTGTATTGCTGTATGTGTATTGTGATTAGAGGCACAAAAGCACGATCAACTGAGGGCGGAAAATTAGATGTTAACTGGTTGGTGTTCGTGAAGGCTCTGACGTACCTCAAAAGCACACCTTGCTGCCTTGGCAAACCGCCAGGAGCCCAAATTATCGTACCGCTTTTAGGTTGCTCTATACGATAAATTATATTAATATATACGATAAATTCATATATACTACATAAGACCATGGCAATATTGCTTAATAGCATATTAGGCCTTTTATAACTTAACTTATTTACAATCTTATAATATACGATCTACTCGTCCTACATCGTGCTGTAGGAGAGATCGTGACGTCACAGAGACATACAAGATCACAAAAGAGTCATAGTCTATCGTATTTATACGATACACTCATATTAAAGGCCAGTACTCCCTTCTCCAGGATCGTGTTGGTCATGGCAGTCTCTTTAACCCCGATTTTTATGATGTGAGTCAGGTCCTTGATATTTATAACCTCCTCTATCTTTAGCCATTGGTTCTTGTCTTCAAGTTCCGCTTTCAATTCTTCAGAGGAGTGACTGCCTACATGTTGGTCCAATTGCTTTATTATCATGGTCCTCTTGGCATTGACTTCAGGTGGAATGATGAACTTGATGCCATTATCTTCAAACAGCTTTTGAGACTGTTCTTGTAGCAGTTTGTCTGCATCCAGTTCACTGCGGCACACTGCCTTGTACCCATCATTAGTGGTATAGAATCTGGCAAAGGCTACTTTTAGGTGGCCATATGCTATTTCAGTAATTTTCCGTATTGAAGTGTCTTTGTGCTTGTCTATTATTTTGATTCTTATTTTGGATGCCATATTGATGTTGAATGTCTTTTCATATTAAGGGGCAGTAAAAGTCTAACAAGTACACCAGTGACCAGACAAAACCAGTTAAAACCGTTAAGTAAAACAATTATAGTTATAGGAATTGTTAGGGTTGATAAAAGGCTAAAAATATTTAATCCTAAAGGAATGTGACTTTAATAGGTGGGAAAGATTTGTGTTCTCAAGAATGTAATCCAAAAACGCTAAAAAGTAAGCTCCATAAGAATGTCAGGTATTGCAAATGCTTAAGACAATCTTCAGGATCAAGATATGCGCTGCCTCTCTCTGATTGGTTGATGGAGTTCACGCTTGATCTACATACAATACGAAGCTCTCTAGGAAGGCTATGGTTGTGGCTATGTTAAACCGACCGACCGACCGATGGCTGGAGTAAAGATATAAGCAACTATTACAAATATATTTGGGAGGAATTGGGGAGCATGGGAGTTGAAGATATTTGGTGAGTGATTGGAGGGTTTGTGGGGTTGGTATAAGAACAAGGTAAAGAGAGAAGTTAGAAATAAAGTAGAAGAGTAAAATAGGTTCCGGGCTCAACCAGAATGCTCCATTATTTCTTTACTATACATATATTATATATTAATAGTCGTTTCATTGTAGTCGGTGGTGTGTCATATTATGCCTGTTTTTACTTCTTAATAATGTATCCTATAATTCGTGGATACGTAGCAATTAGCTCGGTCCAGAACAGCTCAGCTCCTCCCACTGGTGCCACTCATTACTCTCACTTCAAAATTAAAACCAATGAATATTTATTTAAATCACGTCCTCCCGAACACACCCGAAGAAGCTTGTCCGGCAAAAACAGGCTAGATGCAGTATCGCACCAATTCCCGCCCGACAAGCCTCCCAAAAATGCTGTTCAGAGATTCAGTGTATAAGCGTCCTCCCAAGCACTCCCCCGACCAAGCCCTCGCTTCTGATTGGCGGGATATTGTATTATCCCACCGGACAGATCACGAGAACCCAGCAGCGGAAAGTGATCAGAGATTCTGCTAACCTAGTCTACTCTGTACATAGATAATATTATGCAAACATAGGTACACACAAGATTAGATGGCTGTATATTTCAGATACTTAAAATTCGAGTTCATTAAAACTTTTATTATTTAAAACTTATTCCTAGTTAAAAACTTATGATTAGATGGAGGGCGGCACAAAGAGAAGGAAGGAGGTGGAGTCCCGACCGTCGCGGGAAAAAGTCCCGCGACCTTGGTCACGCCCATCCACAGCGGCACTGGCACTTGCCTACGAGTGGTTCAGCCCAACCCAGGAAGTCTGATGGTAGTCCGAAACACCACATTGTTTGGGTTATCTCAGACCACTCATCTACCCCCGATAGCTTGGGAGAGGCCTAGTCAAACGGTGGGGCCGCCGCGCACTGTCCGCTTGACTCCCTCCCACCCCGAATCCACTCCCCACATTAATAAAAGGTTAATGTTATGCTGGTTGGAGCAGTCACCTTGGTGGCTGCCCCACACAGCACATCCCAGTATGTGTGTATTGATTAAATAGTTGGAAGGTTAGCGTTGGTTGGGGCAGCCACCTTGGTGGCTGCTCCACACAACACATCTTATTATGTCTACATCCACTCAAAAGCTGGTAGGTCAGCACTGGTTGGGGCAGCCACCTAGGTGGCTGCCCCACACAGCACTTCTTAGTAGGTTAGTTTTTGGCTTGAATACCTAGTTAAAGGTATATATGGGAAGAGGATTGTCGAGCTGTGCTGCATCATAGCTGCTCTTGAAAAAAAAAGTTGATGTCGGATCAGTTCAATGTCGGGAAATAATTGATTAAATTGTGTGTCTACATCTAGTAAACTCACCTTGTCCCACGTTACTTTTGCTTGTTCATGTAATATTAAATTTATAGGTTGCATATGTGAACGGTTGTGCAGCTCTTCGCTTCTGATTAGTTCTGGGTAGTGTATGTTGTGGATAAATTTTAAGCATTTGTTTTGACAAACTTGTAGTTTGTTCATTAGGTTTGGTCTAATTATATTTAATGGTGAGGCTGGGTATGTTAGGACAGATCTTATAAGTGCCATGTATAATTTTTCTTTGGTCTGTATTGACGTGTCTTTAAAAATGGATATATCATTAAGGACTTTTTTACATCTTCTGACTTTTTCACTTACGAAGGATTGATAACCATTTTTGGTAATTTTTAACCCCAGAACTGTACCTTCGTTTGAGTAGTTAATAATATTATTGTTTATTTCTAGAGGTGGATAGGTTTTCTTAGTTAGTGGAATAACTTTGAATTTTTGTAAATTAGTTTTTATCTTCCACATTTTTTCGAAGGTGTTAATTGATTCAATCGCTCTCTTTACGCTTCTGACTGCCATGTTAGTTGATTTACTTGGAACTGAGATTATTTGAGTAATGTCATCAGCGTAGATTACATGCTCACTGTTTGGCGTCGGTTGTGGCATATCAGAGGTGTATACTGCATATAAGAGAGCGGATAGGCATCCTCCCTGGGGGACTCCACTTTGTAATAAGAATTTGGGACCCAAAACCTTTCCTATTTGTATTTGGGCATATCTGTCTTGTAGGTATGAGCATAGAAGCCTTTCAATGTTTGTATGTAGGCCAAGGTTGAGTAATTTATATTGCAATCCCATGTGCCAGACTTTATCAAAAGCCTTTGACACATCACGAAGTATCATTATAGTTTGATGTCCTTGAGATTTTGATTTTGCTATCATTTCTGTAATTATTGCAATGGCTGTTTGAGTACCTCTATACTTTCGAAAACCATGTTGTCTTGGATTCATTGTGTTCTCTAATTGCGGAATA
Source organism: Paralithodes platypus (assembly GCA_032716605.1). NCBI lineage: Eukaryota > Metazoa > Arthropoda > Malacostraca > Decapoda > Lithodidae > Paralithodes > Paralithodes platypus. The sequence continues at coordinate 39,564,544 of CM064533.1, forward strand.
ATTCTGTTGTGTATTATTTTTTCTAGCACCTTGCCTAAGAATTCCAATAGCGATATGGGTCTATAGTTGGATATTAGTGTTTTATCTTTGTTTGCTTTAGGTATGAATATCATTTTAGCAGTTTTAAAGGCACTCGGGAAATAACCTACCGATAGTGTAGCGTTGAAAATGTGGATAATAGACGAGATAATATTTTGTGGTGCATTCAAAATCATATTTCTTGTTATTCCTGATGTTCCTGGCGATTTTTCCTTAAAAGATCTTAGTGTGTGAAAAAACTCAACCTCATTTATAAGTCTAAGATCTCGAATTCTGCCAAGATCTACACGGGCAAATGGTTCCATCCTGTTTGCATTATTGATCATCCATCTATTTATAGTGTTTTCATGCAGTCTGTCAAATTCTTGATTTTCTTCATCACTAATTTTAAATGTATTAGCCCACTCTCTTCTAAATGCCGCTTCTATATCTTTATCACTCTCCAACTCCACTCCGTTGTGATCTTTAATTTTGTATACCCTGTCTTCTCTGGTACCAATTATTTTTGTGATATTTCTCCAAAAGACCTTAGGATCTCTTTCTTCATTTATATTGTAAATAATCCTGTCCCATTTATTCTTAGCTGAAACAATACATTCTTCTTTTAGTTCTGCTTGTATTCTTTTTATGTTATCCATTACCGTTTTGTCCGCTCCAAATAATTCAATATAAGACTTAAGATTAACGAAAACTGTTTGTAGCATTCTCATTCGGTCTGTTATTTTATTATTGTGGTAAAGTTTTGTATGTTGTCTTAGGAATATTATTTTCAGCAGCCATTTTTATTGCAGTGTTACTTTATTTATTTCTTCCTCAATACCAACTATTGGTTTGTTTTCTAGGTTAGGAATTTCATAGTTATTTAAGTCTCCTTTATACTCATCCCATCTGGCTTTACTCATGGCAAATCTTTCTTGTACAGGTATTTGAATTGGGCTAGTTGATAATGTAAATATGATAGGTACATGATCACTAATGGTGATCGGACCTTGTTGGATATGGTAATTATGATATGTTTTATTATTGGTTAGTATTATATCTGGATTGCTTGTAGTTCTATGGCCAAGAAAAGTATAGAAGTGTGGGCCAATAAATCTTAATCTACCAGTGTTGATCAGTGTGTTAATTCCTCTACCTACGTTATTCATATCATTATTGCCGAATATGGTATGTCTTGCATTAAAATCTCCTATTATATACGTTGGTTGATTATAATTTATTAGGTTAATCATATCTAAATGTGGTAAATGCGGTCTTCTTGGGGGTAAGTACATCGTAGAAACTATTATTTCTCCTAATGTAGTGTATAATTTTATTGCTAAGCAGTCACTATTGAAGTTGTTTATTATTTGTGTTTTATGTGTCTTTTAATTGCTATTGCGGTACCATCATTAATTTCATTACTTTTATTTGATTGATAAGTGATGTAATTTAAAATTTTAATTTTTTCATCATCTTTCTGACCATGACTATTTAATAATATCACATCAGGATCTATGTTTGCATAAATATTTAATAATTGTACTTTATGTGTACGCCAATGTCTTACATTATGTTGCAAAATTTTATACCTTTTTTCCATTTCAGCGTTGCGCTTTCTTGTATTGATGACCTTGAGGACTTCTTGTCTCAAGGCCATTTCTCTTTTTCTTGAATGTTGATTTGTCAACCTTTTTAAATGCTGCCTTTGTGTAGCTTATTTGATCGGCATGCAATAATCCCGTCACTAGTCTCTCATCATATGCCCTATTATTATAGATCCACTTTATTGTACCCCTTGTAATTGCTATCATTATTTCTTTATGAATAAGTTTAGCTGGTAGGTTGTATTCTGGTCCAACATAGAAAGTCAAATCCAGTTGTTCAGCTTCCCATGTTGATTTCTTCCGTTGTTGTTTAGTTATAGTTCCTGTTTCGGACCCAATAGACAGCCTATCTGGACATTCTCTCTCTGCTGGTATATCCGAAATACTCTCTGGTGCACCTGGAGCATGCATTGTAGGCTGACTGATTAGATCACAAAAGTCGAATTCAGTTGTTGATTGTCCCTCCTGTGCATCCATTCTTAATTCAGCTGCGTCTCCTTCTGCATTTTCAGGTTGTGATGGTCTTTTGTCAGTGTATGTAGCATGAAATATATTTCCTGAATCTGGATTATCAGGGAACCACATTTCTGGTAGGTTATTTTTTACAAGCATTTTGTTTAGTTCAGTTCTATATGTTCCAGGAGTGCAAACATTAAGGACATGTGCATGCATAATGCACATTAAAATCTTAGTATGTTTAAATTCACTGAGTTGAATTGTATTTGGTGTTGGTGGCTGACTCTGTTTATTAACTTCTTTTACAATTGAAGCAAAAGTTTTATTTTCATTGATGAGTTTATCCTGCACTTGTGAATTTTGTTTATTTTTCATTTTTTCCTTTCTTATAGGACAAGCCATAGCTAGTGCCCTATGATCAGTCTTAGGTCTTCCATCCCTAATACAATTTATACAGCTTTTGCTTTGACTCGTGCAAGACTCCCACTTGTGTCCTATTTGTCCACACTCCGAACAAACTGTATCCTCATGTTGGCAGTCTTTTGTCTGGTGTTCTTCCACAGCAAGGCACTTAAAACATGTTAGCAGATTCGCAAATATTTCTTTGGAGCACTGTGTTGGTGAGATACTCATGTTGAAAGCAAGCACCCCATGTTCCAGCACCTTGTCTGCCATAGCTGTGTTCTTTAATCTAAGTTTCAGCATATGGGTGTAGTCTCCAATCCTTATCACCTCATCCACCTTCAACCAAGCATTCTTGTCTTCCAATTCATGCTTTAGTTCAACCTTTGTGTGGTCACCTATTTGTGCGTCTAATTTTCTAATGAAAATTGTTCGTTTTGCTTTTATCTCAGGTGGAACGATAATCTCTATACCGTTTTCTTTGTAAAGGTCTATGGCACCCTGCTGAAGAAGCTTGTCTGCATCTTCTTCGCTCCTACATAGGGCCTTGTATCCATCATGGGTAGGGAAGAAACGTGTAAAAGCTACCCCATAATTTTCATATGCAATTTGAGTTATCTTAAGGACAGAGACATCTTTCCCTCTATCTATTATTTTAAGTCTAACCTTAGTGATCATTTTACATGAAGTGGGGATGAATTGCTTAAGAATTAATAATTACTTTGACTAGCAAGAGAAGGTGCATGACAAACAGCACAGCACTCAAAAGGAATGTGACGTTAAAACAAGTGAGCAATTTGAACTCTGTTAAAAACAAAATAAAATAAAGGTGCAAAGTTTAAAGTTAAAAGCTCTCAGGCCAGCCACCGCCTAATCCCTGCACTGGTTTCAGCAGATAAAACCTAGTCCTAAGTGCCCTTAGTGTCACCCTACGGATGACACCTATTATCTAAACCTGCCTAGCGCCTTGGGCTGCCAGCACCCCTTAACCACCAGCCTCTAAAGGCTGTCGAATGGTGTTTGGGTACCAGTGCCACTGGAGCGTCTAACCCCTAACAATACCCTGCTGCCAACTTTTCCTCCCTCAGCTCCTAATGAGCCCCCCTCATGGAACCACCCTGCGGTGGCCCTTCAGGGTTCGATTCGGTACTAAAGAAGGCAGCGTCTACTGGGTGGGACGGGCAAGTAATAAAAAAAAAGAAAGGGTGCTGAAACCAGTCCAGGTAAAAAACGGCAGAGACCAAAAAGCAGACTCCAGAGTAAAATTTCTGAGTCCAGCTAAAAATGACTAAAATGAAGAAAAATCTTCAGGAGTAAAAAAAAACAGAGTCCAAAAATGGCCCAAACTCCGTCAGGTTAAAAACACTTGGTGGCAATTAGATTTCCAGAGGGCTAGGGGAACGACTGTCCAGGACAAGCAAGTGAAGTCTCGAATGAGACATAGCCTCAGTTGGATGGGTGACCGAGTATAGTTACAGTTAAGGAGCAGAGGGTTTGGACAGCAGTTGGATGGGTGACCGAGTATAGTTACAGTTAAGGAGCAGAGGGTTTGGACAGCAGTTGGATGGGTGACCGAGTATAGTTACAGTTAAGGAGCAGAGGGTTTGGACAGCAGTTGGATGGGTGACCGAGTATAGTTACAGTTAAGGAGCAGAGGGTTTGGACAGCAGTTGGATGGGTGACCGAGTATAGTTACAGTTAAGGAGCAGAGGGTTTGGACAGCAGTTGGATGGGTGACCGAGTATAGTTACAGTTAAGGAGCAGAGGGTTTGGACAGCAGTTGGATGGGTGACCGAGTATAGTTACAGTTAAGGAGAAGAGGGTTTGGACAGTGGATGGGTGGCCGTGAGAAAACAAATTATGACAAAGTATGGCCAGTTAACAAACAGAAAAACGTCCTGAAGTCACAAAGGGAAACCAGACAAACTCCTGGCAAAAATACACAAATCGAGACTGGAAGCTCTGTTCAAGGTCCTTTAAAAACAAAATATTTAAAAAGATTACAAATACATCCTAAATCGTACCCAGGACACCCCTACGGAGTGCAGTTGGTAGTTGGCTGGCGTTGGTGGTGGACGTGCCCCTTGTGCTCCTCACATCCACATGCGTCCGGACTTTGACTCTGTCGGTCCCTTCTCTTTGGATTATTGAGTACCTTGCTGCCTCTACATTTGTCAATACCTGGTGGGTTGTACCTGTCCTACTCCTAACAGCTATGACTGGAGGTAGGGTGATCACACGAGGCCGGGGTCGGGGTGGTGCAGCTGGTATACCGCCTCGTCGTCTTCCCCCCTCCCTGGCTACCAACACTGCTGTGCGTCCCCCGTATAATTCCCCTCCCTCTAATTCGCATATATCTGTCACTAATGGCTCCCCTGCCCTTTGTGGTACCTGTCATTTTCCCGTGGGTGATGAGGCCATAGGGTGTGACAGGTGTGATGGTTGGTTCCACCCAGGCGCCATGTGTCTGGGTCTGTCAGAGGATTTTATTGATAAAATTCTCGGACCTGAAGGTAATGCCATTCTTTTTGTTTGCCTAAAGTGTAGAATAGATAATCCCATTATTAGTTCCCCATCTAACTCTGGTTCCTCCCGGACTCAAGGTGAAAATGTGGGGACGATCAAACAAGTGTCCGAAATGGTTTTAGCCTTGTGTTCAGCAGTTCGTACACTTACTAACCAAATGGAAGATCTTCAGCGTACTATGACCACCCTAATGCAGTCCCACACTGGTAAGGTCTCTCCTGTCCCCACCCCTCTCCCTAATAGTGAGGCCCTTAGAACTGACGGTGAAGCCCTTAGAACTGCAGTACGAGTTGAGGTGAGGGAGATGAGGGAGCGGGAGAAGCGGCACAAGTCTATTATTCTGCGTGGACTTCCTAACACTAATCTGGGCCAGGTTGCCCAAACATTTAAAGGTATTTCTTCCTTTTTGATAGACAGAGACCTCTCCATTGCCAATGTTGTCTTCATAGACCAGGATAAGGGAATATTTAGGGGAAATATCCTCGATGATAATGACAGAAAGTACTTACTATCCTCAGCCCGTAAACTGAAAGATTCTATTGACTACCCCAGGGTTTACATCCACAAAGATTTAACTTATAAGCAAAGACAGGAACTTTTCCAGAGAAGATCCGAAGCCGCGAGTGCCCGGGCGGGTGCTGTGACATCCGTTCTGGCCCCATCCAGACCGCAGCCACAGGCCCCGCCCGGTCCTGTTCCCCCTCGTGACATCCCCCCTGTTGCTGCTCAAGATGTCCCTGCGGCTTCTGCAGTGGATGGAGGCCGGGGGCCCCCCGGATCTGACACTCAAAGGAGTGAAAACGTTGATGATCTCCCTTTATCCCAGTAACTAACTCTATCATTGACAATAACACATTCCATTCTTTGTTCATACCTCATGTTAATGTTAATTCCATACTTAATAAGGTTAACTATATTTTTTCAATTTTATACGATTCCGATATCTCAGTTCTTGGTATTAGTGAGTCATGGCTGCTGCCTTATGTCTCTACCGCCGCTATTTCTATTCCCAATTATGCAGTCCTAAGAAAAGATGTCCACGGCGATATCCCAAAACATGGTGTATGTATGTATGTAAAGTCTTCCTTAAAATATATTGAAATTGATGTTGACCTTCAAAATACCCTTGTTATTTTTCTGCCTTACTATAATATTTACATAATAACAGTTACACCCCCTTAGATAATGAGACATTACTTGACTTTATTAATGATTTTTGCTCAGACAAGGAAATAGTTCTCATGGGAGATTTCAACCTCCCTTCTATTAAATGGTCTTGTGATCTTATTCGTAGAGGTCTCAGTCTCCTCGATACAACCTTCCTTGACTGTTTTACATCCCTGGGACTTACTCAACTTATTACAGAACCAACTTTCCACCCGTCAGGTAATATACTGGACCTGATTCTTACCTCGGAAAACGACCGAATTGGCGATATACAGGTACTTCCTCCATTTCCCAACTGTGGCCATAGCCCAGTTATCACCAATTATATATTCCAGATCCAAACTATCAATGACGAGCCCACTAACATCAAGATATGGCATAGAGGTGACTACAGAGAGATTAACCTAATTTTGGAGGATATTGATTGGGATTTTGAATTTGCCCACCTCAATGTTAATCTAATGTTTTCTCGTTTTACAGACATACTTATGCCCTTAATTAACCGTTTTATTCCTACAAAGAGTTTCAATAACTTGTCTTGTCCTCCATGGCCTGTCAGACCCCCTATATTATTAAAAAATACCAGACATAACTTTTGGACTAATTATAAAGAAACTCGTACACAGTTTGGTCGTAACTCTAACCAGGCAAAGGACGCCCTGGATCAGTTTTTAGATATTAATTATCGTTACAAAAATTATGCCATCCATAGTCAGTCCAGGTATGAGGCTTCACTGATTGACCATCTCACAACCAACTCTAAAATATTCCATTCTTATATCCGGAAAAAGAAGGTTGGTAGACCCAGTATTGGCCCACTCAAGTCTTCCACAGGTAACATCATTCACGATGCAGGGGCTATGGCTGAACTATTTGTGTCTTCCTTTGCCAGTGTTTTTTCAACATCTGCTCCCACCTCCCCTGCCTCACATCAGGTAACAGATAGTATAATTCCAGATATCAATATTAATCTTAATGATGTTATATCTGTTCTCAACAAACTTGATACGTCCTCATCGATGGGTCCAGACGGTATCCACGCCCACCTATTCAAATCCTGTGTCCATACCCTTGCATATCCTCTTTTGCTGATATACCGTGCCTCATTGGTCTCTGGAACCCTCCCTTCTGCCTGGAAGAGTTCCTCAGTTGTGCCCATTTTTAAAAAGGGTTCTCGCTACAATCCACTAATGTATAGACCAATCTCTCTAACTTCCATCTGTTCAAAGTCCTTGGAACGTATTATAACTAAATTTATCTATGAATATCTTGACTCTAACAATCTTCTCAATAATACCAATTTGGATTCAGACCAGGCAGATCATCCGAGGACCAACTCCTTCTAACTTACAAGGACATCACCAAATGGATGGACCAGGGTTATAATGTTGACTTGATCCTGTTTGACTATTCCAAGGCCTTTGACGTGGTTAATCATGACATTCTGATCACCAAACTTTATAGCTTGGGAATTAGGGGTAGGGTACTGGACTGGATTAGGGACTTTCTCCATAACCGTATTATGCATGTCAAAGTAAATAATCATTTTAGTTCTTTCAGGGATGTGCTTAGCGGAGTCCCTCAAGGCTCTGTCCTTGGTCCCCTGCTTTTCCTCATATTTATCAATTATATTACTCGTAATATTAATTCGTCTACCAAAATATATGCTGATGATTTGAAACTGTATGTAAAAATCAAATATGATAACCTCTTAAATTTGCTTAATTGTATGTTTGCTTGCCAGTCTGATATAGACGTGCTTGCTAAGGTCTCTAAATCCTGGGGCCTAACGATGAACCCAGATAAATGTGTCCACCTAAGATTTTGTAGGAAAGAAATTGATTGGGATGACCTGGGTCATTCTGGCAGATACTATCTTGACAACTCCTTAATCCCTATTAGAGACTCTGCATCCGATCTAGGAATTTTAATCGATTCCTCCCTTAAGTTTCATACACATCTCTAATATTGTCCACAAGGCTGGAGGACTCGCCCATAGTATCCTAAGGTCAACTGTCAACCGGAATGCCTCCTTTATGATGCCACTATTTATTTCCCATATTCGTCCCATATTAGAATATTCTTCCTCTCTGTGGAACCTTGGGTATTAGGGGGACCTAAGACTACTGGAGTCTGTTCAGAGACGCTGGATTAAATCTATTGGAGGTCTCGAGAATCTTGATTATGGTGAGAGATTGAGGATATTAAACCTATTTTCCATTAAGGGTAGACTTCTTAGGCATGACATAATTAAGTACTGGCAAATATTTCACGGTCTCTGCTCAATTACTCCTGAAGATGTTTTTGATCGTCCCCAATATTTTGCAACCAGGGGTCACCCATATAAAATTGCTCACTCGAGATGCCAGCTTGAAATAAGAAAAATATTTTTTAATCTTAGATATGTGTCTCTGTGGAACTCTTTGCCCACAGAATTGGTATCCCTGACTAACGTATTATCTTTCAAGGCTGCCCTTTCCGACTATCTTGCAGGAGTTTTATATGAAAATTCATGATTTTGTTCTCGATGTCACACCTTCTGGCCTCCTCAACCACTTATACTTGTACCTTGTTTGTTAACGTAGCTGCTTATGATGCACTTTCCAGTCCATAGATTTCTATACTCCCTGTTTTTACTATAAATTTTAAATTATCTTTGGGCTGGCGCATCAGCAGTGTGTGGCTTCCGTGGACCCTGACCTACCACTTAGCTCTGGGGTCTGGGAAGCCCACCAGGTAAGAAGTGCCCTAAAGCCTACCTAGTCCCTCGGACTCAGGATCCCAGAGAACTCGCCACCTGCTAAAAAGTGTCGTACGAGCTCTGAGACCCTCGTCAGAGGGATACATATCACTACTTGAAGAATAAAAAGCCTACCCGCCTGCCTCCTATAACCAGGGGCGAATTACCCCCCCCCCCCTCGTGGCAATGCCCTCGGGGTTCAGTGTCGTACTACAGGCGGGTGTCTACTGGGCAGGGTGGGTACTTGCACAAATATTTAAAAAAGGGATAAAAGGTAAAAAATAAAAAGGACCTTGAACAGAGCAAGAGATTGCTAGTTGGAAAATACTGCAAAATCTCAGAGAATAGTCTGGCAGAGCTCTCCTGAAGGGTATGAAGACTTCTGGAGTTAGAGCTGGAGCTGGAGCTACTGTGGACTGGACTGTGTTAACTTCTGGCGATCCCCATCTGGGGATCGGATGTTTTTTTTTTTTTTTTTTTTTTTTTTAAAGGTAGGGGGGAAGAGAGGCACCTCTGGGTGGGTGGAGGGAAGAGTAAGTAGGAAAGATGAAATACAGTGGAAGAGAAAAGTTAGTGGGCCGTCCACCTTGCTGTTGTTGAGGGATGTTTATTACTTTATTTTGTTTGTCTAATCATTTTTTTTTTAAACTTTTATTCATGCTTTATTGTTGTAATTAAGTTACTAAAGTGCTGATAAGAATGATTTTAACTTAGGGATGTCTATATCTGATCTTTTGAGTCTTGCTTTCAGTTTGTTTTTTCCTTCATCTGTGAGAGTTCGTTCCAAGTGTTCTTGATTAATATAAGAATATGCTTGCCTCATAACGTCGGGATCTTGTTCAAAGACGTCACAGATGAATCCAATACTGCCCAGTGTTAGGTCTGAAAGCTCGATGGTGTCTTCTTCCGGTTCCGTCTCCTTGGCGATTTTTGTTGTTGTCTCCGGGTTTGTCGGGAGGGGAAGGAGTGGTCCTGGGGATCTCTTTCTGGGCCATTTTGGCTTGGTGTTGGGGGAAGTTGGTGGTGATGATGATGCTCTGGCTTCCTCGGGTTCCATTTGTGTCTCGTCCTCTTCTTGGTGTTCTTCATGGATGTGAAGAGTTGGAGATTCCTGTAGTTCTGGAACTCGATCTTGTGTCTTGGGGGGCTTCTTCTTTGTTGACGCCCTTTTGATGTTTGCAGGGGTCGCGGAGAAGGCCTTCTGAGGTATGGTGATGGTGGGTAGATTGTTGTGTGACAACAGACAGGGGATTAGCTGGCAGAGTTGGTGTTTGTCTGGGCCAGCAATGGTCATGGCTGACTGAATACAGGCAAAGATCTTGACCCTCAGTACTGCTTCCCCATCTGCTGTAGTTGTAGGTGGTGTCGACTCTGGTGGAGCATTCCGTGGGGAGAAAGAGGAGCCCTTGACTGGAGCTCCTTCAGGGCCTGTGCCACGACCTCCTCCTATGCATGCCCCTAGCGTCAGGCGGCTAGCTGATTAGTCGAGCCGGCTGGGTGAGCGATCAGGTAACCGAGCAGCAGATTTGATTCTTCCACTTCCCCCTTCATGTTATATTCACTCCAATAGTACCCCGCAATGTATATCCCACATGTTTAAGTGGCTGACGGAAGTATGGGGCTGGCACAGAGGTAATAGGATGCTTTTTGTCAGGATATATAGTGCGGGAGGTACACTGGAGCGAGTTAGAAGTTAGCCGATCTTTGTACTGTTTCATTTGAATGTCGGCAAGATCAAAGCCAGGCCGCTCATTGGCGAGAGGTTTTGGTGGTATTCTTGACACTCTTTTCTAGCATTTTCCTTGGCAAAGGCTGATCGATGATTGGTTCCCATCATCTGTACTTCAAGTATAATTATTATTATTATTATTATTATTATTAGTAGTAGTAGTTTTATTATTGTTGTTATTAGTTTTAAATGAGTTTGTTTACTCATACAGTCTAACTGACAGCCAAACGAAGCCGGGAGTGAAAACGTTGCCTTTGGTATCTGTGGTAAATAATTTGAACATCTGATTAAGTCCATCCCGCATCACTGAAATGGCAACGTAAATTATCAGTAACACCGTTAGGAAAATTAAAAGTAATCAGGGGGGATTGTATGCTAACATTATTTGTATTTGCAGCACTTTGCTACACATGTTCATTGGGTATCAATACCACTGTATTCTGAAAGTGAGTATCGCAACAGTTCTGAGCCATCAGCCATAATCGCCAGTATTGCATTCACAGCATCATACCTGCAGCGGGCAGCACAAAGGCGTGTACCACTAGGATGTGGAAACCTATAAGTGGTTATCCAGCAACTTCAAAAAGACTGCTGCCTGGGAATGGTAATGCACAATGAAACGGAAATTTGAGAAAATTCGTTTGGCAGCCCGTCGCTGGGGAACGATCATTAGAGAACCCTCACATCATAGAGATTGGAGAACCTCTTACTACAATGTAGAGTGTATAATTATATAAGTCAGTATATAATAATAATATTGTATGATATTGTGCTTACTGATTTACATTATTGTTATCAAATTTGAGATTAATATATTACCTGATGTTTGAGTGTGTGTATGTATGTGTGAGAGAGATATATACAGTTAGAGTTTGAATTCGCTACAAGGAAAACACGAAATAGTATCTCAGAGACCATGAAGTTCATTCCGGGGAGATACTCGAAGTGGAGATATGTTTTTTACAACATTGCACTTATTGAAGAGTGAGCAACATTTTGTGCACTCTCTTCTTCAACTTCTTTAATGAAGAACTATTTACATATTCTGACGAAAGTTTGCTCCAGATACAACAGAAAGTAGACGTGAATTTGTTTTAAACACGCTAGTGCTGAACCTTTTTGTTTCCAACTTCCTGGCATTGTTGCGTGTTTTATTCCTATAAATGCCCATTAAGTATTTTAAAGACTTCATTGAGCTGACCTAGTTAACTACACGTCTCCAAAAAAACAAGACATTTCAACCTCTCCTCCTAGCTCAGTCTTCTTATATATATATATATATATATATATATATATATATATATATATATACGGTATATATAATATAATTATATATATATATATGAATTATGCTTTGTAACCCTAACTTGGACTCTTTCTAGTACCTCTACATCTGTCCTGAGTGCTGGAGACCAAAATTGAACAGCATATTCTAGAACAGACTATATCAAAACATTGTAAAGTATAAGGACTATATCCTTATTGCTGTGATGGAATTGTCTCTTAATTTACGTAATAATTTCTGTGGGGGGTTTCTCTACTGCAATGCACTGCTTGGAAGCCTTTAGGTCACAGCTAGTCAGAACATACACACTTTTTTGCTTCCAAAATCATTCACTTCCAAATGTTTTCTCAATAATTAATGCTCTGGCCTGGGATTTGTTTGTTCCGATATGCATCACCTTGCATTTCCTCAAGTTTAGTGGCATCTGAGAGAGAGAGAGAGAGAGAGAGAGAGAGAGAGTGAGAGAGAGAGAGAGAGAGAGAGTCCGACAAATCCTAAGTGCGAAAGACAGCCAACAAGACGGAGAGGGATTATAAAACCAAAGAGAAAATGTTGGTTCGACGAGGAGATTGGATCCGCCGTGCACGTACCATCCCTCTGTCCGGTGAAGGGTCCTTGCGGTTCTTAACCCTTTCACGCTTATGACGCAATTGTGAGCCTATTAGGGATACTTTAAAGTCTTTGTTATCATCAGCGGTATTTAGAAACCTTTAGTTTAGTTACCTCAACCTCTGCAGTTGTCTTTGAATTAGCTGTGGGCAGAAAACTAATTTTGGCGAGGTAATTATAAGAGTGAGAGAAGTCTATTTCTTATTGCTAATCTGGCAACCTCTGCGTCATAAAAACGTGAAAGGGTTAAGGGGCTAGTGCTTGGCTTTGTATCTATATAAATATTTATTAATATATTTGTGAGTTTCCTCGATAGACCTCCATCAAGCTTAGAAAAACACCCCCTAGACCCAAGGCCAGTTCCTTCTAAAATGAAAGGCTCGCTATCGCTTGCCAGGAAAAAATAGACATCTAAAGGGCACGAAATGTTTTAATATTGACCAAAAAATGAGGCGAAAGGTCTCAAAATCGCCAAACTAACGGAACGAACATCTTAAAACCTCAAAACTAATATGTTAAACATGAGGGAGAAGGGGGTCCAGAAAAAGCGAGTAGTACCCCCTTAAGGGGCTAGTGGCCGATTTTTTGGGGGGACCCCTTCTCCCTCATATTTAGCATATACATTTTGAGATTTTAAACCGGCCGGTCCGTTTGTTTGGCGATTTGGAGACCTTGTGCCCCATTTCTTTTTCAATATTAAGAACTTGCGTACCATTTAGGTGTCGACTTTTTTGCTGGCGAGCGATAGCGAGCCTATCATTTTAGAAGGAAACTGCCTTCGGCCGGGACATTTTTCTACCGAAAAATGTACAAATCTATCTTGAAAGGGGGTCTAGGGGGTGTGTTTTCAAGCTTGATGAAGGTCTGGCGAGGAAACTCGAAGATAGATGAATAAATACATGCATAGGCCAAAACATCAAGCACTACCCCCTTAACCCTTTGAGTACCAGCGGCGTTTGTTAAATGTTATTCTAGCTATATTTAAACGATAGTATGCAGCTTAGGAAGGATCTGTGGTAGTTAAAAGGGTTGCTTGAGATAGTCTGAAGCCTTATTATTGCTAGAGGTCCTTCCTGAGCTGAATACAATCATCTAATAGTTGCCATAATATGATAAATAGATGTCCCTGGTACTGAAGGTGTTAAGTGTGGTCCAGATGAAAGGTGTGTGGCGGGGACAACAGTGTAGAGATTTAGGAAGGTGATTTTATAACCAGTGGCCTTGGGAACACGCACCCAGAGAAGAGTGGGGAGCAGGTGCAAGTGTATAGGAAATAATTATCTCTAGGGAGAGTTTGCTTGGAATGTAATACAGTTTTGGCGGCTACGTTGGATAGTTTACGCTACTTAGATGACCTAGATGTGTGTGATTTTGTATTTTGATTGTGTTTTCATTGTTTTCTGTTGTGTTGTCCCTATTCGGGCTCTGCCTTGAGTCCCTCCCCCCCCCCCCTCCACACAGAAAGAAAAACAAAACAAAGTGGGGATTGGGCCTGAGTATATACATACATACCTGTACATGGTTTACAAAATATTCGTTGTATTGTTTTGCTATGAGCGTTATAAATATGTATTAGAGTTGTACGTATCGCTTATTGTATAAGAAACATAATTACATAACAACAAACTTCCTAGACCTATTGTTTTTTTTTTATGAATCTTTGAAACTTAAATGTTAGGTTTTGAAGCATCTACGACATAAAATGACACTTCCTTGTCATTGATAGTGATTCACATTGATAGTGATTCACATGGGTGCATACATATTAGTGCTCATGCCTATAAGTTAAGACAACGCATACAGGGGAATGTCGCCTTAAACTGCTCACGAAATAGGGATTCGCAAAACTCCACCAAAGAATAGGAAACATAGATGTTAAATTCAAGACAAAATATATTTCTATAGGATTGATTAAGCTAGGTTTATATCACCACTCGTAATCCAATTACAAAGTTAATAGCTAATCAAGACAAGAGTCAAATATACAGTCTAGAACCTCATGCAAAAGGCGAATATATAAGCTAGTGCCCACACCATGGAGTACATTTACAATGCAGAGCAGGATCAAATAGCTAACAACAATTTAGCTATCCACTCACAGCGGTCAAATCAATATCCATAACCTACAACACATGTCTAAGGCAAAGCAGGTAAATACTATGCATCTATTTTCCATAAAGTTAGGTCATATATTACAGGTATAGTTGACGGCTAACCACCATCTATATTACAGGTATAGTTGACGGCTAACCACCATCTATATTACAGGTATAGTTGACGGCTAACCACCATCTATATTACAGGTATAGTTGACGGCTAACCACCATCTATATTACAGGTATAGTTGACGGCTAACCACCATCTATATTACAGGTATAGTTGACGGCTAACCACCATCTATATTACAGGTATAGTTGACGGCTAACCACCATCTATATTACAGGTATAGTTGACGGCTAACCACCATCTATATTACAGGTATAGTTGACGGCTAACCACCATCTATATTACAGGTATAGTTGACGGCTAACCACCATCTATATTACAGGTATAGTTGACGGCTAACCACCATCTATATTACAGGTATAGTTGACGGCTAACCACCATCTATATTACAGGTATAGTTGACGGCAAACCATCTATATTACAGGTATAGTTGACGGCTAACCACCATCTATATTACAGGTATAGTTGACGGCTAACCACCATCTATATTACAGGTATAGTTGACGGCTAACCACCATCTATATTACAGGTATAGTTGACGGCTAACCACCATCTATATTACAGGTATAGTTGACGGCTAACCACCATCTAACTCCTGGTCTAGTTACCACCGCCACCACCAGACCCGCAGCCACTTCCACAACCTAATGCTGGCCATTTACCGCTTACTTTTATGTTTTGCTTAAAATAAGTAGCATATAAATCCAGGTTAAAATATTACGGCCGTGATTTACAGTGATATATGGCTGTGTAGCGGCGGGAGAAGGGGAGGGAGGTTAGCAAGGAAGAAAAGCAGGGAGGAGAGAATACAAGTAACAAGAGCAGGAAGAAATTATACAACCCGCAGGGGATGAGGGAGATGTAATCGGGAAGGGAGGGAGAAGGAGGGCATTTATAGAGGAACATGCCGGAGTGAAGTCAACGTATAGTTCATTCATTTTAGGTAGGTCAGAAATCGTGATCCCAACCTATGTAACTTATTAATGGCTAGACCAAATGGGCTGAATATTTCCACACCTATACCCTGGCTAACCCTTCCTAAATGGTAGATATATAAACTCGATTACTCTAGCCTTTTTTAGTTATAGAGTTTAGTGTTCAACAGTTTTGGCCTACCTACAGTATAACAAATAGACTATGGAGAGGAAGACAGGAAAGACTGTTAGAGGAGAAGAGTAAAGGAGGAAACTATAAGGTAGGAGGTGGGGAAGGAAGGCAGAGAGGAGAAAGGCAGGAAAGGAAGGAGGGATACAAATAAGAAGTTATGAATATAAAGGGAGATAAAGCGAGAGCGGCAAAGAAGGGAGGGGGATGGTCGGGGGAAGGCAAAATTGAAACCATTAATTAAGCAAAGTGTGCAAGACATAACATTCTTCACAGTATTCACGATATTTTAATCCTTTCGCTGCATACTATTAGGATAGTTGATAGCTAGCAAAACTGTTTTGTACAGTTGGTCAAAGTTCCAGCTGACCCACCCTCGCTCTGGGGCTCGCAGAATTATCTGGCAATACTGGTCTAGGAAGGAGGTGTGTCCTACAAATATTAGGATTGGTAGATCTGATTTCGGCTATATCATTGTTAGAACATAATATACTAAACAAGGGAAAGTAAGCATATCTCAAATAAAAATGCATACATCGCTATGTATGATTCCAAACATTCACCCGAAGTTCGTAGATTTGCTTAAATATTTAAGTTATTATATCCACTGATTGGCAACTACACCAGTAGCCAGCTAATTCTGCGAGCCCCAGAGCGAGGGTGGGTCAGCTGGAACTTTGACCAACTGTACAAGGAAGTGGCGACACCTGTCTTTAGTTTTAGAATTGTCCCTTTAGAGTACCCTCGTGTTACACTGGGAAGCAGACAAATAGTAACAAGGTCAGCTATGGGAGCACAATACCGTATAGTTCATAATAGTAACAAGGTCAGCTATGGGAGCACAATACCGTATAGTTCATAATAGTAACAAGGTCAGCTATGGGAGCACAATACCGTATAGTTCATAATAGTAACAAGGTCAGCTATGGGAGCACAATACCGTATAGTTCATAATAGTAACAAGGTCAGCTATGGGAGCACAATACCGTATAGTTCATAATAGTAACAAGGTCAGCTATGGGAGCACAATACCGTATAGTTCATAATAGTAACAAGGTCAGCTATGGGAGCACAATACCGTATAGTTCATAATAGTAACAAGGTCAGCTATGGGAGCACAATACCGTATAGTTCATAATCGATCGTTGGCAGAACAGAAGCAATAAGCAACAACCTCCTTGTCACCTAAAATAATAAAGTGATCGCCAATGAATATTAGATAAACATCTAAACGAGAAGAAAATGTCTCCCAGTAAGTTGACGTTGAAAAATCGTTATATGTTTCTAAAGGTTAGTTGGCTGAAAGCTTAATTATATTCCTCAAAACAAAACAAAAATATATATATATATATATGGATTGGGTGGAGGAGAGAACACAGGGAAGAGCTATGGATCTTTATTCTCTAACGTTTCGGGTTATGGTATGTACCCATCTTCAGAGATACTTCAGTCTCTCTGATAATGCTGGTTGATAATGCTGGTTGTCCAGTGAAACGCGTCGTATATCCTGTATCATCATGTACATTAATGTAACCCTGTACCACCATGAATTTTGCTCATCTCATTCATCTGCTTCCTGCCACCCAGGGAAAACTCATCAGAGACCTGGAAACTTTGAATAATAAAAATTCCAACGCAGAAATTGCCATTTCTTTCAACCTCGTATGTATTAAAGAAAATTTATTACCTGGCTTTACTAATATATATATATATATATATATATATATATATATATATATATATATATATATATATATATATATATATATGTATATATATATATATATATGCATATATACTATATATACAGTAAATATTGTATATATATATATATATTTTTTTTTTAAGGAAAACACTAGAGCTGCTACCACATTCATGCCTTATAGAATTCTTGTAGAATTTTCAACATATAACCTTATGGTATGCTTTTCTCTCTTGATTTACCACACTAATATTCAGTGACATATTAATTTTATCTTGTAATACTGTTTTAAGAAGTTAAGAATTGCATAATTACAAATTTACATAAATGATGAGATAATCATAAATGTTTAGGTTTTTCATGAATAGCACAAGTCCTTAGAATATGTGTATTGATAACAATAATTGTATCTGTACATTTAGTTAATGTTGTTAACATTGCCCGAATGCTTGCCATGTTTGCAATTGGATATTCTTGTTAATGAAATGATGCCTCTTAATGACTTATTATGGTACGATATTAGTTACTGGACACCTATTTGACAGGTACCACCGAGGATTTAATACATATTTTGTTTTCGGTTTCCACGCATCCAACACCAAGCTACACCTTTTTCTGGTCCGGTAATAGTATTGAAAACGATATAATAACTTTTTAAATGTGGTTTTCGACGAGAATAAAACGGGGCGGTTGTGCCGAAAATCGGCGGCGGGGGGAGTCCGTCGTCGCCTCCGGTTTGTTTACGCAGGACTCTCGAGGTTACGGCCAGCTGTTTTGCTTGCCCCCTGCTGGCCACATAGATGACGATTATTATAATTCACGGGGGGTGGGGGGTGAATTCACGGGGGGGGGGGGGGGGGGGGGGGGCAGAGCCCTCCCTCAACCTGTCCTGTATCCCAGTACGGCCTATACCGCAAGTCTTTATAAAAAAATGTACCCAACAACTGGTTATAAGCTAAGCCATTTTAAGTCGACCGCCAAGGCGGGACCGGGAAGTCACTCCGAGCGTAAAGTAAACAAAGCGACGCTACTTCCAGGAACGCAACCTGGTTGTCTTTATATTTCGTGTCATATTATTATTACTAAAGTGTCCCCTTTACTTTTTTAGTGTTTCTTACTCCAGAAAAGGGTGTAGCTTGGTGTTGGATGCGTGGAAACCGAAAACAAATATGTATTAAATCGTTGGCGGAACCTGTCAAATAGGTGTCCAGTAACTAAAATCGTACCCTTATTATATATTAACTATGTTGTGATCAGTGTACTGAAGACAGAAATTCACAAGTTTTTTTTAGACATGGTAACAGTAATGGAGTTGTAAAACACAACAATCATGCAATATCGGAGCGGTATCATAGGTCAGAGGAAGGTAAATACAAGTTGTTATCAACCCGGCTATAACCATCTTGTTACCACAACTCTCCTGATGGAAAGATTTTTTCCAACGTTTGTATTTATTTACTTTACGCAGTCATTTCCTGTGGAGGTAACATTCTGAATGTACAGTACAACATACTTGACTCGCTCATAGAGGTTACGATTTGAAGAATGCATGATGACTGTGTATGACTAGTGTACGGGTTTTTAAATGAAGCATGCACAATATGAACGTGAACACAATGCAATTTCAAGTAGTTTATATTGGAATTACATTCGAAATATATTTTTGCTATGGATTGAATATTTGCTTTCCCTCTAATTTACTGACGAGCTATGGTCAGCTCCACGAAATGTTGAAAGAAGTACGTTTTGATTATGCTCATTTACTTAATTGTATTTGTCTTGTTTTCACCGAAATTGTATTTACATATCAATCAGTTATTGTTTTTCAATGTAATGTTTTAAGTTCAGGTTATGTTAGTAATTTACTAACTAAATCAAGGTAGCATTCATTACCTAACATTATAATGTTAGTATATAATTGATTGGGTTTTAAAAAAACAAACGATATTTCCATGAAAATATTTTATTACATCCTGTAAAAATAATGATTTATTCAAAACAGCTTAGAGCTACAAAAAACGTGACATTTTTATAATGACGTAGTTTAAAGGGTCCAGAGGGATATTACAAATTGGCTTGTTATCAAACTTATTAAATTAAATTTTATTTGTTCCAATCTTCATACACACGTTTAAAACAGATATGGAATATCCTCTGTGAGTAATTATAATATGTGAGGAGGGTTCTATTCCTTTCAATAGTATGGGTCCTTCCTAATCTGACAACAGTTGTTGTGGGAACGACATTTTAATTACATGGTTTACGCAACTGTAATATATTGCATGCTTTTGAAAACTTGTGAGATTTAAATATTTGTATTGTAAATTCATACAACTAATACTTGCTTCAGATGGGAAAAATCCAGAATTGTGAAGTTATATCATGTCACTGGAAAGGAAATATTATTGTCACAAAGCAATATAATATTATGATGTGTACAAGGAAATATTATTGTCACAAAGCAATATAATATTATGATGTGTACAAGTTGGAGTCTAGATATGTACAAAGAGTTATTACTAAATACATCTAGGCTTCTATAAGATTATTCTGTGTTATATTAATCCCAACATTTCTACATTTTTAGTGAATGTTCACATTTCCAATCTACAGCAAATCCTGTACACATTATATTATGATTAAAACAGAACATATTTAGCACAAGTGAACGAAGTTAGCGTTCGTGGGCGTTAATTACCTTTAATTGTTTGCTAGACATAGCTAACACGGTTGACATGTTTCACGTTCGACACAAATTTAGACGAACTGTACAGTAGCTACTAAACAATTAGCCATACCTATCTTACATTATCAAGCCACTCTTGTCACATGTTTTGTCTACATATGATGTCTGACGAACACATATATAATAATATACTCTGATAAAATAAGTTGTAGTGAAATATAATATATAGCTTCACCTTAAGTTAAAAGGAATATCAAGACAATGATTTTCATTGGCCCTAATTGGTGCATAGTTACTCTATGTTAGCCTGTTGAAAAAACATTTTAATTTACTCAAATACCAAACAACACGAAAATCACCTGCAGACTTCCGAAAATAACACAGTACAATTGAATAACTACACTCACATGTTTGTTCGAAATGCATTCCAAAGATGGCAAAGATATGAAATCATCAACCTTCACATTCAATCGTGTTAGTATATTTGACTTTTCAGATTAGTTCATCAAACAGGAGGTGTTAATTGAACTTGCGCTCTGCAGTTGTCTTTAGAAGTCTAAGGACACTAGTTCAAAACAGCGCTGATCGAAAAACAAAGGATCATTCACACACGCACACACACACACTCTGTACAATATTTCCATACATTTCAATAGGTTGTGTTATCTACAAAAACTAATTTCAATCCAATAAAGATATTTGTAAATGAATATCTACCCAATAATGGAAACTATACAGTACTACATGTGGTACCAGAACATTAATATTTGTGTTGTAGGAAATGTTGTCACAGGTTTGTTTAGGGGCGTTGAAATATAAGTATTTTGGAACAGTGATGGCACCTATGTGTGTGATTTTCTGACCGGTATTTTCTGGTGCCATTGTTTCAGTGTAGTTACTACTTTTGGTTAAAACAAATTATATATATTATTATTAAATATTGCTATGTATAATGGAATGTGAACAGTTTATAATAATGAAGAGCGAAATAATATAAGATGGTGAGTACACATAATGATAATATATAAGGTAATGTACTTCCTTTTCGTAAAACACTATATACATAGTCAAAAGTATTATATATATATATATATATATATATATATATATACATATAATATATATATATAATATATATATATATATATATATATATATATATTATATATATATATATATATATATATATATATGTGTGTGTGTGTGATTGTATAAAACTATGACTCGAGATATGTCTGAGAAAAATTATCTAATCCTAAGCACGATCCAATTTTCTAGCTCCTTTGAGTAACACCATTTTCAGCAAACCATTATGTTCACTGTAGAGTTACACACCCATTAGTTCATCATTCAAATTGTCTGTAAGAATCATTTGTAAATTAGTACAATCTTGTTGTCAATAGGCTTACAGCTTAATGTTTTCCTCGGCTTTCAGTAAATCTATAAATATTTCAATATTTATCACATTAATTGAAAGTACCTTAGGTGATAATGCTTTGGTATTGGCTAAGTACAATAACACTGCCATAAACAACCCATAGCCTGGTGCAGCATAATATTTGACCAGTAAAATAAGTATGCTACAGATGCTAAAGAAATGAACATGGGTATCGTATAGTAAAGGGATGATGGTATTCACTAAAATCTCTCACAAGTGTTTTAATAGTTTTAATGTGAGTATATTATTTTTACCAATTTGTATTAATACTCTTAATTAGCCAAATATTGTGATTTAATGCATCCACTTCTTCATTGTAAGTGTGCCAGGGTCATGTCTCGGTAGCAGTTAATCCTATAATTTACCTTGTAGTAACCCATCTATGCAGATGATGTTATTCATCCTAGCTATCATCAGACACAATTCAGCTTAGTTTTTATTATGCTGAATACAAACATGTGATAATAGCAGGAACTACAAGAACAAAATGGGAATTTGTTTGAAAGGACCTGACCTTATACAAAAATATACTGAAGATGGAATGATTCATCAACTTCAGACATTATTAAACAAATGGTTTTCAATGGTATCCGTGAATTATAAAGCGTAATATTAACTATCGATGTATAGCGAAAGGAACAGTACTTGATGATGGTGTATAGATCATTGGTTATGATTATTATAAATATTATTATTATTATTATTATTAATATTATTATTATTATTATTATTATTATTATATAATGTTTTGGCAAGATAGGAACCATATAGATTTTCAAGGTCATCCGTTAAAGAATTAGATTATTAGTTATGAATTGGTACATGACAATTGGATACAAGTGCTGCAAAATAATATTACTGCTATTTCTACTACTACTGCTACTAGTACTACTACTAATAATAATAATAATACAAATGATAATAATAATAATATTAAGAATAATAACAACAACAACACACGTTATATCAACAATATACATCTAGAATAATGTCATATACCTTGATGTGTATTAACTGAGTAGCTGCAGTTAAACCTGGGCTTGTTAAATTAAACTGTGGCATAATGGATAATGCAGTCGCCCATGTGTACCAGGTTATGGGGTATTTCACACCCCCCATAGGTTCCAGAGGACAAATGCACAACGATGAGCGTTGAAGTAAAGTGAATGTCCTCGGTGATAGTAATGGTATATAATTGCTGTATGTGACCTTAAGGGAGCCCACCTCGCTTTTTTTCTCTGTTTCTCCCCCCCTCTTTGGCTTGTATCCATTCGGCCCTATTCAGCCTACTGTTTTAAGACGTTTACCCCCATCCAGGTGTCAATATTTTCCTGCCGAGCTGAAGCGAGCCAGCATATATATTTTGTTTTGACAGCAAGCTAAATGTTTAAATTTTTCGATAGAAAAAAAATCTCTGGCAAAGCCGGATTTCTCCATACAATGCTGGCTCGCTATCCGTCGCCAGGAAGATGTCGGTATCTGGATGGGATAAACGTCTTAAAACAGTTGGCTGAATGGGGCCGAATGGATACAAGCCAGGGAAAGAGAGAAAAGGAGAGAAAGATAAATAAGCCGGTGACCCCCCTTAAAAATGGTCATACTGAGGTTGCAAAATATTGAAATTTATGACATTCTTCCATCTCGGTACCGCATTCCTTAGTATGACATCATTACTTGGAGAATATTTAGAATCAAGAGTTACTATGCCTACTTATAACGTTTTGGAGTTTGCCTGTCTTTAGAAATACCATGTTGGCTGTTATGTGTGAGGAAATGCGACGTTTCAAGATAACCTGTGCGTCATCAAAAATAAATTGTTTATCACATATTCATTATCTGACTTTCATAACAGTTTGCTATATGTTAGGTCCTGGTGAAATATCAGATTAAAGAAGAATTTACCTCTGAAACAATTACCTTTTTGGTCTAGTTTTGATAGACATTAAATTATATATTCAAGCTATAATGTTGCTGCAGGACTTACACTACAATTCAACTGACAGAAGGCAACCTCGTTTGAGTCATTGCAATGTAATTGATAGAGACGTTAAGTCATGATTGGAAGTTTTGGTATGAATATTCAGCGAATGCAAAATATTTCAAGTCTATCAAGTCTAACAAATAGTTCCGTTGTCTTGTTTTTGTTTTTTTGTTTTTTTGGATACAATTCACTTACGTGGTTTGGCTTGCAAGTGGCATTGTATATTATCTAATTACACTAATATATGTTCATGATGATATTATTGTGTCAGTGAATATTGAATTTATCTAAAGCATATTATTTTACAATTTAAACAGTATTTTTAAAAGACCCTTATTTACTTACACATTTCATATTAGTTGAGTATATCGTTACGACTGCAGTCCTTTTTCGAGAACTCCGGGCCCTTGACCATATCATATTAAATAAATAGTTAAAATAGGACTTCAGAGGCTATCAACTCTTCTGGATTATTAAGCCAGCAAACTGTATGTCAAGAATAGCGTCACGGCTGGACCCCTTTTCGAGAACCCCAGTCCCTTGTCCATATCATATTAGTTAAAATAGGACTTAAGAGGCTATCAACCCTATTGGACTATATAGCCAGCACACTTCGATTCAAGAATAACGTCAGGACTGGAGCCCCTTTTCGAGAACTCCAGTACCTTGATATCAGTGTGTATCGCTATATAAATACATTATCTCTATTGAACTACATTAGTTTTATATCTGAGTATTTGTCTCCTGTTTCTGTCAATTATTAATATATAGTATTTCACCTATATATTCACCAACTGTATGTACATAAGTATATACTGTATTTATATAATATCCTACCTAACAATCTATCTATCTATCATCAATCAATATCTGCCTATTCAAGATTATCGGTAATTCACAGTTTACAACATTTTCCTGAATTATAGTAATTGCAAGTCTAGACACAACTTGATTATTCGGTAGCATTTCATCAGCAGCCATACTTATGAGCAAATCAACCCTTTTAAGATATGAAGACGCATTTATGTTCTGTGTTCTATCTATCTATCTATTGCCTGACGCCGTGATCCCCGAAGGGGTGGCCAATGTTCTGTGTTCTGGCTATTATTAGACTATCCTATTCAGATTAGGAAGGGTATATGGAAATGTGAGGGTTAATTGAGATAGTTTTTCATTCTCACAGATCATTTCAAAGCTGTATAAAATCGTTAATGATAGCCACAAATTACTGGCATAAAGCATCATAATCCTCAAGGGGTTAAAGAGCTTCATGCTTTAACAAAGTAGGTAGAAGTTACATGAGAGCTCTTCCGACGATATGTTACATGAGAGCTCTTCCGACGATATGTTATCCACAACTATTTTGTCTTTCAACTTCTGGAGCTGCTGTCACTGGTATCTATAGCGAGGCTAAATATAAATAATTTATTGTGGCTGAATCTTTTGATCAGAAGTTCACATATCACAATTGCTGATGCACTGTACCACAAACTATAGTCAGTTTTTCAGCCCCTTGATATTGCAGGGTCTATTTTGCCAAGAATGTGTTCATATTTTATTGTCATTCATATTGTCAATCAATATATATATTTGGAACTATTCGAAATATTTGTTCTAGGAGATTAATGCATGAGGATAATATATGCTGTATTTTTAAAACTGAAAAGGAGTCTTTGTACCACACACCGATGACATTTGGTTGTTGTAATATACATATAACATTTGGTTGTTGTAATATACATATAACATTTGGTTGTTGTAATATACATATAACATTTGGTTGTTGTAATATACATATAACAAAATTATATTATGGTGAAAACAAATACCTTCTCCTGTGCGATGCCTTTGCACCCTTTGAAGATCAAGACCAAGATATTATATTCTTCTTAAAAGGAGAACGACTTTGGGTCAGAGGAATACAAACTTTATTATATATATTATTCCAAAGTTTAAATAAGTTACAGCTATACCCACAAATGTGTTTCCATTTTTGTGGTAATTATATTCAAATATTTCAGATGTGTGTCAATTGCGAATACAGAAAAAAAAATTGGGTTCCAAATCTTATTGAAACACTTTTGAAAACAACACAGGGATAAATATAATTGAGAATAACACTCAGGTCTTTCCTTTTTCGATCCTCATTGGTCGTTGTTTTGTCCTATATATATGGAAGAGACAAAAGGCAGGTTGCCTGTAGCGTGTGTCTCCTCTAAAGTAAAAGAGTGACAGACCCAAATTCAAGGGACCATGCTCGTTGAAAAACATGTTTGACATTTCATATAAACAGGTGTACAGGTATAAGATGATATGATATGATAGATGAAAGTGTACATTTATTAGTAATAGAATAATCAGAAACATGATTAATTATTATGTCCTACCGTGTTCAGTGTCTGGGAGTGTACGTAGTTGTGGAAGCAGTATTCCGAGGAGAATATCAGGTACACTACAAAATGTGTGTGGTCAACTTAGCGCACATAACTGTACCTGTAGAACAACTAGTACACAATTGAATATCGTTAGTTCGAATATATATTAGACAGCGCCAGTAATTCACCATATATACATACATTCATCAATAATATGAATCTTAAATTTGTTTCATAGCCTGATATAATTAATATTACACAAAACGAGTATTACACTCTTAGAATATGTACCTGTTCTGCTACAGATTATATTATATTGAACACACACATTGGACAGTGTAGGAGTTGGTCCCATAAAAACTAGTTTCATAAATTGGGAAGAGATGAATATATGGATACGATATCAAGTGAGTGTATTTCTAGTAATCTAGCATATATACATTGTATATATGTACATACAAGTTATATTAAATGTTGTCCATTCCCAATTTATTATGTACGTATTACCATAATCATTGTAAAAACAAATTATGCTTATTATAATGCAAACTTACATAATTGTCCGTAATTCCATAATTACTATGCAGGAGAACCCTTAAATTATAGTGATATAATTATGTTTCCAGTGATATATATCATATACACATTATTGATATATATTAGTAAATTTGTAATTAGCAAAGCACATAGATATTCTATATTTACTGCAACCTACTAGTCAGACTATTGATTATTTTCTACATAAGCTTATAACTAATCTTATTTACGTTTTTCGAAATATCAAAAGTTACTGCACCAATTTGCAATAACAGTGTTTGTTGCCTATGTAATATTTATGTCCAACCGCAGTTTTCACTTCATCTGTCTAGTTTACACTGAAATTTTATCATTCTTAATCATAGTGTCCTTAAGTGCATCCATTTCATTACTAATTATATCACTATCAGTAATATGATCGACTAGCTTAGTTAGTATATATATATATATATATATATATATATATATATATATATATATATATATATATATATATACATATACATACATATACTATATGTAGCGGCGGTAGTTGATTTAGAGCTTGGAAAGCACAGACAAGAACTAAATAGAAACACCAGCGTAGGTAACCATATCTTGACTTCTTTATTGTAGCTAACGTTTCAAAACCATCTCGTTTCCTTATCAGAGCCTAATGGGAACACACAGCAAATATCTATAAATACCAAATCTCATTAAATTTGTTATTCAAAGTGTTACGGTTGATTAAGAGTTATAGGGTTTAAAGAAAATATAGAGGTCAGAAGCGAATTAAAATAATCGAGTGAATCACAAATTCGAGTCCAAAATATTCTTAAGCAAATAATTATATAATTGAAACTTATGAACAACGAATCCACGTACATTTCCCTGCACAAGTACCGTTCCTCATTACTTGTGAAAGTAAAAATAGTTGTATTGAATTGGGAGATTTCTTTAGTATGGAGTAGTTAATTCACCATCTTTTACAACTGGTAAATAAGATGCTACATACTAAATTTATTTATACTAATCATGTATGTATGTATATGCTCTGGCACATACCCCATAGTTGGGGGTGGCCGACTCAAGATAGAGCTCTAACTGAAACAACATGTAAAGTTCCAATTCTTAGGTTCCGGGACCACTTTCACGTAAATAGGAAACTTACAATATTTCCGAAGACTAAATCGTCTTATGGACATATGTCTATTTAATGCAAGTCTGTTGAACTGTAGAACATCTCAGATAATAATCAAATATAACTATAAAGTGACTACACTGTTATACAGTAGTGAATCATTTGTCTTATACTCTTCATTATTCATAAAGTTTATTCAAAAATACCAGTGGATTCTACTACATTTTTTGCGTTTAATAAAGTATTATAAAAGGTAATGTACATGATTGTTGTGAAGATATTGTATATTAAAGTAAGAAATCGAAAAGACGGTCCACGCAACCTACTATTAATATATAGAAAGGCAGCGTTGCCAATTACTGTCTGGTGGGTTTCCAAATTATGTACCACCCTGTATAAGCTCATAATAATAACGTAAACAGACTCCTAATCACCAATAATGTTTGTTATTATTATCCATAATAAGAACAATATTAATCCTCGGAAAGTGCATACAAAATACTTCTTGTCTCATATACAAAAACTAGTGTCATAACGTAAAATATTATGTATTGGCCATGTAATTCAGATGAAGTTGAAAAATATTTTTTAGTCCATATAAATGTTCACTAATAATTTAATATTTTGTGGGGTTTTCTATAACAGTATTCTAGATTAGCCTTCCCTCTTTTATTTGAGATCAAATATATTGAAGTAGACCTAATTCTTGTGAGTCGAAATCGATGTGGAATTAACAGTTTCAGTTACGCTATTGAATTGAACGCTATATATTCATGGTATTGAATCGATTGAGACTTTTTTATTAATATTCATATAAAAACACTAATGATGATAAACATAGTCAGTCTGATGGCACCATTGGAATATGCGAGAACAATGTTTCTTATGTCATATAAAACAAATATATAATCTTAGCTCATTTAACAAAAATTGAAGTGTAAAATCCCAAGAACGATGAAATATTTAATCATTGGATGTTTCAATTTTCTTGGCTGTTTCATTCACTCTTATTGTAGTATGGGATTTCTTCTATATTTTCATGCATAACTCATTATAGTAAGCACGATTATTGTAGGCTTACACAGACCGATAACAATTGTTTTCATTGTGCGTCAGCCATTCATAGCGTGATGAAACAAGGGGCTGATACGTAACTTAATGTAAGTTTCTGTGCTGCAGAGGGTTAAGCTGATTAGGTATATTTCAAACTTGTATGTTGGCTATAATTGAGCATCTAATATTTCTATGGTTATATTGTTTCATTCAGTGTCCAATACAATAGTAGGAATCAGTGACATTATAATCACAGCTAAATCATTGGCCGTCCACCTATTTTTCAGCAAAGTTTATGGTACATTTGTTATACCTGTATATCATTTTGTAATTTTCTGTATCGTTATATTTCCATTGCTATAACTGACAGGAAGCATTTTCAATATTGTGCTTGGTCTAGATCTGCTAGTAGTATGAATGCGTCACATAATTAATTAATTTCGTTCGTACTTCATAATTAGAAATACTAAATGAAGGTTACATCATTCAGCATTGTGTATTTCCCAGCATTGCCCAACATATTCGGGCAATGGTAAGGAGCTGAAGCCTTTCACACTCATCATACTTACTTATCACTCAATTTCCTGTCGCCGTTGTTGCAGTTATGTTGAGACAGTGAGGCGGGTTTGTTGAGGGCTGTAGATGCCGGTTACGATATATTATGTTATTATATGTCATGGTTGGTATGAGGCTGCTATGGTAAGACAGCGAGACGGGGCTGCAGAGGGCTGGAGGTGTTGGGCCCGTCTTAACTTCTCCAGGTTCTCCAGTAGCAGGGTGTTGGAGGGCTCCTGGCCATGCGCAGTCAGGTAGTGGCGCCAGGCCCTCGCGTAGTCACCCTGTGGTAAAGTCAAATATACTCTATTCTAAGAAAATACTCCCCTAGCCATCGTCTGGCTCTGAGGGAGCGATCTTGACAGGAAAGGAACGTGTGGCGACAACAGAGTATAACTACAAATCCGCCTCATTGATATACTGTACATGGAGAAAAAACATCAACGTAGAAAGGATCTTGCACCGAATAGTAACTGCATATTAATGCTTACTTCTGTTTACCTGACATGGTTAACAACATTTAGGAGGCTAAGCCAGTGTACTGTATATAGTCGCATATTTTTTTAAATATATTCATTTGTATGAGCGAATTTGGCCAGGTCGGATGTCTACCCAGCACTGAGCCAAGTTTGTATTTATACCAATAACATCATATGATTTACCCATATATTGTTACAGAATATCGTATGGTTTCACATGGCAAGTTGTTTTTGGCTTAAATTGTTTTACAAGCCAAAGTTGTCATATGTAAATATATGCCATCAATGCAGAAACAAATGTGTTATTTCTTTGTCAACAAACCCAGAGAGTGGCAAGTACAGATTACCAAACTTGTAGACGAGGCTTGTGAATATGAATAAATTTCCAAAATAGACAAAAATATGTGTTGCTTTCGATTTCAAAATGTTGGTAAGCATACCAGATAAACTAAAAAACAGTATCGATGTGCAGCTATTAAGCGATGTAAGGAGCTTTCCAGCATAATAAGGCAGTTGAAACATTATTCTCCATGTATTTCAATGAGCGGGAGCAGTCATTTTTCTATCCTCCCGCCAGATTGCTCTACTGACCCAAGTTACGCTAAATTCGCCTCAGTGCAATCTTCATTACTACACAGTTTCTAGTCAAATTAGGTCCAAACTTGTCAAATGCCTAGATATTATAATGTAAAACTTGCACAATAAACAAACTAAAACTTATACGAACACAGTAAAAAGACAAAACAACTAATCAAAATAGCTATGTGGAAACAACGCTTAAGTATAATAATAATTTATAAATACAAGAAATGCCAGATAATAAATACCAGCTCAAGCTAATTAAATATTCGCTACAAACTAATATATTATCTTCAAAGCTATTTACTATTAATTCTTAAATTACTTAGTAGGCTACTATTCATCTGTCAATAATATAAAATAATATAAAATATATATGTAGGGAAAAATCGTCAGATAATATTTGTGCTGTGTATTTGTACTCTAATTATTTACACTGTTCCCGCACAGTTCAACCAGTAGACCTTTTCAACCGGTAAATTTCAAGCAGTCCTAATTAACCAAGGCGAACCAAACCAATGTTTATGTCCACTGTAGTACTAACCTAACTTGATTTATCCAAACATTACCTTACAGTAATGTTTGAATTTCTACGGGTGGAGAGGTAGGCCCACTCGTTACATGGTCTGCTGGTTGAGTATATGGTTTCCCCTTCTCCCTCACGTTTATTACCATTAGTTTTGATATTTTAAGACGTTCGTTCCATTAGTTTACCAATTTTAGGACCTTCGCCCGATTTTGTTGTCAATACTAAGACTTTTCCCGCCATTTAGGTGTCAATGTTTTCCTTACCAGCTCGGTAAAGTAGTGGAGCACGTCTCGGTCTCCCAGCCCGGGAGACATGAGTTCAATCCCATGCTCAGGCATGAAGGTTTTTCGTATACACTGGTAGCCAATACCATTTCTCTTGAGCAAGGAAATGAGTAATAATGTCTGTTAACAAACTTTGGTCGAGCGATATTGAATCTCGGAGCGAGGGCTAGAGAGAAACGGCGCTATATAAGTAACCTGAACATTATTATTATTATTATTATTATTATTATTATTATTATTTAAGCGAGCGTTAGCGAGCCTGTAATTTTAGTAGGAATTGGCTTTCGGCCGGAACATCTTTCTACAGAAATATTTACAAATTTAACTCGAAAGGGGGAATTTGGGGTGTTTTTTACAGCTTGATGGAGGTCTAGTGAGGAAACTAAACATAAATGAATACATCTACCCAAAAATCAACCTTACCCCCTACTACGTAATGACTAACCTTGGTGTGGTAGAGGGCTCCCAGGTTGACGTGGGCGTGGGTCAGGGTCGGTTCCAGCTCCACGGCCAACTGGTAACTCTGACAGACACACGTACACAGCATTATTTAGGGGAGGCAGACTGATTTTCTGGACCCCCTTCTCCCTAATGTTGAGCCCCACTAGGTTTGAGATTATAAGACGTTTGGCCCATTAGTTTGGCGATTTTAACACCTTTCGCCCATTTCGTTGTCAATTTTAAGAACTTTCGTGCCATTTAGGTGTCGATTATTTCCTGGCGAGCGATAGCGAGCCTGCAATGTTAAGAGGAATTGGCCTTCGGCCGGGCCATTTTTCTACCGAAAAATTTACAAATATATCTTGAATAGGGGTCTAGGGGGTGTTTTTCTAAGCTTGATGGAGGTCTAGGGAGGAAACTAAAAACATATATGAATAAATTCATTAATAGACCAAACAAACCGCCAGTCTCCCCTTAACTCCTTCTGTACCAACGACCTCTGTTGTTGCTTTAGTCTAGCTATATTTAGACGATTGTGTGCCGTATAAGAAGGATTTGTAGTAGTAACACGGGTTAAGTGAGATAGTTCGAAGCCTGTTAGTTGCTGGAGGACCTTTGTAAACTGAGTCAAATCGTCTAGTAGTATCCAAAACAAAGTTCAAAGGACGGCACCGGTACAGAAGGAGTTAACCCCTTCTGTACCAACGACCTCTTTGTTATTATATTCTTGCTCCTATTAGACGATTATATTCAGTTTATAAAGGGCCTCCAGAAACTAACAAGCTACGAACTACCTCACTTACTCCTATTTACTACCTATATGGATCCTTCTTAAACTGCACACAATCGTGTTAACCCCTTTTGTACCAGCGACGTCATTATATATTATATGCTAGCTATATTTAGAGGACTTGATGAGGTTTAAGAACGATATGTGGTTGCAACAATGGTTAAATGCTATAGTGTGAGTTCTGTTAACTGCTGGAGGCCCTTTTGGTACAGAATAAAATGTTCTAATAGTAACCAGACTAGAGGTAAAAGAACGGCACCGGTACTCAAAGGGTTAATTAGAATAACAGCCTCAACCAATATGCTGAAGGATATAATTATTTGGATAGCTACGGTCTTCAAATTAATTAATTATTGAGTACTTAAGATATATAATAAAGTAATTGTCTTTAAAACTAATCAACATAATATTTGTTTTTAAACTAAACGAACATTGATTAACTTTCCCAAACAGTTTATCACAAGAGATGTAACGCTGGGAGGTGTGACTAAATAACGTGTTTGGCATGCTTACAAACATATGCTCAGCAAACAAAGTTACATGCCAATTAATTATAATTGTGCAAACTCTCTAAGCAAGAGAGGAGAGGAATTTAGTTGATCAAATAAATAACTAGTTTGTTTGTGGAGGAGACCTATATAGCATTATCCTATAGATCAGATAGTAATAATTTATGACATTAATACTGAATTATTGACGCTTTTACCAATACCATAAGCTGCGTATATTAACTATGTAATTGCTCTATTGTGATTATTTATTATCTGCTAAAATATGAAAATAGTTTGCTTACTACTAATGTACCTGTTTGATAATTATATTGAATTACCTCTCTCTCTCTCTTTCTCTCTCTCTCACCTGTACAGCCGCCACGGAGTCATGTATATCATTGAGTAGGTCCCCGTAGTGGGCGTGGAACCTGGCACAAAGGGTTGGCGGGTCAGAGCAGTTGTGGGCGGCTCGCTGGGCTATGGTTAAGGCGGCTTGGGTACGGTTGGTGTGGGTGTACAGGAGGGAGAGTTGGAAGAGCGCCTCCTGGTGGTTGGGGTCACGGTCCAGCACATCTGTCAGTAGTTCCTCACTCTCTAGATAGCTCCGCTGTTGGACCTTCACACGTGCCTGATACACCACGGATGACAAAGACACACACAATATAACTAACTACATGGTGGAGCGGAATTCGGTTACCCCGGGGTAAAAGTCATCTCTTGGCAATCATATTCAGAGCTAATTTTAATATATATGTATAACTATCTATGAATATTGTGGCAACAGAGTAGTGTTACTACAGTAGTTCCAATTCTGATATTAGAAATCTGGCGTGGGTACCTGGCACCCCAAAAGATCAGGTTCTATGTATCTATTTATATCTATTGTACAGTCGCGCTAATAAGTGATGTCTCGGCACCAAGTATGTTTTTTATCAATAATTGGTATCAGCAATATTTAAGCTTCATTTCTTCATATCGGGTGAAATATACAAACATGTTCCTACACTTACCCGCCCTATTCAACATCTGACAGCCATTAATACAGCACAGAGCAAGCCAAACGTAATGACAGCTGGGGCATGATTTATTAGCGCGACCGTACGCTGATAGAGGCCCGATCAGCGCGTCTCTTTTCTGTGTGTGTATAGTGTGTGGGGGTGCATGTGGAATATGATTGTACTGTGTGTATAGTGTGTGGGGGTGCATGTGGAATATGATTGTACTGTGTGTATAGTGTGTGGGGGTGCATGTGGAATATGATTGTACTGTGTGTATAGTGTGTGGGGGTGCATGTGGAATATGATTGTACTGTGTGTATAGTGTGTGGGGGTGCATGTGGAATATGATTGTACTCTGTGTATAGTGTGTGGGGGTGCATGTGGAATATGATTGTACTGTGTGTATAGTGTGTGGGGGTGCATGTGGAATATGATTGTACTGTGTGTATAGTGTGTGGGGCTGCATGTGGAATACTATTGGTGTGACTGTGTATAGTGTGTGGGGCTGCATGTGGAATATGATTGTACTGTGTGTATAGTGTGTGGGGGTGCATGTGGAATATGATTGTACTGTGTGTATAGTGTGTGGGGGTGCATGTGGAATATGATTGTACTGTGTGTATAGTGTGTGGGGGTGCATGTGGAATATGATTGTACTGTGTGTATAGTGTGTGGGGGTGCATGTGGAATATAATTGTACTGTGTGTATAGTGTGTGGGGGTGCATGTGGAATATGATTGTACTGTGTGTATAGTGTGTGGGGGTGCATGTGGAATATGATTGTACTGTGTGTATAGTGTGTGGGGGTGCATGTGGAATATGAGTGTACTGTGTGTATAGTGCGTGGGGGTGCATGTGGAATATGATTGTACTGTGTGTATAGTGTGTGGGGGTGCATGTGGAATATGATTGTACTGTTGGAATGGTTGTTTCCCTTATATCCGCTCATGGCCGAGTGGTACCGGTGCCCAACTCTCCCACATTTACCTGGAGTGAGTAGGTTCGAATCCTGGTCAGGATACCTCTCTCCCAACCGGTCCGACTTTATCATTAGATATCTCTAGCACCCTTTACCCTCGAACAAATAATACTAATGAAATAATGGACAAAGCTTTGAGCACAGATCATGGACACCGTCTTCATCAATCTAAAAAAAGAAAAAACAAAATCCATACCCCATTTCTTCCTAGAGTCACCACCTAGTAGCGAACCCTCACCTTCCCCGCTGAGGATACTCATATCTTCGTGTGATTTATATTGATCTGTGGTGAACATATGCACCTGCGTCTGTTCATGATTGATCCTGTCCAGTATGTATAATATATGAATCTACCTGAACCAGAGTAGTATATGTAACGTAATGCAAGACCCTTATTTGACTTTAATTATCAATGCCACCCTTTCTGATAGAACTATAGTAATCCACCACCGGATTCTGGTAGGTCTAATCCACCACTCTGTTCGAACACGATTAATCCACCACCCTATTCTGGTAGGACTAATCCACCTCCCGATTCTGGTAGGACTAATCCACCACTCTATTCTAAAAGGATTAATCCACCAGCCTATTCTGGTAGGACTAATCCAGAATCAGATTATAATAGCTACAACACACAGCCCATTTTTCAATGACCAATATGCCCGATATTCTATTAGCAACAGGGTATCTCTCCTCCGTTTATATAACCAACCCAACACTATTCTCGTGCGAACATGCAACCCTATATGTTCATTGTAACAGAACATCTTTCCATTCGGATGGGTTCATGCAACAACATAAAATATACAGATAAACAATATTTATAATAAATAAATAAATAACTACAAGAATATTAATAATTATAATCATATACAACAGTAATAACGTATAATAATAGTAAAACGTATAAATTACCATCACCATATTTTCTTTTGGTATGTGCACATTTAACAAAAATAATATTGACCTTGTATTTTGGCTTAATCTTCCATTGTTATTTACATTGTAATGGTACTTAGTGATTGGCTTTAAAACAAAGAATCGGCATATTACGACATAAATACCAATTTGAATGTTATTATGTAGTACCTAATATACCTTGTTCCAAATAGGTAGTCCAGAAATTGTGAACCGTAGCCTCTGTAACTGGAAAAGGTATATAGGGAATGTGCAGTACAATTCTACACCTATTCCCTGGCTGACCCTTTCCAAATGGTAGACGTATTAGCTCGATTACTCCAGTAGTCTGTTATTTATAGAGAATAATGTTCATCAGTTATGGCGTACTTACTTGGAATAGGAACATAGTTATCCTCTATCAAATTATCTAGTGATAATGTCGGAGAGATTGGGATAGACGTATCCTGACCAGGATTCGAACCCTATCACTTCGGGTATATTTGGGAGAGTTAGGCACCGTAACCACTCGACCATGAACGGATGTACTATATTTATCCTCTCTGTACATGATAGAATTTCATACATTTTATCTTATGTATGGTATTTTTTTAAAGAAAATTTTGACTTTTGTTGCTACATAAAATGACGCAAAGCATCCAGTGGAGACCAGGTTAATATCTGTAATAATTTCATATTTATATGGATAACACCTTGTACAGAAGTATATGTTTCATTCTGTCCTATACATCGGAACTGCTACATCATATTACTTTATAGTCTACGAGCCTTTAACAAATTGTCCAATATAAAAGGCTGTCTCATTCATGGAATTGTGAAAGAAATAATGTGTATTTAAATAGAGAGTTATACAAATATTAGAGTTTATATAATTTGACATTCAAATAAGTAATCACCACCCGACCACTCAACAATTATCATCTCCACACTCAGCAAAAATATAGTTGTATAGCAATAATATCTCTATTTGTCTAAACAAATACTCCTGCATTATCTTCAAATTCATAATGAATTTCGGGGAGCTTATAATTTCGTGTTCCCCAGAGAATGCATAGTTGGTCTGGTTATGTTGAAGCTTCTGCGTATGTACTTCGTAATGCACATTTAAAGATAATATTACATGCAGCTATGTTCCGGAACAGTATTTAGTGTTTATAGTGATCTTACGAAATACTTCACTCGCAAAAAACGGAATATTATATCCATATAATAGCTTACAATTCCAACTATGTCAGTGATAAAGTAAAACTAGTGATTTTCACAGTTACGGAATGCTATTAGTAATTATTATATCCAATGCCATATACCATAGCAATATGTATGACTTCATTATCGTCATAGCTCAATGGAACACATCTTATCGGTCTCAATTAACGAAAATTACCTTCCAAACAATATATATATTTCCTGTCAGAAATTAAAATATTTAAAACAGTATATTAAAATCTATTATCATTCCCTTTTTTGATCACTCATTTAGTCTATCCCGCATCCCCAAACAATTTAATTCTTCATAAACTTCAATTTAATTGGCAAAACGTAAATACAGTAATCACTCCCATATCCGACCTGTCATTATCCGAATCTCGCCAATAACCGAACAGGCCATGATATATATATATATATATATTTATAAATAAAGTAAAGTTGTTCATGATTTAAAAAAAAAAAAAAATAATAATAATCGCCGATATATAATAATTTACTTATCATTACTTACTATATCTTATAAACAATAGTAGGTAGCCAACTTACCATAATACCGATACACCAAACCGATACGCATGCGGTTTTGTTTATTACCTGTTTACTAAAGTGCCACCATTATCGATTTTCTTCGAGCCGACTTGAGCGGGATTGAAGTTAAATCCGCTAGCATATATTGTTAGATGTAAGACATGATAAATACCACTAGAAATATGAATTGGCAAAATCCATATAATATCACTTCGAAATTGTTCTGATATTTCAAAACAAAAGTTTAAATACAAACCGCTAGTGTAAGTAATTGCTGCTAGATCGAAGTAAAGGTCTCTAGATCTAGCGGAAGTCGCTATACGTATTGGCAGTACTGCACACTGCCGACGGCGATACGTTGTTGACATTGTTGTTGATGTTCCAGTGGAGGGATGAACAAAATATTTTTCTTGTCCAATAATAGCTATTTCATAGTCCCACAGGACTTATTTTGATATATTTATGACCCCTGGTATGAAGGTATGTTGCCAATATAATAATAAGAGACAAATAAATAGTTAAAAGGACTAATAACCTTATAATAATGACAAATAAAGAATTTACTCTGTGTATCCGAATACTCCCTGTGACCGAACTGGCCATGGCCCATATAGTTCGATTATGGGAGTGATCAGTCAAGTAGACCAGGAAAAAACACTTTTCTGCAAAGTATTGTTTATATATATATATATATATATATATATATATATATATACAGCAGGAATAGAAGAACAAAGTACGCTACGAGCAGTTCCATACTTTATTACCAAACGTTTCGACATCACACTGGTGTCATCTTCAGTGGTCTTCTTCGTAGTACATCGGAGAGAGGAGTGTTCCTTGGGAACCGTATCTTCAGCAGGATGTGATGTCGAAACGTTTGGTAATAAAGTATGGAACTGCTCGAAGCGTACTTTGTTCTTTTATTCCTGCTGAAGATACGGTTCCCAAGGAACACTCCTCTCTCCGATATATATATATATATATATATATACAGGGTGTCCTAGGAGGAAAGGGCATAACTTTGGGAAATTATAAAATAAAATATTCTAAGCCTAAAATGTTCTAAAAGAAATATTTCAAATTTCAACCAGTAAAGAGATAATGCATGTTGAAAATGGCATTTTCTTAAGTATTTTCCCATATGGGTGGCGTAGCTGCACTAGTACTGCAGTTATTTTACCATGTTATTGTAAAGATATTATAATTCTGTAAGTTGCAAAATGATTATAGATATATTAGATCACCTTGGACCAGTTGGAAACTATCAGACATGGAAGAGTCCATTACAGTGAGACGGGGGAGGACACTATATAAAACTTTTCAATATCTGTTTAACGGTTGAGATTTGGACTTTTTGTTATATACCATTTTAGGCTTAGAATACCTTGATTTATCATTTCCCAAAGTTATGCCCTTTCCTGCTGGGACACCCTGTATATATATATATATATATATATATATATATATATATATATATATATATATATATATATATATATATATTATATAATTAACCGGATAAATATTACTCTCATTTCATTATTATGGTGTGTTTGTGGCTTGTCACATGAAAAGTATTACTATTATAATCGTACGTATGACTGGCCATTAGCCCGATTATCACCAATTATAGACGAAATAATATATTTGTGTGTTAATATGATATAATGTACAGTTAATAAAGGATATCGGTATATATTAGATAATTACTTAGTTATGTTATTCTCCTCTACACACTAACATAATATATATACCCCACCACATTTAAGGCATACAAATAACATCCAATCATGTGGTACGCCATTTTACTTACGAGCACTTAATTAAGAGGGGTAGGGTATATTTGTGTGTCTACAGTAATATGTATTCATTTACAGTATATATTTTTATGCTTCCTCAGTAGACCCCCAAGACCCACCTTTGAGATAAATGTGTACATGAGGACCCTGGAGGACAAGGGGCGAATGCGCCAATACCTTACTTTCGAGTTATGAGTGTTTAAAGTCTGGAATAGGTGGCATACATAGAATATTACTGAATAGCATGTTATTATATACCATTAGAATCCTCTGGAAGAGACAAATTGATAGAAAATAAAAGAAAATAAGAGAAAAAAAAAAAAAAAAAAAAAAAACGCACAATAGATTATTTTTTGTTCAGCCTATAGTAATTATTGTTCAATCTGCTTGAAATTTAATCCTTTATTAGATGTCCATGAAACTAAGATACTGTAAAATTTTCAGCCAAAAAAATGCGCAAACGCCTGTGTCGTTGGCCGGGAGGCGGGCCTTTAACCCGGGGAATGCTAGCCGGCCGCTCATTGGCTTGAGCGCGCGGGAACATTCGCCCCTCCACCTCCTACAATCCATACCTCCTCCGCCGCTACACAAGGTCGAAACAAGGGATTTAGAACCTAGGGTACTGAGCCCGCATGGGTGGGAATCGCAAAACGCTCTTCACACGCTCTTCACCACGTGATTTCCAGTGCTTCCATCTATCGGGAACCAGTCCTAACTCAATTTTGCTCATGGTGGCACATTCGCCCCTTGTCCTCCCGGGTCCTCACATTTTTCGGTAGGAAAATGTCCCGGCCTACGGTTCCTCCTAAAATTTGAGGCTTTCTATTGCTCTCGATGAAAAAAATCGACACCTAAATGGCACAAAAGGGCATACAGACATGTGGCGCAAGACCTTAAAATCGCCATACTAATGGGCCTAACGTCTTAAAATCTGAACACTATTAGGGCTAAACATGAGGGAGAAGGGTGGTCTTAAAAACCAACCATCCCCCCTTAAGCATATTAGACAAACCATCGTACCGTATTACAATTAAAACTATTACTTGACACATGTTAAGGGGAGGGTTTTAGTTTGTGTCCTACTCCTCCAGCAATCTTAAAATGTCACCCCCTTAACCCCCTTTCAAGATAAATTTGTAAATTTTTCGGTAGAAAAATGTCCCGGCCAAAGGCCGGTTACTCTTAAATTACAGGCTCGCTATCGCTCGCCAGGATAAAATCGACGCCTAAATGGCACGAAAGGTCTTAAAATTGACAGAATGGGGCGGAAATTCTTAAAATCACCAAACTAATGGGGCAAAGGTCTTAAAATCTCAAAAGCGATGGGGCTAGACATGAGGGAGAAAGGGGCCAAGAAAAAAGTCCTTCAAGTGGAAACCTCCCCTTAACACGGAAAGGATCCTGTTGCATTCAAAATTGCAGTTCATCTAATAAGAACAAAATAAATATATCATTATTTTCCGTTAATATCAGAAACACATATTCAGCCAAATGTATCTCTACTCCTCCCCCAGTAACTAATTTCCGGATTCTGAAAGGCAGCCGCACAATAAGACCACTTCACCACAAAGAGATACCTTAGTCTTGGGGCTTGCCTGAGGAGTGGTTGGCCGCGTCTCGTTTGTTCCGTCATTGGTTTGCTGTATTCGCGTCGCACTGTATGTATCTCATATTTTATCTTTCAAAGTCAATTGATTGTGTATTGTATGCTGCACTATAGTAAGCCAGTATCCAATGTTCGGAATAATCTACAACGTGTAAATAATAGCGTCCACTGTATGAAATATGTCTTCCTTCTCCTTATAAAGGGTTCTGCCTCGGCCGATAATGGCAAGGAAGGCCTTTGTGATGAGCTCTGAGGGACAGCTGGACTAACCGAGTATGGCACAATGGACGGAGATTAACACACAACACTACACGGGCTAAAAGGAGAGAGGAAGAAAAAGTTTAGATGAGGATAATACATTAGAGATATAATGTGTGTGTGTGTGTGTGTGTGTGTGTGTGTGTGTGTGTGTGTGTGTGTGTGTGTGTGTGTGTGTGTGTGTGTGTGTGTGTGTGTGTGTGTGTGTGTGTGTGTGCATAAATATACTAATATAATTTGGTCTATTGTTTTGTGTAGCCATGAAGCAAACAATGTAAGGTAGCTTGTGGCATTGGTGGAGTACAATGCCTATGCTGGCTTAGAGACCGATGCACTGTCACCAACCGAGATTGTGAAATTCATATGTTTTTGCCATAAGTATGATATAGAGCTGTTATCGCCTATTGCAATGTACATTAACTGATATAATCGCACATTACCAATATACCAAAGTTTAGTCTAATTCCCGTTAGAGCGACATCAAATAATGTGTAATGATGATTTTATATTAGCTCAGATATTACAAAAACAAAATAATAATTTGAATCAAAAGCTCTTCAAACATAAATCATGAATTAATGGTATCTGTGTATCAATGGAATGGACAATATATTGGTGTTTCACACGCTTTCCTCCTTAGACATATTTATGAGAATCTTGGCTTATGATCAGGGGACTGCTAGTTTCTACTGGCTACAATTAATGTAATTAATTTTAAATATATTTAAATTAATTAAATTAGAGGTGTTGGGGTGAAATTAATACTAATAAATAAGTATCACATTACAACTAACCTATACATAAAATTAGAGACCATAAATTATGCTTTCATTAGTTTATTCAAGTACATTGGGGTTTGTAACTGATGATTAATGTTATGAACGGGGTGTTACTTATTAGAGATTTGCATAAGTGACTGTCATCGGCCTCATTTTGACTCGGGGTTCGGTATGCAGTAGTGATATTAATGTTTGAGTTGTTCATGTTCAATTTGAGACATTATTTATTTATTATTTTGAGAGAGTGAAACCAGGTTGGATTTAGATGACAGACAATCCACATACCCACTCCACCTCTTGATTTTCAATTACATCTATCTTTGTGAACACATTTGTATGACTCGATATGATATTCGGAAATGATATCTCTATTTCTAAATCTAGGGGAGTTTCAGGTACACTAATTAAGTCTATTTTTTAATTAACGTAAAACATTTTAATTTATCTTTTTTCTAACATAACATACATTGAAGGATAATAATTGTTATTATACTGAACTCTTGATTGAGGAAGGTATATGATATTGGTTTTCGGTGATTTTACCCTTTATCCTGAGCCACAGTTGGCGGTTTAATTCTTGTTAGGGAGTTGAAGAGGGAATTATTTACGGTCAGTGGGTGGGTCATTACAGTAATTGAGAGGACTGGGATAACTGTGAGAGGGTTGAGGAGAAGGGAGGGATTGAGGTTAATAGTCTTACGGGTTAAGGGTAAACACTATTTTTATATCTGAGTTAGTGGGGCACATGTGAACTTTGCATACAGATGCGCTTAAAATGTCACTCATGTAAAGAAAGAAAGAGAGAGAGAGAGAGAGATATGGGGGGTGGGCGGTTTAATCCGGTACTGTACATGTGTATTACTATTTTGCATAAGATTATTTAGCCTTGAGGACATTTTGCGAAAATATATAGTTAGCATTTATATCAGAGTCTACTGGAAACGTCAAGAAAATAGTGGGGTCAAATACTGCGTTGGTTAGTATGTGGACGATGTTGACATTACGAGGACAAGGGTTGGTCAGTTGATTATTTGATTACGTACGCCAAAGTGTAAATGGTTACATTTAAGATCAGGTGATGATATGCATTAAAGGCGGTTGCATTTCAGCTGATGGAAATTTGGCATGTCACTATCTTGCATACTCAGCTGTTACAAAGATTATGTGGCGGATTATGCTGTTAATTGTGAAAACGTGGCATTAATATGATGCAGAAATAAAATAGTTTCACAAGTATTGAGGAATCAGCTACTGCAATGGGAGTCGCATTTCCGTCAGTTGGATAT
The DNA here is from genome assembly GCA_032716605.1 of Paralithodes platypus. Taxonomy (NCBI): domain Eukaryota; kingdom Metazoa; phylum Arthropoda; class Malacostraca; order Decapoda; family Lithodidae; genus Paralithodes; species Paralithodes platypus. The sequence goes on from CM064533.1 coordinate 39,607,816, forward strand.
AGACATACTATAGTGATGATAACTGGTATTTGATGATGGAATACAGGTAAAAAGGTAAATATGGGTAATGGACATCGTTCCTGAAGCTTGAATCTAAAACTCATATCAGAATAACCTTGATAAATTTCAGATGGTGAGATGAGAGGGGCATATAATAAGACAATAAATAATGATATATACAGTTCATGATTAATTCAGAAGTTTAATGCACAGTTAGGGTATTTGTGCTAAGGTTATGCAACTAAATGCCAGGTCAGGTATCGCTATAAAGACAGTGGTGTTAATTTGCGTTTGTGGTATAGAGAGGAAATTAAAAGGTGTATTATCACGTTGAGATTGGTAAGATATTAAGCTGATTAAAATGGATTCCGAAAGAGAGCTAAATGAGTTTAATAAATACGTAATTTCTGCCAGTGTCGAATACGGCTTTTGAGTTTGAAACTTAGGTGAAATGTATATGATTAAGACATATATAGAATTTGGTTGTTAACACCTTAAGAGCGGGTGGTGGAGTATACTTCACTGTGCCGCCCAGCGGGTGGTTTTTACCATAACTGGTGTTGTTTCCGTGCTCTTTTCCATGCATAAACAAGACCCAGAGTGTAATACAAGTATATATCCCTGAAAGGGCGTAAATTGAGCTTTCCAATGACACCCGAACCAACCTTCTACGATCACTGGTTGTCTTGCAACGATCGTGCAACCGAAGGGCAAAATCTCTAAAATACGATAATTTCTTTATATAATTACGTATGTAGCGAGTGAGAGAGGGTGGAGTAGTGTGGAGTAGATGTCAGTGGGCCCACGACGGTCGTGGCGAGCGGTCATGAGGTAACCTACACTCCTCCCACCGCTCGGCTCTCTCTCAGAGCCAATATTGCGCCAAAATTGCACACAGACTTAAGTCGGGCCCCGCCACATAGTCCAAATTTTTCGATACAGACTTAAGTCGGGCCCCGATAGACAAGTGTTAAAGAAACTCTGGAAATAATGTAGTACATCGAAAATAAACATTAAATAACAGATTGGTTAATGATCCCAGTGAAATGTTCATGCTGACCGCGAAGACAAAAAAAATAAAATATCATGTCGTCAGTTACAGAGGAGGTAGGTTAGTTGATATTTCTGGACCCACTTCACCCTCACGTTTAGTCCCATTATTTGTTATATTTTATGACGTTTGCTCCATTAGTTAGGCGATGTTAAGACCTTTTGTGCCGGCACATTTAGATGTCGATTTTTATCCTGGCGAGCGTTGGCGAGGACGAAAGTAAAAACGTTATTCTGTAATGGCGCGTCTAAACATTAAAATCAGAACAAATTAATGACAGTGTGTTAATAATAATGATGTCGGTGTTATAGTCTATTCTCTGTAAGTAGGCAAGCAATCAGGACCTCTATCCTCTGTAACTCTAAAAGGGCTAGAGCAAATGGGCTGTAAATTTCCACATCTATTCCTTGCCTGACTCTTCCCAAATGGTAGACATATTAGCTCGATTACTAGTAATTTCTTAGTTAGAGAGGTTAGAGGTCATGATTTCTCGCCTACTTACAGCGAATAGACTATAGCATCGATAATAAGGTAAACGAGTGAGATGGAGATGTGGGTGATCAAATGAAAGGTCAGGGGTGAGGCATAGGTCAGGGATTGATAAGTGTGGGGGAGGGGTAATTTAGTTTGCTCCCTCGACCTCTATCAAACTTGAACTATACCCCTAAGACCCCCCTTCGAAATAATGTACATATGCCCATGCTTCGGTAGAAAATCCTAAATTACAGGCTTCATATCGCTCGCCCGGAAAGAATCGACATCTAAATGGCACGGAAGGTCTTAATATTAACAAAAAAATGGGGCGAAAGGTTATAAACACGCTAAACTAATAGGCCGAATGTCCCAAAATCTCAACGCTAGTGGGGCAAAACATGAGGGAAAAGTGGGTACAGAAAAAAAAATTGTGAAGAATAAACTGGATGAAAGGCTATACAGTATGGTGTCATTTAGTCAGGGCTACCAAATAAAAACACAACTTACTGATAAATTCGTTTTCAAGCGTCGATAGAAGGCAGCTAGACAGTAAATATATGTCGAAAAGCGTTAGACTACTGTCACAAAGCTTAGAATAATACTCAAATGTGTTCAAATCTCCAGAATATGGCTAGAACTCATGTCTATAGATCTAAAACATTGCCAAAATGCCTGGACACACATAATTAAAAGCAGGTTAAGTCACAGGAAAAAGGAAAGATTGATTGAGGGAGAGAGTTCAAGAGTTCACTAGTTAAGTAGAAGAAAGACAGAAAATTTGCCAATTCTATACCACACCATAACCTTACACTGTCTTCACTATACCACACCATAACCTTACACTGTCTTCACTATACCACACTATAACCTTACACTGTCTTCACTATACCACACCATAACCTTACACTGTCTTCACTATACCACATCATAACCTAACACTGTCTTCACTATACCACACCATAACCTTACACTGTCTTCACTATACCACACCATAACCTTACACTGTCTTCACTATACCACACCATAACCTTA